>SRHC01002583.1:288438-357283 GCA_004794325.1 Pomacea maculata | reverse complement strand
GGAAAGAGGTGGGCTGGACACACCAACGTGAAATTCAGACAAAAGCCAGGAGGATTAAATTGCATGCCAATATCAATAACCTAATCGTACCCAAGTTTTTCGATTCCATTTAGGCCGTTGCGGAAAGGGAGGAAATCCCTTGATACACTCATGGCATTCATAACGCAGGCGAGCTTAAGATCGCAGACGGCTGACTGTCACACATCGGACCTGATGGAGTCAGCAGCCGAGTGAGGAGGGAGAAATTTTGCGGATGACCTGCGGTTCCTTTGTCACATCTCATTTTCAATACTGGCCGGAGTTCCTGTCAGACTCAGAGGTAGGGTGGGAAATATTGAGACGCCCTACCCACCCTTCTCTTGTCGAGACTAATGTCATCTGCCTGGTTTATCTCCCTTGGCCTACCTCCGGCGGGGGGAAACCTATTTCAACGGCATCGACTGCCCTTGGTTGTTTATTGTTTACACTTACAGACACGAGTAAACAGGAATACACATATGGACCCTCCAAGAAACACACACAGATGTAATGGATAGAAAGCCGAGACATAAATAGATGGATAAATACGAACTGACATTCAAACAGAAAAAAGGGACAAAAAAACCCCTAATAAATGCATATAAACACAGGATAGCATACGCAGACATAAATATGTTTCTCGATTTTAGAAATGGATTCACAACTGTTGGATGACGAACCTAACATCCCTATCTGTGTAGTATAAGTCCATCTCCACCATCCAAAAATGTTTTCTATCCTAGCTTCTTCCTCTTTGTTGACTCTCTCTCTCTCTCACCATTAACTCTTTCTTTCTTTTCATATTTTTACCTCTCTGTGTTTTATGCACGTGCTTGAGTAGATCCCCGCTATATGTACATTCTTCCTACCCCTTCCACCATCACAACCACTCCGACACCACCACCAACCCCATCTCTCATAATCTCGTCTTCTTCATCCGGTTTCATTCAGTGCAGGACTGACTTACTACCGCTCTGAGTGGGCAAATAGGCAACTAATTCCGTAAGCTGCAGAAAAATAGTCCAGGAACAAAATATTTTGACAAGTGTAAGAATAACAGCCAAATGGCTCTGCTGGAATGCCCGCCAAACAAGGTGAAGATAAAGGGAAAGAGGGAAGTCCAGTTAATTGGCGTGTGCTGGCAACAGTCCTCGTCAAACTGCGTTCGTCACCCAACAGCTTCTCTTGTCCTGCTGGTCCGCTGGAGGACGTGCCACCTCCTCGCAAAATGGAGTTCTGTCAGCCGCCTATTGCAAGGTAAATACAGGCCACAACGCAAAGGTAATACGTTTCGGAGCCAAGTCTTTTAATTCTGTTAATAATATTGGTTTTGGAGGCCAGTAAATCAGTCAGGCAAATGAAAGGAAAACACGCAAGATTCGCAAGGACCGCTGTGCAATCAGCAGCAGTCCAGAAACTCTTTTTTCTCCTTGAAACACAATACCGCGAGGGTTTTTAAAATTCATTTCTCACAAATGTCGCCTCATTTATTCCTGTATTTCATTTATTGACTGTTGCAGCGCTCTGTCTTGTCTCCATAAAAGCTCAGGCTTTTTGCATCGTTGAACGAAGACAAGAACTTTGCAAACGTTCATGCCAGCCGGATCTCCTGTTGACCAATCAGCCGTGTCCAACCTCTAACGATAAACAAACACGCGAACTCGTTGTCCCTAATTTCCTCACAAAACATCGTCTTTCATCGTGTTTGTCTCTTGTCTGCTGGCTAACGAACTATTAGCACTAGTTTAATCGCGGCTGCAGCCATCGAATTTTGAAACGAAAACCAAAAAAAAAAAAAAAAAAAGGAGGACCGTTGTGAAACATGGCAGCTGTATCACTTTTGAATAATGTTTCTGGTTTCTTTTCTTTGTAAATAGGCTGCTTAATTCAATGTACGCTCTTTGAATAAGTATATGCATGTTGTTTGTGGATGTGTTTGTTCATGTTGCTGGTGCGGGTATAAATATTTGCACCAATACATAGTAGTCTTCATATTTACCATGTGATGAAGCGTTGGGTATATAAAATATGTCATAATCCCAATGAGATCGTGATGGCTAATAGGGGTAGAAATTTAATGGTAATAAAATTTAATTTCTCTGGCATAATGTAGGAAAAATAATATATTCAAAAAAAAAACAAAAAAAAAAGAAAAAAAGAAAAGAAAAAAAAACATACAACACGCTCTCTCGCACACACACACTTCACATGTAACCACTGACAGGAGGGAACAAGTGATGGCAGGCGAACCAAAGCAGCAGGAAGGAAGGAAGAGATGCCCTTCTGTACAAAGAAGGATGAAGTAAAAGGAATTAAACTCGTTCTCGAGGGCAGTGCGGTTTTCACTTAATCGCTCTCAGTGGTGGGAATCAAAACGGAGTCCTCTCGCACCCACACATTACCTCCGTAAATTCGAAAGTTTAGATAGAGTGGCACTAAGTTCACCATTAAGCCAAAGCTAGTAAAATTTCCGCCTGGAGATCGATCTCAGCACTCAAGAGGGCATTGATTTAGTTTTTTGTACATTTTGGACTCAACGAACGGATTTTTTTTTCAAACCTGTGGCTGTAGCCTGTTAACAGCTTCAGCTAAAGGTGTCGCTTCTTTGAAGTAGAGTGTTCACAAGTCCCTTTAAGCAAATTACAAATTTTAATGATTAAAGCTGTTTTTTTTTAATTTTCTGGTAGCTCGAATATTTGTAATAATTGATTGGACGGGAAAATAGTTGCGCTAACAAGTCTGTGGTCACGTGTTCGGAGAAATAAATGTTGGGAGAGAGGGTAGAATGTATGAGAGGACAGGCAAAGAAAGGTTTGACAAAACTCAAAGTTGTTGTGGAGATAAATTAGTGTCTCCATGGTGTAAAGGGTTACTAACCTGCAGTATATTCCCCATTTCCTTAACCAGGTCCAAGGTACTTTTCTTCCTTTCTGTACTGCTCTGACCTCCTGCCAAAAAAACAATGATTTATAACTGTGACAGGAACAGCGGGAAAGCGAAACAAAGCCATAGAAGGCAGCCATCTTTTATAAGTCATGATATATGGAAGATTGGACTGTCGACAACAAATGTGAGGATCTAGAAAGATTGACGAAGTCGACAAAACGGAACTATAGGGGAAAAAAAACCCTGAAAGATTGACAGTGAAACATTTTTAAGAAAGAAAAATGTCGAAGACCTTAGAAGTCGTCTTGCACTGTCTTCATTTTTTTATTGTCCATTTCCTCATTCTTTGTCGATCTGTCAATTCTTCATCCCTGACGCCTTGCCCTAAACATCACGCAGTTCCCTGTGAATCAAGCATCCGTCTTGTCACCGCCATCATTATCTCCATGCTGTGTATGTGATGTTATATGCTGGCAGTCAATAACGATGAGTAGACGGAGCTCACAGAGGGAGCAAACAAGGACAATGATGTCAAGAAGACGAGCCTCAAGTGCAGAATGAGTAATTGGCCAATTTGAGGTTTGGTGGACAAGCAAGCAGTTAGCTGTGTGATGAGTGATATGAGACTATTGACACCTGATGAAAGCGGCCTGAGAGGTCATTGAGTGCTCGAGGGTCCTCGAGATCACATAAAGCAAAAGTATTCAAAGTTAAAGAGTGAGATGGATCTGAAACTTGAATGTCTTAATTCTAAAACATTGATATGCAACTAGCTACTGGTTTATCTTGATCAATCTCCTTCCAAACACAACAACAAAAACAAAATACACAAACAGAAAGAGAAAAAACAACAAATTAAAATTGTGTTGAAAACACAGAAGGCTATGTCAAATGCTGAAACTCCTTTTGTTTTTATTTTGTCGATTAATCTGCTTTGTTGTCTTTCATAGCAATGTGGACGCTTGCTTCTTATTTTTTCATTTATATTTTACTCCGAGCACTTCATTTGTGTCGAGCATTTACTGAAAAGTTTAGTTCGAATATGCAGATATGCTTGTACATGTGTGTTTGCGTGTCTGTGTGTGGCCATGTCTGCGCGTTTGTGTTTGTGCGTGTGTGAAGTCGTGAATGTGTGTGTGTTTGATAACAAAGGGCACTAACTTGGGGATGTGGATCAAGAGTGATGTTTGGGAGGCAAAGAAAAACACATTAATCTGGTCGTCTACAAGTCTGTCGCCGAGACTGACCCACCCGCGTGTCAAGGGGACATAACTGTGGACTTGAGGGCCAACAGATAAAGAAAAGGCAGCCAGTGTTATGAAGGCCATGAACTTGCAGCATCATCACCGGCCATTCCATCACCGCCTTCTTCTCATGCTCAGTCGCCCGCTGTCAGAACGGGTCACACATCATTGTCTATCACTTCGTCTGTCTGTCTGTCTATCTAGCTATTTTTCATCTTTTTGCTTTCAATTATTTCTTCGTTGATTTGTGTTGTTTGGTCCAAAGTAATAGAAGTACTTTTTTTAAATACTGTTAAAGTAATAAAATTAAAAATAACTTTCAAAAAATGCTCTGTCAAGGGAATCTTTGTAGTATGATGCCTCGTTTTAGTAGACATCTGAAAAAAATCGTCTTCCAGCAGTCCAGTAATACAAGTTCGTGATTAGAATGATGAAAAGGTGATTGCTTATGCCTCGGGATTCCAAGTGTCCATACAGATGAGTAATATATGTGTGTGTGGAAACATTTTTTTCTGATTGCTCATTAGTTTAAAAGCTAGAAGTTCCAATGAAACAGCAGACGACATCACAAAGATTTGTTTATCTGGACGAGAATGGGATCTTGTATTCATTTTCCCTCTTTGTTACATTTTCTATTCACTTGAGTCAACTCTCGTGTCGACTGTTCCGCCAGAGACTCACAATGATTCCGCCATTGGCTGCCTGAACCGCAATAATTCCTCCGGTGCAGATAAATGACAAAGTGTCACACCAGCGCCGCACATAAAGGACCACCTTTTACCAACGGACAAAATCGAAGTACGACCGCTCGTACATGGGTTTTCCATGTTGTTTCTTGATGACAACCATTGTGTGGTCATACTTTGTTGGAGTTTCGCCTTACGTCGGGTCCTTTCTTAACCAGCCATTGCCCTCAGTCCACTTTCCAGATCGGATGACCTGCACGTGCATGACCTGACTTGAATGTTGTCCTTCTGGAGGCTGGCAATGGCCGCCCGGCACGAGAGTGCACGAGAAGACAAAGTAAGGGTTAGGGTTTAGAGAGAAGAGTCCGAGTCTGAACACAACATATAAAAGGTATAAACAATATTATTTTGAAGAACTGCCGAGGTTGGTAGAAAAATCAGAATCTCGACCGTGTGTCCATTGATGTGGTCAAGCCAGATGGTCTCATCGTAGCAATCAGCTAACCTGCGGATGTCATGGGCATTTTAGCTGCTTGCTAAAAAATTATGAAGCAAGCAGCTTGCTCTGCACTCACACCGAGCTTGCAGATCAGCATGGACGACTCGTTCATGCGTGCGCGCGCATGCGGAAGGATGTTTATTGGTGGGTGTAAAGTTTTATTTGGTGAGTGAACTGTCAGCGGTGTGGGGCTGAATGGCCAGGGGCGGCTAATTCATGGTTAGCGTGCACGCGTGCGTCTGAACATGGAGACATGCACACATGCACGTGCGTGTTGGATAGTGATGAACGATTCTTCGAGAAATGTGAAGGGGCCATGGAAAAATGATATAACATTTCTTTTTTCTTCATCTCTGTTTTTATTTCAGTTTTTCATTGAATGTTGTCTGCATCGTTAGCAGAAAAATTGAAAGCCCTGTAGCTGATGCATTCTACTAAATGCGGGGTCTTTTGTGTTTACTTATTAAACTGAAATAAATTTTCAGTTCCAAGCGAACAAAATGTTGTTGAACATTTGTTATGCGTTCATACTACTCTTCTCTTTCATTCACACGCGCGCAGACACACACACGGAGAGGATGATCAGCTCGTTCACATCTCGCTAAGCGACGTGTGTGTTTGGCTAATCGAGTCGCAAAATACTTGCGGTTTCAAAAAGGACTTAACTCTTGGCGATCGCCATTATACCCTCGGCGAGCGGGCAGCACGCGGCACGTTTTCTGACGCGCGGCGAACAATTGCGCGCGTGCCCGCCTCTCGTCTGCGCGCGCGAGAATGCGCGAGATCACGTTAGAAGCAGCAAAGCGGGGACTTAGCCCACGAAAACATTCATCATAGCCTCCTGCAAAACAGGAGAAGGAGTGGCACATAATTTTCCATTATCTCCCCTTGATTGCGTTTTCATCTGCCGTGTGCTTAAGGCTTGGTTAACATGAGTTCGCCCCCCTTGCTCCTGTTCTCCAGCCTTCTCGTCGAGGAAACGTGACTTCGTACAATGTCGAGAAATGCTTTGACTTCCTTCCTAGGAGGCGCACAGAGCACGGATGGATTGAACATTGTCAAGCAGCTTCCAACGTCGCTGAAAGAAGAATTTAAAGAGCAAAACAGAGGAAGAGTAAAGAATAAAAAAGTAAAAAAATTTAAAAAATTCAAATGCTGGTTGATGGCGGTGATGCGATCCTGAGAAACATGAGTAGAAATGAAAAGTGGACGAAAAAAAGCGTATGGAAAGAAGAAGAAATATGGAATGAAGTAGAGGAGAAAAAAATAATCAACAAAGAGGGGGATGAGGAAGAAGAAGATTTAAAGGATCTGAAAAATACGATCCGGCACTGTCTTCCACATTCCAATCTCTAGAAACAACGAACCACTTACAGTCACTGTCATTAATACACGACTATGCTACTTTTTGTCTTATTTAGGATAAAAGAAAATAAATGAAATGTCGTTTGTATTGTCTAACTTGGAACAAAAAAGAAAAAAAAGAGAAAGTAGTCTAAATGGGAGATAGCCAAATACCGAAGTTAGAAAAAATCTTAAAATGAGACGAAAAATATCTTAAAGTGAGACTGTCGACCTTTCCACATAATGTCAAAGAACGAAATAAAGGGTTAAAAAAAATCTGTTAAGTGTCGGAGAGAGAAAAAAAGAGAGAAAAGTCAAGGAAGGACAAGTAGGTAAAGTCAAATAAGCAGAACGGTAGAAAGGAAGAGACAAAGACACAATGTCTCTATCATTCTTATTGTTGATCTTTGTGGAAGAAACTTTTTTATTGCACGAGCGAGAACAGATCATGAGACGACGATATCAGAAAATGATCCTGATGAAATATAATTTTTATACTCGATAATGTGTTTCAATAAGCTGTGAGTTTTTTTTAAAAACAAATTCTTGTCTTCGTCTTATCGTCTTCTCCCCTTAGGTTGCGGGAAAACTCAGATTTCCACAAGACATCCAAAATGCAGACGACCATTAGCAAGGATCCTTTTTCGATGTGTGTTTCAGAATTGAGTTTTCCCCTGACAACTGTTTTCAATTAAATATTTTGCCCTCTGGCCGTGTAAAGTAAGTGGAGTCCATTGTGACGTACACACAGCCACCCGGGAGTTGCAAATGTTTATTCAACTTTGAAAGTGAGTGAGAGGAAAGTTTACACAGAGTGTAGTCGCTCAAGCCGAGGTGTGTCCCCACAGTAAGCTCCCTTAATGTAAGTCTTGCTCCCAGAATAAACACTTTTTGTCCTTCGCCATTACTTCGGTAACCTGGCTTCAATGTTATTTTATACACTTCTGTCTGTCTTCTTGTCTGACAGTCTGGTTTTCTTGGTTTTCTGGATGTATGTCCGAAACTTATTGTAATTTTTTTTCTTGAGTTCATTGACACATGAACAATGAAATAGTTCACATATTATAAAAACGATATTTTGTTAGCCATACAAACGCTGTTAAGAATATTTTTAGTCCATTTTTCATACTGACATCACTGAGACAATTAAAAATGTCCCTCACTCACTCACTGTGCATCTTCAAAGCAAACCGTGGGCGCGAGGGGAAGTTTATCAGGGAAGTTTCAGAGTCCGAGCACACATTTGGAGTTGGCTGATGGCTGGAAGTTTACACAGCCTTGCTCAGTGTGGACCAAGTTCTTTTAGGATCCGCTCCTTGGGAAATCAGACCCCACCAGTGCCGGTATCGCCGGCTGCTACACTCCTCCGTGCGGTGTAGACCGTGACTTTGCTTAGCATCTGCCCGGCGCCACCCGCCAGGGGAAGACAGGGACACCTGTTTGACTAGCCATTGCCAGACCTCGTGGTGTGTCGATAAGAGTTTGCACTTAAGTCCATGTCTGTCAGGCGGCTTTACACGGTCCTCACATGGGTCGATGGACAGACCGGCCAATATTTTGGCCAGAGAATGACCATTTGGTTTGATACACAGTTTGATATATTTTGTGTTGCAATGGACAGGTAGAGGGTCTATCAACCATGGCATTAGTAATATGTTGGTCCTGAAGAGAGGTCATCAAATAACCCAGATGAGAACCTAAGTGGCCATGTTGAGAGAGTTATGGCCTTTTCTTGCAAAGAATGCGTGTACTTATGATACTGGACATTGTGTGTATCACTGACTATTGCTACTGGAGACTACGCCATGTCAAGCTAACCTTCCTCTACCAACCCTCATCTTACTTACTCCAGAAACTCAACAGATTTCTTTCGGATCCGCTTTGTGATCTTGTGACTGCCTGACTAGCTTTAACTCGCCGACTTTTTTCATCCCTTTTTTTTTTTGTTCCATTTCTTTCCTGCACACGACTTTCCATTATAGACGCCATCCTAGAAAACTTTTGAAACTTCGAAAGAGCCATCACGGTTTCTTTCATGTTTCTCTGTTTACATTATCTTAGTTTTTGTGTCTGACCCTTTTTTTTAAAGTAGGTTATTTTTGATGCTCTCTGCTGACCTAGGTGACTGTTGGATGAACAAAAATGCGTGCGTCTGTGAGCGTGACTGGTGGCTGTTGTGGAAGGCAATAGTTGTTGTTCTTGAGAGCCTATAATCGTCTATGGAAACGATGACCAGGCGCTGTTAAATCAAAAAACAAAATAAGTAGTTTTGATTTTAAAAATAACGTGTTATAGAAGAAAATTAAAAAACTTTGGTTGACCGAGAAAATTCTTGATAATGAGTGTCGGTCGGTTTGTACAGTTTCCAACACCAAGCAATAGACACCAACAATAGAGACTACTGCAGAGACAGTAATAAATGGTTTGTACAGAACACCGAAAACAAAAACAAAACAAAAACTAAATGAACAAACAAAATTACAACAGAACAAAACAAAACAAAAAAAAAAAAAAAGAAAGAAAGATGAGAATGAAAAAGAAAGAATACCTTGGAAGCTCCAGTTGGTGACAAGAAAAAGAAAGCAAAAGCAAAATTTGTAAAGTGAATAATTGTGTTACTGTACCAGCGTGCTGCATGCTGCGAATTACAAGAAAATAAAAAAACATAATTAGATTTTACGCAGATAATTAAAACAACCGAAAAAATAATACCTGGAAGGAAAACTGCTTAAAAAATGTTATTCTTATCTTCAGTCAGTATGAATGCGTGTGTACGCAAGTACACGTATCTGTATTCAGGAACACACAGACACTCATAAAATTCTCAATATTAGAGTCATATATATATATAGATATATACACGAGTAAATAAACACAAGTAAACACACATATACACACACAGACACGTATATATATATAAAATATGTATGGTCCTGTCACTGGGCTCATATACATGATGGCGCCCATCTTCATGTCCAAGAAACCTTTAGGGTCGTGGAAGGTCGTCGCCTGCTGATGACTTGTTAGCATCCTGATTTTTATAAAGAGGTTTTAATCCCTTAGTTTAAAAGTCTTTCCCACAAGGCAGTGGAGCATTTACCGGACTGGTCATCCTGTGCAAGACTTGCTCACTATTGCCTCAAACACTCATGGGATGCGGGTCTGGTCAGGTGGAGCGTCTGTCCAGGTGTTGTCCTCAACGACGAGTAACAGTCAAGGGAAGTGTGATTGTATATATAAATATCTCTTCATGTAGGGGTGTATTACATATATGTTAAGCATACAGAGAGTCAAAGAGTTCGGAAAGGAAGGATATAAAAACAGTAATGGAGAAACCTAGGGCCCAATGCACAACAGATTTCAATCCCTTTGATGTCTTTCTTACTAAAATCAGTTAGAGACACAGCGCACAACATAAAATTAGAACTTTAAAAAAGTTGTTGTAAATAAGATAAACTGTTTAAGCCGGATTCTTGTTCACTTTTTATGTACTCTAAGACGCGTGTGAATGAAATAGGAACAATTTTTGAAAACACGGGGCAAAAATAAAACTTTCTTGCGAAGAAAAAAGTTTGAAACATGTTGGACAACTAGCTCCTGATCAACAGATACAAAAACAGTTGTAACCCATTGTACGAAAGCAAGGAAGCAGAAAAATGTTGTGGTAAGCAAGCAGGATGTTTCACGAGATTATTCTTATGTATCTTACTGGATTAGCACGCCACCTAGCGGCCAGCTATTTCTCTTGCAGTTAATAGAACATCTCATCCCTTGAGGCTTTAAAACTTTCTTGGTGAATAAAGCAGGATTCATCTTGGACGATCGCGAAATATAGAGGACATCTCTTACGAAGTATTCCCAAGATTCTTTTTTAGTTTATGGCGTCTGTTAGGCTGAGGCACGACTTCAAGATGGCGCACTTCCCTTATCTAGCAGACGGTAGAAAAGATGCCATTACTTGCGACTTTTTTCTGGTGTTGACAGAATTATGATCCTTCAAATAGGTGCGATATGAAAGACTTGTTACTTTCAGACACCCAAGGTGGCCGTAATATTTTCTCCTTGACCAGACTAGGAGACAGAATGGAAGGAAAAGGGCCAAGGGAGACTAGTTTCTTCTCCCTCTTCCACCTCCTCCTCCCATCCTCATAAAAATGTGGTAATTCCTGTTTGTTCCGCGAAGACAATTTTCTGGCGTCTGGCATATTCATTTACTGAGACAAAACTTTTGAAAATATAGTCCGTTGGCGAGAAAATGTGTGATAGAATATCTACCCAGTTGTCTCCCTCGTTTCAACGCGCCTTAGCGAGTGTCAGGCCGAGGGAAGACAATAACTTGTGGCGCTTGCTACCAGAAGCCAAGGGGCCGCATCGATCACAGAGATGCTGAGCTCTTCTGGACGAGGAGATAGGAGTAGTCAAAAGCATGTCTCTTAGGAATTGCAAGTTATCTATGCTTGCGCATCAGGTTCCCTCCATTTCGGTCATGGCGGGTTGGTGGGACACTGTTTGCTCTCCCCATCACGTGACTTGCCAGCAGCCCTGGCCAGCACAATGTATCTGATATCGAGAGGTGGTCTGCATTGCAAAAGGAATTTTTTCGCCTGTTTTATTATTATTATTTTCTGTTTGTTATTTTTTCGGTTTTTTTTTTTTCGTATTTTTCTTTTTTTTTTTCTTTTTTTCTTTTTAAAAGATGGAGAGATTATTTGCAATGACAAGAGCATTTTTAGAACAATCTTTGATCATTATTCCCTTGTATGCTCATGACTGCTGAACATACTTTAAGAACTCGTAAATATGCCAATGAATTAATATCCACATTTACTGTATCATAAATTCGTATAATCTTGAATTTACTTTTTGAGTTCAGAAGATTAGAAAAAGAACCATGAGCAGTGAATGTCGTGTGGAATGAAAAAAAAAGCAGTTGCCGTTCAAATCCAACCTATTTTAATGGCTTTTGAGGGGATTTAGTGGCACTGGTCATATTATCGACCTCTCCATGTTTTGCACTTCGCTGGCAAGAGTTAGGCAACTTTAGTTTCGTATTTGACGAGACTACGGTTTGGTGGAGGAGTGAAGAAAAATCAATTCGTAATTTTGAGTTCTTGTCGCTGTTCGACCGATGAATACGACACTGCTTAGGTTTTAGTATGAACATTATCCCTCCTCCTCCCCCAGGCAGATCCTCCGTATAGGTCTAGTTGTAACTGTTTGTTGTCCATCAGTCTCGATTCTCCCTCTACCCCACCACCACCAACACCACCACCACTAAAGAAAATGGACATGGCACCATACTGATCCCTGTTTACAGGGAAGCCAAATAATCGGGCCAAAAGTGACCTATAAAATAAAGTGCTCAGACTCCGGTGTCTAGGGCAGGGCAAGTTACGATATTAACTCAGTTCCCCAGGGAGGCCAGACACCAAGTCCGACAAAACTGGGTGAGGATGGTAATGGCTGTAGTTGTTACCTACTACACACGGCCCCTAGAATACAGACTTCATCATTTCGCCTCCATTCTGTGAAGAGGTAGTTCAAAGAGGAAGATAAATCCTCGGTCAATATGTATTTGGTTCTAACTGAAATTGATAGTGTTCCAGAGAATGTAAGAGTAATATTTGTAAGAAGAATATCCAAATATACAAATATGTCAGCAGTTATTGTAGACACCATTATGGTCTTGTGTTGTCCCTTGCATGAGAGAGAGATGAGCGGAAATAGAGGAAGAAATGAGAGAAGAAAGTATGGAGAGAAATTATGAAAAAAAGCAGTAATTTTATTATTACTCCCATTTATTTAATCTGATAGATTTATTTATAAGAGACATTTATAAACGCATCAAATATTATTAAGAGAAAAGATATCGACACTGATGGTTTGATAGAGAGACAGAGAGACCGACAGACACGAAGACAGACATAAACAGAGAGATAGTGACACATGCCATGACATGACACATTTTTGTTGTGTAAAACTCAAATGAAAGAAAAGAAGTTTGAAAGAGCAGCAGACAAGAACGACAGCGAGAAATGACATGACAAAATGTTTTGTACCTTTTATTGTGAGAAAAGAAGAGAAAGAAAGAGTGTGTGAGTTAAAAGAGGAAGAATAAGGAATGGGAAAGGGAAGTGAGGGCGGACATTTTCTGATTTGACGAGAGTTTGGGAAACAGCAGGACGCTGAAGACCGGCTAACGAGCTCTGACGGGTAGAGGCAGTTGTTCGCACACTGACGTCACTGATACATTTCCCGATGCCCTCTCCTGTTGCCCTGGCAACAACGTATCATGCTTCTTTTTGTTGCTTCCTGATTTTAGCCTCCAATTCTTTTCATGGACGATCTATGATTTTTGAATACCCATACTCTATAATATGATACAGCAATGATTCCGCATACCTTTACAATAGGATCCCTGCCTGAGGATGGATCTCATGTCACATGTTCACCCTATTGCATCATCATCATCATCATCATCATCCAATTTATTCTCTTCGTCGTCTTTTCTACCTCAACCCTGTATTCCTTTTTCTTTTTTATCCATTTCTCTCTTTTTTTCCCTGCAACCCTTTTTCTCCCCATACCTTTGAATTATTTCCCCTTTTCCTGTTGTCCCTGTTCATCCGCTTTCTCATCTTCCACATCCTCAGATGAAGAGTCGTGCTCGGGGTCCATGAAGCCGGCGTCCATCGCCCAGAATCTGCCGCTGTGAGGAAAAGAGGGCGGCGGATTAATACAATTTTCAGAAAACAAGATCACTTGGGTTATGGGATTTGACAAGCTTATTGACCTGATACCAGGCTCTGTCTCTGTCTCACTCTATCTTTCTCTTTCTCTATCTTTTCAGCTTCTCCGCCAGAGCTGCCTGGCAACCAAACAGAAAACGAAAGTGGTGGTGTGTTAGGAAAGGTCGGATGTCCCGCTAGAGGAGGGGGTGGGTGCTAGGAAAGGGGCGTGTGAGTGCAGGAGAAGGGGTGGAGCAAGAACCGTTAGGAGAGACGTGGGGGTAGGGTAGGGAGGTGACACAGAGAGATCGGAATAGAGGATAAGAACGTAAGAAATAGGACGGAATGGGAAAGTTATTTTTAGGATCGGTGATAGCAAAACAGGGAGAGAGAGGCAGGCCATAATTTTCAAGATGACGTGGATCTTACAGACTCTTTCCATTATTTCAGCATGGAGGGAGCAAGGATGAGAAATGCTACAAAAACTAGACTTTCTCTCTCACTCGCATAAACATAAACATACAAATACAAATACAAACACGCATACACACATTCGCACTTCCGTTCGCTGCATTTGTATCGATGACGACGACGTGGTTAACATGAATGCAACAAACAAGCAAACAAACAAACAACCAACCAACCAACCAACCAAACAAACAAACAAACAATCAACCAACCAGCCAACCAACCAACCAACAAACCAACCAACCAACCAACCAAACAAGCAAACAACCAACCAACCAAACAAACAAACAAACAACCAACCAACCAACCAAACAAACAAATCAAAAAACAAACAAACAAACAAACAAACAAACAAACAAACAAAATGACCCGAAGAATATCGCTCTGTACAATTCCTGTGGTAGGACACAACAAACAGTAGAAGCCAACATTTAGTCGAAGACAAACTCACAGCGACAAATATAAGTCAGCTGCACCACAACCAAGGAAATGAAGAAGAAAGAATAGGAAGAAATCCGTCATGACAGCCAAAACCTCGTTACCGCCTGTGATTGAAGACTTTGAGTCACAGTACCAAGTCCTTGTGGAATTCGCTCTCTAATGACATCTTTTAACAGACCTTCAGGATTCAAAACAGAAGTTCATATTGTAAACCTCAACCAATGGGAGAGCTGATGAATAAAGTGAGTTCTGGCACAATCGGGACATAATATTTTTATCTCTTTCTGAGGATGGCAATGTTATCAGCGAGTATCTCAATAAAATGTATCCATCCAGGTTTATGGAAACAGTACATGACCCAGTTGTTAGAAAAATGACTATGAACCCAGCTAGTCATTCAACATCACTTATTTATTCTGCTTCACATGTTGTAGAACTATTTTCATCTTCCCTGCCCTTTACATTTACAGTTGGTCTCCTCCACTTACTTCAGCTGGAAGCCATTAGGCTAATCACTCATTATTCGCTGACCTTTTGACCTGAGTTACAGCAGGATGCTGTTAGGCCGTTTACCAGTCCCAAGTTAATCAAATGATTTGCATAAACCCATTGCAGAAATCAGAGGTCTGCTCCTGGCGAAGATGTGGTTGGGCGCTAACCATGTTGGTGACCAATCTGCCTCCCATCGCCCTGTCCTCCATCAGATCAGGTTCCGCAACCCCGCGGCCAGAAGCTGTTAGGGCGCTGCTACCACCATCAGTGTCTCCATGTTCGAGTTGGTTTGAAACTTGCTTGTGGGCATCCATCTCTGTGGGTCCTTAGGTGCAAGCTCTACCCTGACTTGTTACCCGAGACCCAAGGCACTATTTTTTGCATCCCACTGCGCGCGGACCTTGATCGGAAAGCCGGCTGTGGCTTTGAGAGCAGAGCACACATGTTCCCTCTTTACCTAAATGCACTTTTTGGGATTTCGATATTTTTTTTCTTCGTCTCCACACTGCAGCATTAACTTACACGTACATCAGTGCAACGAGGGGAAAAAAAAGGGGAAGCAGAACAGATTTTCTCCATTGCCGCACATTGGAGCCTTTCCTTACCAGCAAACACTTAAAGATCTCCAACATTTTGCACAGAAATTTCTTGAAGTATGAGTGTCTATTTTTATGTCCTGCTTTGTCTGTTAACTTTGGATGCCCTGGAGGATTGCATGAAGTGCAGTAATGAAAGATTCTGATTGATTAACTTTTTTATTTTAATTGAGAATTAAACTAATGCAAAGGGCATTGGGTGCACTGGAAATAAAATATGTGATGAAGGAATCGTTGATTGACGATAGTGGAAACGTGCATTGCCCTCCACAGAGTGCAGAAATGTCACATGGTCATAAAAGTTATCGGAGAACATCAGACTTGTGCTGTACGATGACCTGACCGACGATGATTGAGATAATGAAAACTGAAGACACTGAGTTATATGTCTATCAACACCTGCGCAGAGAACATTAACCATAGACAGATGGCCACAACAACTACATCTCACACATTTATGTATGAAGTTTCATTTACCTTCTGTAAATCTTGATTTGAGCTCCCGTGGGAGACCGACTCACCTTTACATCGTGAATGTTCATGGCATGCATTAGTGGGAGAGTAAAAATCAAGGAGAATATTTGTTTCCAATCTTATTACAAGATGATATAAAGATAAAAATAGTTTTATGCAGATGGAAATGATAAATACATAAAACTAATTTGATTTAAAAGTGAAGCAAATGGTAGAGCGATCGAGACACAGAGAAATAAGAAACAATATCCAGTTATTGCTCCAAAGTCCTTCTGGCTCCAATCACCCACACACAGGCACACACACACTCTCTCTATCTCTCCCACTAACGGAAAGAGAGAGAGAGAGTAAAGGAACGTGAGATAGAAGATTTTGCTGTAAAATTTTCAATTTTCGAAGAAGAATTTCGCGAGAGGTCAGGTGGAAAACCCCGGTAATGCTGTTGAGGACCAAAAAGAGACAGAGACCGAGGAAGACGGATATGGGGACAAGGGGAGAGAATGCAGCACAGAGAAGGTGAACTGGTGAAGGAGAAAATTCCATTTAAGATACTGCAACCTGCAATTTTCGCTCCAGCTCAGACCTACGTCAATGGCGAATCCGACTAGGTGCGCGGCGAGCACTGTACTTTCAGAAAATTCGCTCCATCAGTTCAGTTTCATCGAAAAAGAACTTCATCCTTTGATACCGCAGATCAAAGACAGGTGACAAAAATAGCTTTTCGAATTTTAGGAATAAAAGAAACTTTGAAAAACCCTCAACTCCCTTTGTTCTATGACGACTGACTTGAAGTATGTATTCATTTCCCCTTTTTTTTTCAATTTTGCTTCTGAATGATTATTGCAACTTCCGGTGCCAGACATCTCTAGCTCTGTGGATTTGTCTTTCCTGTCTGAGCTCTGGCGTGTTCTTTACGATCTCTCGGGTTCTGTTTTGCAACTGCGACCTCATCAGTTGAAGTTAAAGCAGTTTGGCACAAAACTCTTCTCTTGCACCCTTGGCGACCATATCTCCTGGCAGACTATCCGCCTGTAACCAAGGAGGGTCACGCCGATCGGAGGGGTCCAAGCGATGAATTCTGTAGACGGTGTTAATATGTTTTCCACCTGTTAGGGAATGATAGATCACCTGACTGCTTTCAACAAGGGCGCGCTGGCGAGAATGCGGTGAGTGTCGACGCCATGTTGGTGGGCAGGATGGCATGGGATGAGCGATGGTGGGTACGTGTTGCCTCCCAGTCTCAGGGTTTCAGGGAGCTATTTATAGAAACAAACGGACTGGCAGCAGGCTTCAGCTTCCTCAACTCTTGCGTGGTACACACACACATACACACAAACACCTGCTCGTCTTGCATACATGCATTTAACTCATGAAGGCATCCACACACACAAACACACACCGACGAACGCACGCAAAGACACTAAACAAGTAACAACACAATATCCAAGAATAAACACTATATATCATGAACACATAGGTCTAAAACAAGGTGAATGTTTAGGTCCGCTGTACACATATCCGAGTTATCTTGTACTCGCCTGAAGTGGAGTCAACAAGGATGCAAACAATTTATTCAAGCGCATAAAGAGTATTGACCGAAATTTAATCAAATTAGTGGAGCAGGCGATTCTAGGATGCTGTTGACTATCGGCATCAGTCAGTGAAGCATTGTGAGGCATTTATACTCGCATGGATAGCTTTGGTCTGGCCATGCAATTTTCGTCTTACGCCCCCTGTCGATGTTTACGATGTGAGCATCGTACACAATCAACTTTCAGAAAACACCATGTAATCTTTTTCCAGAGTTTATGAATAATACCGGTCTTTGATATCGTCCTCGTGGTGCTTAGGGTCTGACTGCAGTCCCCTGTTCTATTCATTGTCTGCGCTTTCCCAAAGCAAGCGAAGCTCTCATTTATTATTATCTAAGCTCTTGTTAACAGATATATATATATTCCGCAAACATTTTATTTTTATAATTAATATTACGAGTTTTAGTGATACTTTTTTTCAGAATAAGAACCAATAAATAACTTTGTAAATTTCCATAAAGAAACTATTTTTTTACTTCATTTAAAATTGTCAACAAAGATTTAACCTCATTTTCCTATTGAACAACAACGATTTCTGAAAGGTTTACTACTATCACACGAGAAGCCTTGGTTAATCAACCTGTGCTTTCTAGCTTTCTCCCTCTCGTTGTTCATGTTAACGACCAGCCACGGTTGAAAAAAACGAGGAGTTGTCGTGTAATAATTTAATACAATCTGGGAGAAAATCGCCCCTCGATGAAAGTGGAACTGAAAGTGGAACCATCGTTACCGCTCCTCTCCAACATTTTATTTAAAGCGGTGAAAAAAGCAACAACGAGCTTGTATAATTTGAAAAAGATCAAAGCTCGTGGATCTTGTGATCAAGGGTCTTCAAACACGTGTATGAAGCTCAAATGAAGCCTCTGACAACTCTGTCTCCCCTCGCTAATAACTCTTTGTGAGGATGTGTTTTTGACATTCACAAAAAGTCAGGATATTGATGGCCTTTAGACTTTCTTCCATGGCGTGTTGGCTTTGTTTACAAGATGGGTTTAAAAATATTGCTGTACTAAATTACACGTTCTGGAATTTCATGTTTCAGGGTTTCATTGTTCCCTCAAAGAAAAGATAAAACAGAGTTTTGACAACAATGCCCTTTTGACCCGGATGAATATTTATGGAACGCGGTTACCATTCAACGATGCCGGACTAAAAAAGCTTCAAAGACATTTCATTAAAGAATTTCAGCAGGAAGCTAATGATTTCATTAACCAGAGGTTAAAAGATAAGTAGAAGTATATTTGTTTTACCACAGATCGTGCTGACATTGTTTTCCAATCATATTTTTATTCTAATGTTTCGCCAGATTTCTGAACCTGTTGGTTGGGAGCAAGTTTTGGGATGGCATGGGAGGAAACAGGTTCATATTTTTTCTTATCCATTTGCTCTCTTGCAAGTCGTTTTCTTCAAGGACTCAAAGTTTCCTTCGTGTACCACCTCAGATCTTCTTGACTTTCATCCTTCATCCTGTCAGCTTTGGCAAGTACTTACTCATCCCTTTCATGTCACTCTCCTGCTCCTCATCCTCACATTTCGTTTCCTCCAAACTGTGATCAACTGGAACAAAATAAAACGCACATCAACACTTGTTAAAGATTTCTTACATCTCGACAAAGCTTAAAACGAAATAAAATATATTGCGGATTGTTTGTGTGTGTGTGGGTTAATGTCTTCGTGCATGCATGAAAGTCTGTTTCTTCAAATCTTTCCTTTAATTTATATTGTAAAAAAATTGATCCTCTCTGCCACTAGCTAGCCGATGAACGGAGGAGCCAACAAAGTAACAGAGTTACAAACAAGACGATGCGAATAACAAGATGTAGAATAGAAGACATAGCCACTATATATGTATATATCTTCAATGCACAAAGAGCTTCCTGAACTCTTTGGCTTGTTGGCATGTGACTGGGTGTTCGAGTGCACCATGTTCACTTCAGTTCCTTGGCATGGTAAGGTCTGGTGGTGAGGTCCAGAATGGTGTATTGTAAAAACGTGGGGCGGCAATAGTCTTCAGTCTCGCAGGTCCTCACCTGGAGCCCAGCGACACCCGTTGCCTTCTTTTTATCTTGTCCCAGCCTCCCACTGCATTTAATTACCAGGCGATGTAATTATCCTCCCACAAACCAGCCGCGACTCGCCAGAGGTACTCTTCACAAACAATTAAAATAACTTTCTTTGTTACTGTCACCCTCCAGTATGAACACATGCGACCTTCAATTATTTTGTCTTGTTTTCTTTCCTTTTTTGTGCTTCTGGTCACATGATGGCAGTTTTTTTGGGGGAATGGATTATATTTTTAATAACACATCGAAATAACCTCCACTTGGGCTCAACAATATTATTAGCCACCACCCAAACCACCACCACCAATCTCTATTAGTTGATTCATCGCTTGCATCACCCATCAGTGACTACACCAACACACCTTCAAGAAGCATCCAATTGTAACACCACCCTGTAAAATGTTTTTCGCCTTTTTCATCACTCTCATTCTGTCCACCATTCCACCGCGGGTGGGAGCTGTGCACATCAAGGGTATTTATCGGTTGTCCTTTATACCAAACCGCTCCCAGTGGGAGTGAATAAAATATCCTGTGCACAAGAAGCCGGCAAAGAGAAGTAATAAAGTTTGCGCTATCTGCAATCAGGCTTGTTGCAGGGCGAGAGAGAGAGAAGGAGGCTGGCGACTCTGCAATCATTATCTCAAAGCAGTCAGCCATAAAATTAGCGAGACTATCAAACAGGGGAACAGCATTTGTACCACTCAGCCTCCTAAACACGATTACCTCTCCACACACTTGGTCATCAGGTTCGCCAGGTTCTGGCCAGGATTAGACTGCTTTACAAACAAACTGAAACACTGACAACAAACTGTGTTTTTGCAGTAGCATCGTTTCAAGTTGCTTTTGTAGACAAAGTTCATACAGGTCTTTGTACTTATAGACGATCTTTATTAAGTACTTTAAACAGATTTTTGCAAAAAATTATGAATCGTTGTCTGAAATGTGTGGTATACAAGCTTGTGTGACTGCTCGGTGAATTTTATCATATATTATTGTTTTATTTAATATTTAAAATATTTTTCTAACAATATCCAGCGCTTTGAGCTGTCCTCTTAAAGGTCAGTGTGTTGTACAAGTCACACAAAATTAATGTCACACTGAAATGGATCCATAGACTTCTCAATAAAACACTTCTTTCAAAAATTGGTAATGAATAGAAATTCTTCCACTCTTTTTTAAATAATTAACCGAATTTCCAAGTCCTATTACTTCAATGGTGACAGATTAATACTTTTATTTTTATCTTTATGTTGAATTATGGTGACATTTTCAAAGTTCAAATTCGTTGAATGTGGTCTTAGTAATTGATAAAGTAATTAGTAATTTTTTTCCCAATTCACCTATTTACATCTGAGCATCAGTGGAGTACAGAGAGCGATTTTGATGATAAAATTAAAAACTTGACAAAATGTAAAAATTATTTCATTTTTTTAGTCGTCTCTGAAGATTTAAACTTTACTGACCGACTCGTATTTCTAATGATTCTTATTATATCCAGAATTTACTGATATACGTTTTTATTTTCTCTTCCTATCCTCTGTGATCTCCTAAAAGGTAAGTAAAGATGTGTTTGTGTGAACATCATGTTTTCTTTATTTACTCATGGCTAAAAGACATTTCTACTTTGAAACTCAGAAAATGCAGCTGGCAATTATTTTCTTATAATTTTCTCTGTTGTGTTTGCTGAACTTTGCGCCAGCTGCTTATGTCTGGATGTTCTTTGATGTTGCTGTTCCATTGAAAAATATTTTATACTTCCGCTAGATTACATACAGTGCATGTTTCAAACTTTTGCCAGCTTTCTCTAAGTAATAACTTCTAAACCCTAAATCAAAAGCATCTAAGCCTAATAAAAAAGAGAAAAAAATTATTTGATGCAAACTTTCATCACACAAGGGTCCAAGAAAAAGCCATGAAATATTTTTTTTAGGAAACTTCCAAAACGCAGTTGATGTCGGGGATGCGTTTGACTTCCGCAAGGGAATAAATCAGTAAAAACAAAGTTTCTCAGTGATAATCAACGAAATCGTTGTGGCCATATCTGAAAGTCTTAAAAATATTAATCCATAAAAACCAATATCAGTCGACTCCAGTGATCTCAAGAGAGACTACGCTGGGGAAAAAAATCTTATTTTGAAATGTGAACCAAAGACAAGGGGGGCGTAATGACATCAAACATAAAACCTTTAAAATGCAGAATCGTTCTCGTAGGGAAAATAAAACCGTGAAAACTATTGGCAGACAGACAAAGACAAAATGGCGAGGTCGTGACCAAACTGAACTCTGGGAATCTTCTAGCAGCGTTGTATTTAGTGATTATGTCGATGGCATGGGTTCTTTGGAGCAATGTTTTCGGAGCCAAAGAGATAAAAAGAATATTATTGTTGTTGTTGTCCCGTTGAAACGCGAAAATAATGCTTTCTTTCTTTTTTTCTTTTAGCTCTCTCTCTCTTTCTCTCTCTCACACACAAACATAAAACGTGCATATCAATATATATGTAGACATAAATCTGAACTCTCAAGCACACACTCATTTCCAAAATCACAAGTACTCAGGTGACAGGGCCTGCAGTACCTACACCACAATCATCTCCATCGATTCTGCGCCTTCCTCGAGGGACTGTGACCCCATGACCCCGTGACCTCACGTTGCTCCAGTGTTATCAAGGTCTCGGCAAGCCGCTTCCCTTCATTCGCCGCCAGGTCCTCTGGGAGTGACCAATGACGTGGTTTTATGGCCCCTGTCCCCGGATGTCCCCAGTGCATCATTTCTCTTAACTTTTTTCTGATGACCAGTCAAGGACCGAGCACAGCGACTCGCATAACCTGAGCTAGAGGGCTGAGGCGCACAGTCAAGTAACAACAAACACAGCTCAGCCTCTGTCCTACAGATAGCACCTGGCCACACATCGTGCACCTGGGCCCACTTCTCCCCCTGCTGTATCTATGGAAACTAAAAATTCTTTTATCATTGATGTCTAAAATAATTTTAAAGATGTGCTGACGAAGGGAGAAAATATACTTTGATTGCAGTACTTGGTCGGCAATTTTCGATAATAGTTCCTTTTTTCAAAGAATTTGTTTTGCAGGTGAAGTAATATAATGCTAATTTTATACCCAAACTATGAAGATCTCATACAACAAAGATGGACAGAGACAAACATGTAAATAAACAGATAGTAAAACGAAAAAGCTTACACGAAGAAGACAAACGCATAGAAAAACAGAAAAAAATAGAGAATAAAAATTCAGGTTGGAGTCCGACCGGCAGAGTTTACGAATTGAGAAACAGATATTGTAGAAGCTTACCATTTCTTTCGACATTTTTCAGCGTCTGGAATGTGTGAAAAAATTAAAGAAGAAATCTTATTTCACGGTAATGCAAGCCTGACGTGGGCAATTATGTCAACAGTCGTGAAGCCATCGAGCATTTCTTCTCCATTTCTCTCTTGTCGGTGGCAATATGGTGGTAACCCGCTCATCCTTTTCTCACCACTCGTATTTTTGCCATTTCCATAAAAAAGGGGGATATGGCTTTTATCATACATCAAAACTCGAAAACAAGATTTAGTCCTGTGGGAGATTGAGCCAATTTCTGTTTCCTGATATTCTGGACTGGCAAGATGTCTGGTGTTTACCGGCAACACAACACACAGGCTGTATTCATCTCATTGAGACTTCTGACATTTTATACAGTTGTTTCTCTCTCTCTCACATACACATAACCACACACTATTCACAAATATATATAATTTCGCATATATACATAAACATTCTAAAAACTCTCTAAAAACACAATGATTGATGACTAAGACTATTTTATTAATTTTGTTAACTGATTAGTGTCATTGGTCATTAGCAATGGCAGGTATCAAGATGCCACATTTTCCCTTTAGGCAGATTTCGATGCAAATAATATTAAATTGTTGTCAGAATTCACCAAATAGATGCCGCCTTTAATCAAATAGTTTTCATTTTACATCTTCAACCCTAAATTCTTTCAAGCAGCATCCATTTTCACAGATTCGCTCTTAAGTAAACATGTATAAATGTTGAGAAACTCAAAAAGAATTTTTTCCATGGATACTCAGACAAACGTTTTGATAAAACAACTCAAAGGAATGATTACATCTTTGAATTAATAAACCCGGTAAACGTTCTTTCATCTTATTTTTCATCATGGTATTCCAATCTTGGAATTTAAAAAAATCATTTATTGAATTGTTTGAAGGGCTGATATGAAACTTCTAAAGAGTTAGGGGTCCTTACCCGTTCTATCTAAAAACCATTAATGTTTGAAGAAAGGGCATCTTGATTGCATGCTCGTATCTGAAAGGTTTGAAGCTTGGTATGTTTAAAAATATATAATCATCGTTAACTGTAGGTCAAAGAGACAGAGACAGAGTTTTAATGTTGCTCTTGTGCTTCAAACTTTATTATTAGAAACACAAAGACGATTTTAATAACAACTAGATGTCAGAAAAAAAAGTTATCACGAAAATGGCAATGGGTGGTGGAAACAAAGAATGTCTACCTCCAGGAAATGTCTGGAGCCTAAATATAGACACAACGGTCTGTGAGACCGGAAGGACCCTCCCGGTGAGTGCCCCTGACGGTCTGTCTAATTGAATGACCTCCCGCATCGAGGTAAGCATCAAGTGTGACAGACTTAACAGGGATAAAGAGCTGTTACTTTAGTCGAGCTGGGAGGATCGGTATTCTGGCAACAGCAGACATTTGCCCCTTAGTGTCATCCCAACCATGGACTGCTCTTCATTTGCTTTCCTAGTTGCCACGGGCTGCTGCCCTTAAGTGTTTCGTGCCACTGATCGATGGGAGGCATTGTCTACTGAGCATCATTGCTCCTCAGCATCCTTCCTGTCACACGCTGGTCTTATGTAGTTCTGTAGTTGTCTTCTTCAACTTCTTGGGAGATGGTAGTAGTCACCTGAAGTCCAAACTGTTCACGGAACCACGCAAATATTTGATATGATATACTTAATGCTCCTAATATATCTGAAACAGATGATTATCAAGTTATTCGTTAAACAAACAAACAAACAAACAAACAAACAAACAAACAAACAAACAAACAAACAAACAAATAAACAAACAAATAAATAAATTGTCTTTACTCATACAAGAAAGAATAGAGAACATCGTGAATAAACCTCAGTCAAGCAATGTCAGAACTAATGTTGCCTGTAAGACACTAATCCAAACTCACTCCAAACTCCATGTTTTCTGGTTTTCTCTTTTCTCTCTGTGCAGCTTATATGTATGTTCATTATACCTTTATTCTTGATCTCTTATATATANTACTTTTCTTCCTGGTCTCTTATATATATATATATATCTTGTTTTTTTACTTCAAGCTGTCTGCTTCTTCTATTATTTTTCTGTTAAAAAGACTTCCTGGTCATTCTTGATCTTCTCCAAACTGGTTTTTTTTTCAATTTTTCTTCCATGTTGAGAGATAAGCCAATGGCTGTAGGTGATGAATGACTCCCGCCTCTAATCGGAGTGAAATTATTTATTTATTTCACTCCTCGTCTTTTCCTCTGACAGTTTCTTTACATCATTCTTTAACCAAATTTTCTTAAAATGCTTCGGTGACAAGTAAACAAACAAATAACAAGTTCAAAAAGAACGAAAAACAAAGAAAATCAAACTGAAAAAACTACAAAGGAGAAAAGGGCAGCGAGTATAATTGTAAGCAAAAATCTCACTCAAAACTATATGAACATAAAAACATCCGATGAAAATACCTTCACTAATATAACAACTGTACATTTATGACAAAATATGATTCAACCCCAAATCTTCTCCCTCATCCACAACTTTAACTACTTCGTCCTTCTGCACCTTGCATTTATCCAACTTGTGGTTATCGTCACTCATTCATTTAACCGTTATTCATTACTGTGTGATTACATTAAANGAGAGGAGACAGACGTTTATGTGAGGTTCGTGTCCAAGGATGAGACTGGAATCAATATCAGCTTCCTGTCTGTTGGGAGGCTGTAAACAGGGAGGAGGATGGGAGAGGGTTCCTGAGGCAGGTTTGTGACCCGGATGTTCCTTCACGAGACGTGATGGACAGTTGGAAAGATTCGCTCTGGCAGGAACTTCCACTTCTGGTGAATGTGTCTCTACCTCCATGGGTTTGATGTTTTCAAGCTATGAATAAGATACACGATGTGTCTTTAAAAATATTTCCATTTCTTTTTTATCAACTCAAAAGTGTTACGAGGTTAAGCAACTTTTTAAAGCTGTAGTTGAACTCCGGAGGAAGACTTTATTTCTTTCTTATAAAATGAGCTGAGGTAGGAGGAGCACACAGAGAACATCCTCCCCCCGATCATACTCTCTCTCTCTCTCTCGAAGTATAAAAATATGCGCGAATAAAATCACACACACACACACCAAAAGAGGAAGGAACAGAAAAAAAAAATACAGAACAAAAAAAACCCCCCAAAAAACCAACAAACAAACGAAACAACAAGGAACGAACGAACAACCAAAAATGAAACAAAACAAAGAAATAAAAAAAAAGAAAGAACAGGGGTAAAAAAATGAGAGAAACACAAGACACAGTTGCTCGCTCGAACATCTCATCCTCCTTTAATTTTCTAGCACCCCAATCACACCCCCGAGTTTACCCTGTTTTCCCTTGTCTTGTTTTCTACTTCCTTTTTCCTTCCTCCGTCAAGACATTCCTCTATTGTGTTTCCACCTTCTTGCCCGATCCTTCTCTCTCCAGGCCACGTGTCACAGGGCTTGGTGTCCAAATGTTTATCCTTCTGACGTTCGAGATGGACCGAGGGCTTTGGGTGACGAATGGCGCCTGCCTCCAACCTGGATGACGATAAACAAACGCCTTTACAAAGCGGATTTTTAAAATCCCAGTTTCAACAGAGAATTCTTGGATCTTTCGCTTTGTCTTTTTCTCTGTCTCTTTGTTCATCCTTCAAGATTCATGNCTCGTAATTATTTTAAATTTTCTCGCAAATATCTGTCCGCCCACGACGCCTTCTGACAACTCTTCTTTTTCTCAACTGCTTAATTTTTACAAAGTTTTGAGGACTTACAGATTGTATTTGTTTAACAAGTAATGATGATGATGATGAAGAAGAAGAAGAAGAAGAAGAAGAAGAAGAAGAAGAAGAAGAAGAAGAAGAAGAAGAAGAAGAAGAAGAAGAGGAGGCTTAGGAAAAATGGCTAGGCTCCCTGTGAAAATTATAAAAGAATTATCACAGGAATGATTAGAGAGGTATCTAAAATAATACAGGTCTGTGTATCCTTTGTATTACTATTCTTTAAACTTCTGTTCTTGATTTATCAGCATCTTCCCTTTATACTTTTTCATCATTTTCGTTCACCATTTAGTTATTTCTATACTTTATGGGCGCTGTGTTTTTAAACTAGACTCTTTCCATGACCCACCAGAAAAGAAAATGAAAAAAAACCCAGTTCATTCAATACCCAAGATTAAAAACTGCATGTGATTCTGTATTTTTAGAATATAATTATCACTTTAAAAGAAAGTCATTCTCTCTGTTCATCAAACACTAACATAAAATTCGCTTTATCGTTCTTTTTTACTCCCAGTATAAAGAAAATAAAAGACAGCTCATGCTTTCAAACTCCTAACTTAGCAATCTTTTGTAGGAACAGGTTTTTTTTTTTATCGAGGACATAATTATAACCTTTTTTCGTCTTCAAAAATTAACACGATTCATGATTGCTTATTCTTTCATCCTCTCTGAAGTATTGAGATATATAGAATTATATATTTATATATTCACACACATTGTCTATTTTTATATATAATATTTTTCACACACACAGAAAAGACAAAGTCCCAGATATTCTCTAATAAAACAATTAAGAAAAGACTAACACTTAGTCAATTAACATCAAGAGTTGGATACCTCCTCTTTATTTTTAATATCTTTGGTTGACGACTCGTTGTCCAAGGTTCCAAAACTAAATAATCTAGAGTGTGTTGAACTATTTGACCTCGTCATCGTACTCACAAACATGTCAACACCAAAGACATTATTTAAGGATGACCGCACCTAAAGAAACAATAAGTTGCTGTGTCCTCTGTTCAAAAGCTTTGCTCCTCCCACCAATTTGTCGTTTCCAAGAGAGCGAGCAAAGAGACAGAGGAAAAAAAAACTGAAAGCTCTTGTTCATGTGCTCTTTCTTTCCGTTTCTATGACAACGTTTATTACGTGTCCTTTGATTTTTATCTCCTCGGCCATCGCGGAGAACATCGTTTGTTCGTTGGAGCAGACAGCAGCGTGTATTGCAGGTTCTCTAAGACCTGTCTTCAGGGTTGTAGTCTTGTAATCTCAGGCTTGCTGCTGCTGTGACTGATGTTCTTCCTGTCCTTGTTGTACTGAATATAATAAAGTGGTTTTTGTTGTTGTTGTCGTTGTTGTTGTTGTTGTTGTTGTTGTTGTTGTTGTTGTTGTTGTTGTTGTTGTTGTTGCCAGACCAAAGACATGTCACCTCTGAGCGGCTTGTTTGTCACGTTTTCCAAAACCTTTCTTCTGGTCAGGACAGAAACCTACCCACAACATTTCATGAGCTATTTATTGGTTTTATATTTTCGTAGAAAAATATTTTCATCTTTATCTTTTTGTGCGCAGAGGCTTGTCTAGTCGGCAATCTAATAACTTCAGGGTGATTTGAAGTTATGTTGAAAGAGCAAACATTACTTCGATGCCAGACATCCTTAAGAATTTATTTTTTATATACTACAGACGCGAGGTCTTCCTCATGCATTTTTAGTTTTTTCTATAACTTATCTTCCGGTAAAACTACTAAGACATGCATTCCTACACATCCGTACACTCCACCCAACTGCTCGAGACGATAAAGATATGTCATCTATCTACAGAATCTTCTCTTTAGATGTGTAGCCAGTGTGAATTGGGATACATGGAAAGTTTCAGGACTGAGCATGAAACCTGTCCTGACTGCACATCCATATCCCTTCTTATCCATTCTCTCTGATGGTTTGCTCCTACCAAAAACTGAAAAATAATTTGTCTACCGAGAGCCAAATCTCGGAAAGTTTGTCAGTTCTGACTTTGTTACGGAATTCCCTCTTGCCGCTTTCATGATTTAAAAAAAAACATAAACAAAAACAAAAACAATAAAAATGAAGTAATGGAGTATTGCCGATGTTTCTGGCATTATTTCAAAGGAAAAAAGTCCAAACAAGAAACTCTAAAGAGTCCCAAAGAGACCATTAAAATATGCAAACCTGGCGTCAGTAGGAAGTGCAGTGCTAATATTTGTCTATAATTTGGATTATTTTTTTGTGTGAAATGCGCTGAAAGCGTGCTGGTGAGAAACAAGAAATCTGAACATTGCCACCCGATTGCAGCCCTTTACACAGAAACCCGTTAGGGATTTCTCAACGGCGAGAGGGTGATAATAACTTATAAATACGCAATCACGTCTCCTCGGATCAAGAAAAAGGTTTCCTAAACCGGATTCAGGCGCTAGTCATTTTCCCAGTGGAATGTAAATTTATTTTCTGGCGTTGACAGCACGACACATCGTCTGTACTAATTGCTACATTCTGGGAATGTAAATTTTCTGAGAGCCTGTGTTTTTCTTGAAAAAGTAAATTGCATGCGTTGTCTTTTCTTGGAAAAAATCAGACGATCGAGGAGTTGGTTTTTTTACAGGGCAATGGTTGTACATGGGAATGCGTTTGTGAGTGTGTATGAGTTTGTGTGAGTGTATACTTATGTATGTCAATGCAAACTGCGTACAATTGTTCATGTGTGTTTTTACTACTGTTGAGGAGGCATGTATTAAGTTTTATTTATTGTCATCGCACGTCACTCATCATCAACTACTCTAAGACCGAATGGGTGAGTAAACAGCCTACAGACAGGTCATCACTGGGGACTGAGTTACTTACAGGCTCACTTCTTACCAGCCAAATCAACCATCCCACCATCCAACCATCCTGGATTACTTATACGACTGCTTGCTACCAGAATCAAATGGTTAAGGTAATTCAGTAATTTTATATTCGTAAGGGAGCTAGCATTTGTGGTACTGTTGATCCTCTGTCCTCCTAGCCACACCACTTTGTCAAGTCCTCTGAGAATTGTATCTCCTTGACATCAGCATTATGCAGGTTTCGAACCGGCTAGTTTCTTTTCTTACTTCAAGTACTTGGCTATTCTGAATACTGAGTCGCTGCCTGCCAACTTGAACTTCTTACACATTGTCTGATTTTCAGTCTACATGATTTATTTAGTGTAACTTGTTGCCTTCCTGATGTATTTATTGACGAGACTGAAGATTAAAAATTGAATAAAAAATATTTTAGCTGATAGACAGTAGCTCTGTAGTTAGCCTAAATGACTGGCATCACCCTATCATATAATCATTTGGCTAACACCACACCAAATATCAACAACCAGCGAGGTCACCCCACTGAGGACAAATTCCGAAACCGTCTTACAACGATTGGATGAAAAGTAAATCAGGCAACGAATAAACCTCAGTGGGGTCGTTTGTAAATACATCTATCATCCACGATGACACGGGTGTATGGCGATAAGACGGTCGAGATAACACAGCTTGTTGGGCTGTCCAGATAGTCCGGACCTTGGTTCCAAGTCAGCAGCTTCTATGCACTGTTTCCTGTGTCCAGAACTGAAAAATGAAAAAAGCAAATAAAGATGTGTTTCGTGGAAGAGAAGATGCCATGTTGATTGTTTCTGTTAGAATATAAGTGGCTATAGACTAGAAATAATTCTGTAGCTGTGCTCACAGGAGAGTAATCAGAGTGAACATGAACAAAAGGTACTGTATTTAAAAGAAAGAAAGAACACAATGTAAAAAAAAAGATTGGAAGTGAAAAAAAAATCAGAAAGGTAAGAGCTTCAAGAAGTTGCAATATGCGCTGATCAATTTGTAACAGACGAGATCAAAGAATCGGAGAGAAAAAAAGTAACAAACAAGAGTTAAAGCTCGTGTAAATCCGGACGATATTTTTCGAAAGACAAATATCGAAAAAAAAAATCAGAAAATGATATTTCTGTTAGACATTTCTAACATCTGACAGACTCCGTCATCAACACGGCATCTGGAAAGAACCAGGCTGTAACATCTTCAAGAAAGTTTTAAGCTTCTTGATGTTTGAGGAAATGGATGATGGAGTCTGACATCTGACATCATTCACAGACTCTGCATGACAGTCGCTAGAATATACTACAAGAATTTAAAATTGGGGTGTGAGGGGTGAGTTTTTATATCAACGCTTCTACTTTAAAATGTATAAAAGATATATAAACATTGTGGGTCTTTCTCTTCTTCTTCGTAAAGTTCGCGAACTACTAGGTAACAACAGGCATGTGCGTCGTAACAACCTCAACAACAACAATAAAAATAATCAGCAGCAAAAGAAGAAGAAAAACAACAAGAGAAAAGTATGTTTCACTTCCACGGCTGGAACTCCATGTAGAACATAGATTTACACATGTTTTGTGTTTATGTGAAAATACATGGGGCTCACATTATATGTTAAAATGTTCGCTAAAATATGTTCAATAATAATAATAACAACACAAGTTGGGACGATAAGAATGACGATGAAATGAAAAATGAGGCGATGTCATACAGCTCTGGAAAATATAGAATATGCGTTTGTCATATGTCCAAACGACATAAACATGAAACACCTTTGTAAAATGTCAAAAAGACGTCAAGATGAAAGATGGGTTTGTCACACTTCAAATCAACGCGAACATGCTACAGGGATTTGTCACGTGTCAAACTGACGTCAACATATTGCGTGCTTACGTCACATGTCAATCTGACGTCAATATATTGCATACATTCCTCACGTGTCAAACTGACGTCAATACATTGCGTGCCTACGTCACATGTCAAACTGACGTCAGTAGATTGCACGCATTTGTCAAATCTCAGCAAAGGGGAAATAATGGCTGTCGCTAGTCACAGACACATTTTCAACCAGGAAACGCATTTCTTCTTCTCGCTGACAGACGTCCACGATATCCAGACATAAAAGTCTTGGACGAGGACTGGGTTGAGGCGAATGCGGAATCTTTCTAGAAGCTAGTAAATGTGTATTACGTATAAGGAGAAGGTTGTGACCTTTGCTTCTGTTCCAGAGAGCTTCGCTCCTTCAGACAGCTGTACGCTAGGCAAAGTCTCTGAAACTCAGCAGCTGCTCATCATTATAGGCGAGGAGGATGTACGAAATTATAAACTGTTTGTGGATCCATTTCAAACGTGTCCGGGAGTCCGTGCGTGTGTGTGTGAGAGAGAGAGAGATAGCAAGTAAAGTACGGAGGAGAAATAAAGAAGATAGAGTGGATACAATAGACAGAGCACTGTGACAAACTTGTTGCTCTCGCCATCAGCAACTGTTGCAGTCTCCTGCCCGCGCGTGGTGATGATGGCCGCCGCTTGCCTCCAGCCATCGTAAAGCGCACGAAGTGTAACAGCAGCGCGATGACGAATGTCTCGGCGCTGCACCAGACTGAGCTGAGAAGTTAAACTTCCCCACTAACCTCATCATTTCCCCTATAATGTCACCTAACACTCTTTTCCCCGAGATGACCCGGTGTACTTTATTTATTTTCTGTTTTTGGGAGATAGTAGCATCAACAACTCCTACCCGGTACACACCCCACACAGCGCAGCCCTGACGAGTCTGCTGTGGAACGAAAGAAGATGATAATGTGGAAAGAAAATTTTCAACAAAGACGAGTGAAATAATTCTTGAAAAAGGTCATCTTAAATGGACATGTTTCTAAATGCGTCACTATTTGCATAATGACCACATAATTTTTATAAAAATTATTTACTAGGTATACAATTAAAAGCTGTTAGCTTACCTCCCGAAATTTTATGTTCCCTGTGCACACAGAGAGATCAAGAAGAAATCGAATAAATGATAGTGAAATAGCAAGTATTAACACGTACATGTACATACATCCAAAGCTGTTATTTCCTGCCTTCATATCCCCTCAAGCAGAGTTTGAAAACTGCGTCTGCCCACTGAAAACCTGTTTTATGGTTTGGTAATGCACGGGCCTAGTCCTAGCAGACAGCCCCTCGCCTCTCGTGCCTCGGAAAACTAAGATTTATTAACGTTCGCCTTCAGCTTTAGAGGCGAGTTCTTTCTCCGGGATATCCAGTGTTTTGACATTTCACCTGACATGGTGCTGGAAGAAATGTTTATAAACAGACAGGCTGGAGATCTCGCGAGAGGAGGACAGGACGTGGCTGTGTTTGGTGTGTGCATCCTCGGGAGGATTTGTTAGACGAGAGAAGGGTATGGGTGGGTTGTGAACGGAGAAGGGAAAGTTTAGACGATAGAACAAACCGGAAGAGGTGTGATGAGGACAATCGGTAAGTGAAAAGGGCAACGAAGGAACAAGCCTTGACATGTCAAGTATACAACCAGTCACGTGACTTTGATACTAGACAAGTCAGACTTACTGAAGTAAAAATATCTTTGAAATGAGAGTGTATGAGAGTGCGTTGGTTATTTTCCATTCTCTCTTTGATGCATTGCTGTCAAGTTTGGTCCAGATTATTTAGGTCTTCAGAAGGACTTGTTGTGGCGGTCATGATGTTAGTAGTGGACGACGACCACGACGATATTGATGATCTGCCTGCCGAAGCTAGAAAACAGACCTTTTGCAAGTGAAAACGGTTCCATTGGACACAACTACCAACAGAAATAAAAAAAAATAGTCTAGGAGGTCAGTGGAAGGATCTCCAAAGAATAAATAACGACCTCGAGATGTTAAAGACAACAACACGATTGCTGAAACATGTGGGAGAAGTGAAAGGGCATAAAACTCACATAAAGTTAAAAAAAATTATTAAAAAAACAAAAAAAAAAAAAAACAACAACACAAAAATGAAGATAAAAGAAATAAAAACTAGTAACAAAACAGAGACAAATTAACAAACATGTACTGAACACAACTGTGTAGAAATGCGGGAGAAACCTGGGGAACGATGATCAGGTAATAGCGCCAGGAAAACCTGTTAAAGGTGAGTCTTTGAAGTCATGCCGCGGAGGAAGGTTTGCTTGATCGGTGAGCTGTTTCAAACAGATGGCTGGCATCGTCACAAAAGCTTGCAAATGCGGCTTCCAGAGCAGGTTCCCCACTTTTTCGGTTAAGAGAGTTCATCTCGAGCTCTCGGCTTTGAATGTGGATGTTCCTACAAGGTGCCCTTGCAAAGTTTGCTCAGCACATTCTGTGGGTGAAACATTTTTTCTCAAAGTGTCGTTGTGGTGTTTCGACACTTGAGCTTTCCAGCATTTTATTTATTTGTTTTGTTTACATCAGACGTTTTCCTCTTGTAAAGACAGCTGTGGTCAGATGACAAGTTGGAGCTGTTAGTCTGTAGGGAAGACCCCCGACAACAACAGTAATTGTATGCCAGCTACATTGACATTTACCCACGATGAGCTCCGAACGCTTTTTTCTGTCCTTGTTGTGAAATCACGTGATGATTGTTAGGACCAGGCGAGCTTTTGTATCCAAACCTTGTACACGCTGTGAACGAGCTTCATCTAACAGTAATCATGACAATGTTAACCAACTCCACTCCCCCTACCCATCCTACAATAACTCTCCTCCCTTCCCCACAACCCAACCCTCCTGACAGTTTACTACCTCCCTTGTATATTCCAACAGCTCCAATTGTTAAAGATTTCTGGAAAGAAAAAATAACCTTGTCTGCTTATTCAGCAGCCGAGATATCACTTTCCCCGATTGCAACATCTCCTGAGCTCAAAGACAGTTTATTCCAAGTTGCAGGCGGGGGCTGTGCTGGGTTTAGTCCGCCACTGCGCTTGTCTTTCGATGAGAACTTTATCCCCCTACCAAAAAAAAAAAAAAATAAAAAAAAAAAATAAAAATAAAATAAACAAAAAAACAAACAAACAAACAACCAAGCAAACAAAACTCCTAACCACCCCACATCTTATCGAAGCAACGGCTTCATAGCCTCGACTTCAGTTTGTACCCGATCGGTAATCCAAACAGTCGAGAAAAGAACTGGCAGATGAACACGCGCTATCGTCAAGCACACATCACTCCTGGTTGTGGTCGTCAACTCCCCCACCACTACAACCACCACCACTACCACCACCACCAACAACACATACCTCCACACACACATACATCTCTTCCTCCTCCTCCTCCTAGCTCGGTGTGTTTCCTCCGTGTCTCGCACTCTCCAGCAGGCAGACTTTGCGCCCGGCCCTCCTGTACACCGCTGACACAGGGAAAGATTGTGTGGACTCCCTCTTTTCCTCCCTTCCTCCACAAGTCTACAGTCTAGCGCCTCGCCACGGCCCGGCAGTGCACACCGACCGCCGCACGCCAACAGACTGCTTGCCGGCAAAAGAAGGTACAACTGCCTCTTGCAGCCTCTCACTACGAGTCCAGGCTCCGGCTCCAGTCGCAGCTCTCTGATGGTGGTGGCAGTCGTCGTCACAGTCGCTCTCAGACCGCGAGGTGCTGCACTCGCCACTGTTTGAACTCCGCTGTGGGGGTTGTTGTTGTTGTTGGTTTTTTTTGTATGAAGTTTTGGTTGTTTTAACTCGTGGTAATTATATTTCCTGATTGCGTCTGGAGTGGTGGAGATGAGGGTGGAGACGATGTTGAGCACGGGACTGGTGGTGTTCGAGGTCTGGTGTCCGGGATACTGACGTGAGATATCGGCAGGAAGCCAGGAGGGAGTGAGGGAAGGTAGGTACATGTGAGAGAGTGTGAGGTAGACTGTCTACCACCGTGTGTGAGGTATGTGTGTGTATATGTATGTACTGTGCTTGTGTGTACTCTGTGTGTGTGTGTTGTTTTGCTGGGTGGAAGTGTGTATGTGTAGCATGTATATAAAGTCCCACATGAAGTGTGGGTGGGTACCTGTGCGTGTGCATAGATGTGTGTGAGAGAGAGAGACAGAATTTATTTCATGACCACATGTCGAAATTTTCACTGATGTAAAACTCGCTTTTGCTGTTTATCAATCTCTTTGCTTCTGTCTCTCTCGTTCACACACATTTCCCTTGGAACTTTATATTTCTCTTCAGTATTCTTTTATCTCGATGTACCCGTCCCCTTCGTTTCCTCATTTCTTCTTGTTTCGTCTGTTATAGCTTCTTCTCATTATTAATAACGGTTCTCTGTGTATGTGTTTGTGTACGCGAGTAAGCATCGATAATTCCTTCTCAACTTGGCTTTGTGCCTTTGATTCCTCCAGCATTCCCAGATATTCCCTCCCATTGAGGATTCCTTCATGCCTCTCCCCTTTCCAGACACTGGTACAGTTTTGTTGTTGGCCTTTTCCCTGGCTATGTCGGCCACCCTGTGAACACTCTCGCTCACACACTGTATTCTATCTGTGAACACACACACACACGAGCGTGCGTACACGCCGCTTGCCCTCCGTAATAACCGTGTTTACACCGCGTGCTGGACAGGAAGCCACGAATTGCGTCCCGTGAAAAAAGTTTGGCAGTTTATGTGTGGGAGTCACGGCACTCCATTTAGCCGCCGCCGTTACACCCTCCACATCCCTACATCTCTCCTTCTTCTAAATATTGCGGATGTCATCAGCTACCCCTTTCCTTCCCACCTACCCACCCAAACCACCCTGACACAAATATTTTCTCGCGAGGTAGTCTCCTCATCCCTACCTGGCTTTGTGTTCGTTTTAACCATCGGTTCAGGTGACGACAACTTTTGTGACGTCAGAACCGTTTACTCCTACGTCATAAGGTCACGTGTCTGTCTTCTGTGGCTCGTGCGCAGGCGGAGATGCGCGGGCACCGTGGAGTAGAAATAATGTTTTCGCTGCTGATGGTCTGGAGGGACAATTGCTGTAGTGGGCGGAGGCGTATCCACAGCAATAACACCATGTCACTAAAGGATTAGTTACTCATTCATATCGACCAGTAAGTTAAAGCTTTACTGACCTGCATTCACCTCTCCCCCTTGACCCCCATTATTGATGTGAATGGTACACCGGGGAAAAGCTAACCCCAGCATGTCTTTGTTTTGTGTTTTTCTTTGTGTCAGAGATGTAGCGACAGAAGTAAGCTCCGGTCTGGTTCTGGGAGGTTACATTCATCATCAAGACATTATCAGATGTTTGACATCAAAAAGTCAAAGTCAGCATTAAGAAATTTCATGTTGGAATTATCTGAATCGATGATTATGAAAGAAAGTCAAACAAATAGTTTGACAAAGGTTTTTTTAAAATTTTAATCACTGCGTCAATTCTTTGGGGAGATAAGGCCCTTATGGAATTAATTTCTTTTTTGTATTCAACTGATTTTTCGTTTTGCTTTTTATTTTATCTTCTCTTCTGACATTCTTACCAATCTCACATTAATGAACATTGTTTCGATCGCCACACAATTTCACTTCTGTGTCCTGCAAGTACTTGTTCTCCAGAGAAGAAGATCGCAAACAGTCCGGAAAGAAAGTCCAACAGAAATATCTTGGCTCCATGGTGTAGCAGTAAAGCTACCTCAGAGGTAGTTGTAGAATAAAGATATGCTCCAAGGACAAGACAAACCTTGTATACAACCCACAGTTAGGGATGCAGAGGTCTGTAAGTTCAGAGGTCAACTGGTGTATACCCGGAATAAGTTATATTGTTTGTTCCTTCATCTGACTGCTTGCACCCGTGAAAGGCCTTGCTGTACACCGGTGAGTGGAAGACACAAGTTTTAACGATAGGGGCGATGAGAGGGAGGCCTTTGATGATGTCTGATTGGCAGGAGGGGGCAGCAGGTGGACGCGGCGGCGGCGCGATGACCTACACCAGGCAGCCGTCGCTCCACCACCGGTGACGCCGCCAACAACTCCACTTGTGGCGGTGCAGGAGGGGACCTCAGCTGTTCTCTGTTAGAACCCGTCTACTCCTGGCCCATCTGTGTGAAAGGTGGTCAGATAGGAATGTAATGAATTGAGATTTGAGGTTGGTCTGAGGGCCACATCCAAATAGTCCTTCTCTCTCTCTCACTCAGTTTTTGTGTTATTTTGACTTGAATTTTTTTTTTGTCCTACAAATATTTAAAAATACAATTAAACTTTTTCTTTTTTCAGTCTCTCTCTCACCTTATTTTTTCTCTCTTCCTTTAATTTGAAAGGGTTGGTGACCAATCAGAGTAAAACGACCCACACAGACAAGGTTTTTCTTCTCTCTGTATCTCTTTCTGTCACACACGTGTAAAGATGTGACACATCCTCACACAGCCTCTCAGCCGATTGGCGAAGCAGGACAGAGAGAAAGTCTGACAGGCAGACAAACAGATTGGCATATGAGCGAACTGGCAGACACATCTCTCTATCTCTCTTGTATTCTTTGATTGTCAGTCTTTGCCTCCTTTGGAGGATGTGGATTCTCCTTCCTTTTGATGTTCCACCATGATCAGGTTTATTTAAAGAGATGCAAGGAAAATATTATTGCTTTGCAGGATACATACAGACAGTGATGAATAAAGTGGAGGAAGAGGAGATATCAGAAGAGTTGACGAACCAACTGGTGCGCTGGTATGGGTGTGTGGTGGTGGTAGTGGGGTGGGGGATTGAGTGCCCCCGGGGGTGCTCAGGCACCGTGTCTCCTAGTCACGCGAAGCAGTCAAGATTAGGAACATTGGACATGTGGTATAGACACTACATGAGAAACCCTGTGTTAGACAAGCTGGGGTAGATCACGCTATGCTAGACATTTTGTGATAGACATGAGGTGAGACACGTTCATGCCATTCTTAACTGGACAAATATGTGACCAACGTTTGACTGTTTGTATATGACGACTATATAAAATATTTGCCAGACCTGGTCAAACATTCGCCCAGATTGGTTTAGCTCAGAAGGACCTTCAGGAGTCTCACACTGTTAGACACCCTGTGGTAGACACACCAGGGAACTACAGCAGAACTGGACACTACCATTGGTGGTCGTTACATCATCTTTGTGTTTTAATCCAATATTATTTGGTTTATTTTTTTAGACTTTCGTCTTATCTATTTTTTTCTTACACCCATACTTTCTACTAAGCTAGCTTAAGTCCCCCTTTCTTACCCGCTGGTCTTCACCTTTCATATTTTTCTCTGCCTCTCCCTCCTTATACCCATCCCATCCCCCTTTCCCCATCTCCTACTTTCTTGACCTACTCTACCTCCTTTGACGATTTCCACTTTCCCGCCTCTCGCTGCTGTTTAATGTTTTCCTGAAATTACAAAGAGTTGCACTACACCATTAGGGAAGCTTTCATTAAGTGAACATACTACTGTCATGTTAATGGCTAGTCGTGTTCATTAACCTCTGCGGGATCCCTCTTTTAATCAGACTTGACAAAATGGCGTCTCTGTTGCTCTGTAGTGCCAGAGAATGCACGACACAACTACTTTGATGCTGATGACGATGTTAGTCCAGTAGCTGCTAGTTAGTTACATCCATCATCATCATCATCGGTAAGCCATCCCTCATTTTTTCTAGCCTGTGCTTCTGTGGAAAGTGGATCTTGTACATGACATGGACTGCCTTGCCCATTGCAAACTCCAGCAGAATGTGCGTTAGCCTGATGTTTACAGCAATTTATTCTTCCGAAATGCGTGATTCCTCACGATTATTTTTGCGCAGTAAAGTAGGCCAGCGTAGAGTTCATGACCCAGTGACCGACATCGGAACTGCGCACACTAGTAGATACGACTACGCGTGCGATTACGAGCGCTGGTAACTCTCTCTTCTGTTTGTGACAGTTGAAGTGGCCGGTAAGTGTAGGCTGGTGGGGGTGGGGTAGGGACAGGGGGGGGGGGCGTGGGGTAGAGAAGGGAAACCAGTTTCATGTTTTTCTCTGGCCTCCCGAGGTGTTGCTCATTTTGCCCCGCCGACTTGGGACACCCTGTTAAAACAAGGCCCACACTGTGTCGGGTGTCCACGTGATTTTTGGAAGAACATCGGGAACACTGTGACCTCGGCTGGTTCGCATTTGACTAAGGTGTAGCTTAATTTTAAAAGCGAATAAGAAAAGCTAGTAAAATCTACTCTCTAGCTTATATTGTGTCCTTGTATCCTTGTACATTTAGTGAAGGACATGAATGTTGGGTGTGAAAAATAGAGTTATGTAATGGATCATACAGCACAGTAAACAAACACGAAAATTTGAAGACATATTTCATGATTTCATTATCAACAAATTAAAAACATTTGAGTATAGAATATGAGGAGAGAGGATTATTTCAAAGCACCGAGAGCAAACTTATGTGAATACATTAACTACATTTATTTATCTTAAAGTTTTTAATTGAAATTAAAAATGACAAAAATATAACTTACATAATATATTTCTACCTCAAATCCAAAATTATGTAAAATATGAGAAATTATCTTTCTTATAAGAATAATGTGACCAAAATGAAATAAAATAAATTCATTTACATAATCATATCAAATTAAAAATGACAATGCCATTGAAGAGAAATTTAAAGTTTGACCCATAGGTAGCAGGTTACTATGCCACACTCGTCGGGGCTGGTAGATAAGCAATGAAGGTGAATAAAGAGGAAGATTTGTAGGCAAAATGGAGGCAAGAGACAAGGAAGTTACATTAATGCGAAGCTATCGCTTTTTAAAAACATCAAGATAATATTATTATATATGTAAATTATATCAAATATAAAAATCTCTATTATAAAGATTATTCTAATATTCAAAGATACCCGGTCCCGTATTTCACAGTTTCGTGTGCTTCTGTGACAAAGGCAATTCCACGAGATGTGACTTTTGACATTACCTGCTTCCCTTTGTATTTTTGAATTTTTGGTTGGTTAATTATTCAAATAAAGTGTAAAGTTTTCGTTCGGGTGAAGTAGTTTGTTTTCATGTTCTGAATAATTAAAACTCGTCATTTAACCCCGAATACCCCCCAAAAAAAGATTTGTAACTGTAATGCCCGTTGCCTAAGCAACATCTTTTGATGGAAATGTACCGCAGATCCCCAGCTTCTCAAATTTGCACATGCAGACAGATTATATATGAGAAACAGCAAGAAATAATCACAAACAGAACTCAATAACAACAAAGTAACCACTAGATATCAAAGATGACAGACCAGACTGATAACCACACATAAAGGTACAGAGAATCAGATATTTTCAGACATTTTCTCCAATAGAGAGTCAACATCCGATTGAACAGGGCCGAGAGCAATAGACAAACTCAAAAGAAAGAATAAACAGTAACAAACAAACAACAGCAGAGATGAACTGACAAACAGCATTAGCAACAAATAGTAACGGAGGGCAACAGACAGCCATGGACAACGAGGTAGTGTCATGCCAGCCCGACATTATTTTTCGATGGAAAAACAGACGAACACGAAACAGCGGGATAGAACTTTAAAAAAAAAGAAACTCAACAAATAGAAACGGAAATTACATCTGCAACGCCGTGCAGGATTACAGTTAAATTACATTTGAAGGTGAAACTATCCGGGTCTCTGTCAGTTGTAAAATTGCTTTCATGCCAACGAAGAATATTCCTCGTTCAGTAAACGACAAAGCTGACCGACGAACACTCTCTTTCTGGTGCTAACGACTGAAGAGAGTTTATTTTCAACAGTCGCAGAGAATCGTTAACCCAGAAGCGAATATTTAATTATTTTCTGAGTTTAATGCATCTTTGTTGCTAGGAATCGACAGAATCACTGTTGTCGCCGAGCATCGTCTCATGTTTGATGGTTGAGGACAGCACCACTGGACCATGAACGAGAAAAAATATTGTGAAGGAGCTGAGCAGGCAGGATTGAGGCAAACAGGAAGTACGTCACAGCCCCGTCGCGCATGCTCTGTGAGGCTGTCAGCTCAGCACGAGAATACAACTAAAAGCAGTCTCACGATGTTTAAACTTTTTTCTAAACGAATGCACGAAAGTTAATCGAGGAATTCTACCGGGACGAGCACGGACAAGAAAGATATGAATGATTACTTTTGAAAATAAAATGAGTTACTGGGAAATGAGATGATGTTGGAAACAGTACAGTGGTGGAAATATGTAAGGAGAAAATACATGGGTGAACACTGCTCGCTCCTCTGTTTATCCTCCCAGCATCGGAGGCAGGATGCTAGACCGCGATGCGGTTTCCAAAATGTCAAAAGTCCCTAGGGGCAGCGATGGATAGGTTTCAACTGGCATGAATTAGCATCAGGCCAATGGAAAGAAAAGTCTTGGGGCTGCTGGCTATCCCAAGACTATTCATGGAACGGGGCGGGTTTGGAATAAGAGTTTGCGAACGGCTCAAGGGTTGGAAACATTCCGGGTCAAAGGTGATTGCTGCAAATGAGACAGGTGACACAAAGTTAGGGTCCTTCCAGATGAGGGGCAACGTGTTTAGAAGCCAGAGGTTTGAGCAAATTAGGATTTCTTCCTGGTTTGAAAAGAAAACCCAACTGTGTAGTCATCATTGCTACCTGTTGGCGGGTTGACTGATTGTCTACATGACCGGTTGGCTTTGTGGTTGGCATGTAGATTGCTGTCTTTCTCCATGTGTTATATTTTTTTCTCCTTTTGTGTAGCCATCAATCTCTGTGTGTTGTGTGTGTGACCCAATCATCCCTATCAGGAAAATGGTGCAGTGTGCATTTGATTGGCCGAGATGCAAGGTCAGATGAGTTTCTGGAGCTGTCTGGATGCCTCCTATTCACACACTCCTCCTATCTCTGCAATCCATGAATAATTGTGACAGTTTTTCTTGGCAATTGCCGGTTTTCAAAATGACAACGACTGTGTCAAAATCTCTGCAGTTGAGAAAGAAGGGGCTCATCGATTTATCGACTTGCTTCCTCCTCCCAGCTCATCTACACCCACCTCGCTTCCTTTATCTCCGCCTCTATCTTTGCAGACTGAATAGTCATATTCTCTAACTCAATTTGGAAGATCCAGGAAATAGGAATTCTTTTTAGCTTTTGTCTGTTAATTCCAGGCACCAGCTGACATTGTGGGTTCTAAAAAATATCCTGGATAGGAAGAACTCATCTGCTAATCAGAAATAGAAATCATCTGCTAATCAGGGAGATATGAGTGAAGCTAAGAAAATGTTGATAGGAGGAGGAAGGAGGAGAAATGAAGATGGACATGTAAAGGAATATTGCGTAAATATTTGGAAGGATTTTCTTTTTAAAGTACAAGGTTGAATTCATGCTCTCTATAAGCACTGAGAAGTCTTTAGCAACAGCAGCAGCAGCAGCAGCAGCAGCAACAACAACAACAGCAACAACAAAATAGAGAACACTTACGCGCCCCCATGGGAGTAAAACCTTTCTGAGTTAAGGAAAGGATAAAAAAGGAAAAGAATGCGATGACCTGTTAAACAGTCTTGTTCTCAAAAGTTGAAAAACAAATTCTTCATTAGGCTGAGTGCGCTGGACATAGAAAGTGTTCACAACATAATATTTTATTAACTGATGGTCTTTCCTCTTGGACTGAGAGCTAGTGCAGACAAACTTCCCACGAAGACAATCTGACTAACATAAAATAATTCATTAAAGAATCTCGAGGTGACAGGTGTTAAAATAATGTTACCAGAAAGTACAAAGTTGACCAATGTGCATCACATCACAACTGAAATCTGAGTTTGACAAATGTACAACACATCACAAACACAGTCTCCATCTGACAAACACGAGAGTCGAACATAGGATGATAAGAATTTCATTGTAATGTAAGAAAAAAGAAACTGTTCTGGTACCCCTCCCATTCGTTACAAACATATTCCAAAACAGTTCTAAGAATTAAAGCCTAGCCTAAAGACCCAATGAAGAAGCAAAAACGAGATGATGATGAGAAGGATGCTGAGAATGAGGATGATATTTGTGCAGCACATTTCCCAAAGGGGATCAAGTTCAATGATTTGCACACAAAAGATTACAAAATTATCAACAGTCCACCTTACAATGAACATCAGCATCAGCAGATAGAAAACACAATAAAAATGCTGGGAAAAAGAATTAAGGACTGAGTGGAATCGTACTTTTGATTATGCATGGAGAGAGAGAGGGAGAGACAAAGCTGTAAGGTTACAAGATAAAGACATTCTTCAAAAAAATTCCAGCGAATTCCTCCGAGTTGGTGAGACGGATGGGTGGCAATGCTGACGATGCTTGACAACATTATTCCCCAGGAGGCGCATGGCATCGATCGCGGGCGGTCTTATGACATGTTGCAGCCAGCCACCAGACCTTGTAAAAAGTCCTGGCCAAACCTTTTTGTTTTTTCACTTGTAATTAGGAGCTCTCTCAGTCAGCTAAGTCGAGGGGAAAAATAATAACACACACACAAAACACAGAAATCCATGAAAGTCAACAAAACAAGAGGTGGGGGAGGTTTGTGCGTGTGAATGTGTGTGTGCGGGCGAGTTGGTCAATGAAAACGATGATATCCATCGACATTATTGCTGCTTCAAAACTCATTACAACTTTATTCTTCATCCTTCTTTCAATTCTGATTTTTAGAGCCCATGGCATTTTGTTCATTTGTGTTTTTAGTTTCTTTTTTATGTCACGTTTTCTATCAGGTTCGTTTTCTGGGGTGACTTTTTCGTTTTGCTCTCTTTCTTGTTTATCACTGTCATCATAACCCCGATTCTATCATCTTCTGCAAATTTTGAGATGCATTTGCAGCAATTACAGGAAAAGTGCAGCTGCTAAGAGTGCGACAAAGGTCGAAATAATTTACACTGCACCACATGTCACACTTTTCTTTAAAAAAAAAGCTCTTGGAGAATAATCTTTTCTAAGCCACTGCTGCCACATGTAGCTAACAGTCTTCCTGTTGTGGAACTGTAAATTCCCAACGAGTTTTTTTCCACTTCAACCTTTTTCATCTGCCTAGTGGAAACATTCTTTGGTTTCTTCACTGTGCACCTTCGACACTATTGTGATTGTAAAAGGCGGTCTTGCTAAATGTTTTGTGTCTTAATGAAACAGAAACATCCAAAAGGATGATGTTTGACCATTTTAAAATTCCATAAACTGATTTCGTATCAAAGAAGAAAAAAGTATTTGGTGTAAACATGTTACAAGACTACTTCTTAACATCACAGTAGTGTCAAACGTGCATAGTGTTGTTGTTCGTTTGAATTATTTTGTTTGTTGGAGGTATTATTTCGTGAGAGTTTACCTTTGTCTTCTCGTAGGGTGACTGGTCGATTTGACCATTTACCAATTTGAACAAGTCGATTCGACCACAGCCCTCACCCAATCGACCACCGAGTACATACGTTACTATCCGGTGTAAGGACATTCTCTGGTGTCTGTATGAATACAAAAAGAAACGAAATTGTTTCTATACAAACTATATTTTTCTATACTCGGTATACGTAGGTCAGCTCCATTGTTATCAAATAAAAATGGACTCGATGTGAAGTGTTGCATGGAGAACAATGTATGAGTGAGAAAAAAATATTTCCTTAGTTTCATTTCCGCAAAAAGGAGAGCAATCAGCAGGGCTCAGCTGTATAGCTTATCTTCATGCTTTCAAAAAAGCGTAAAATGCTAAAAATCGAGAGATGCTAGAATATGCAGAAAATTCTGATTACTATGGACTTGGATCCACCCCCATTTCCTTTCTCCCTTTCTCTCTCTATATCTCTCACACACATGAAGCAGCCTCGACATTCGTCAACCAAAGACCAGAAAGGAGAATACATCAAAATTCACTTATCTTTCGGTCCAATTATTTTATAAATGATTCTATGGTCGAACCGACTCTACTCAGTGATCCAATCGACTTAGCGCTGTGGTCGAGCTGGCTATGTGCTGTGGTTGTGGTCGAATCGTACATGGACTGTGGTTGTCCTCTAATCGTCTATGGACTGTGGTTGTCCTCTAATCGTCTATTGACTGTGGTTGTCGTCGAATCGACTATGGACTGTGGTCAAATCAAATCGTGCCGTGGTCGAATCGACTGATGGTCAAATCGACTGTCTCCCTTCTTATAATTACATTAATAAAAACTTTGTTGATGGAAATTCTCTGCTCTCACTGTAGCTGCTACAAACGCGCCAGCCTCGCTCCATGAACACTTACATTCATGTTAAACGGTCCACCCAGGTTTTGCTGCCGGGTGGAGGCAGTGACCGCCCTGTATGAAACCTTACTCTCTTTAAGCTCGACTAGCATCGCCATTACCATCAGCGCTGTCAAGCGATCTCCTAATCTCTTTCATCATCTGACAATGCTTCAATTCGATGTCATATATGGAGATGATTGCTCAGTAGATTACACCAGTCGTGTCCGCATCACATATACCGCCAATCATGGCGATCAAGTTGCATGGCCAAATATTGACATGCATGATGTCACACCAGTCCATCATTAACAGAGACGAGACGAGAGCGAGCATGAGTGAACATTGCACTGACAGTTCAATAGACCAGTGGGAGGGTTCCTCAAAACCTGACTTTGTAGACGACATTTTAGGGCAGCTGTTGGCCATTTGGAACTCACCTCTTCCGATTTCTTGTCTCCGGTGATACTTATTATAGACTTAGTGTAGACATAGTTATACGCATCGTCTGGTTTAGACACTCGTTGTTCTGTCGGACAAAGACTTGTGTGTAATCATCGAGCTTCATTTAGGGAAAGAAAAGAGGACAAGACATCATTCTCCTTGAGCGGTTTGATTTTTATATTAATCATTGGACTTGGAGGATATCTGATTTAGATATAAACAGTTTCCCTTCGTAGATTTTGAGGTCAAAGCATCATCGAACATAAATGCCTTACAATCGTGCAGGTGTGACCACGAACTTGTATTGCTGGACTGTTGGCAGATGATTTTTTCCAGTTAACTGCTAAAACGAGGCAGGAGACTGCAAAGCTTCCGGTTTATTCACATTCTTTATTTAGGCTCGCCGAGACTAACAGGTGATCACTTCGCAAGAGGCTAAGCGTTGGTCTCGGCAGACAGACAGCAGTCCACCCATACACGTCCATGGTGTGATACAACAAAGAATAGCAACCTCCACATGTTTTATTTAAGTTAGAAAATTCAAAATTCTGGCCTCGTCGTTCTGAAGGGGATTTTTGCGCAGCTCGTCACAGACTTTCTGCGCATGGCACATTTTAATTGCGGGGGAAAATGGCCACCGGGCAAAACCCTTCACTCATTTCTCTCGACGCCGCGGACCAATTCGATTATTTCAGCGCCAGCACTCGGCGAAAGGATTTCCAAGTCTTCCGGGAAAAGTTTCGAAAAGGATCTGCTTGGTTTTTCGCCCTCAGGACATGACAAAAGTAAACCAGAAATTAACTCATTTTTATTTATTCAGGGCCACTTAACTAAATGCGCGGTCTCTTTGTAGTCTTTAGTTTTATTTCAGCGGCCCCAGTTTTTGGAAATTGATGACAAGTACGACACTTATTTGAACTTATCTATCCTCCATGCTGATTGGTTGACTCTCTGCTATCCCAGTTTTTGAATAGGAAGGCGAAACTGTCTCGTGTAACACACACACACACTTCAGTGCGCATGCACAAACATACACACAGACAAAGAAGACAAACTCAGTTTGGTTATATCATGACAAGGAATCTCAGCTCTGGAAACATCTGTGACATCCCAAGATGATATTTCCCGACAAATTATGTACGCTGGAGGCTGAAATTTCAAACTTCAAAACAAGAGAAAGAAGAGAAGGAATAAAGAAGGTCCACACAGAAGTCGAAACATTGTTGATGTGATGGGGGAAGGGAAGACAGACAGGAGACATACGGGGACACTGTGGGGAATGAAGACAACAGACCCAAAACATGTCGAGGTCCAGTCGCATCATCCTCCTCATCGATCGTCGCAGCTGGTTCCTCTGTAGCAACCTGCGGGGGTCATTTCAGTCTAATGGATCCGCGCGCCATCTTTGTCCTTCTCTTTGTTTCTGACTCCATCCTGCACCCTGGGCAGCTTCATTCCATCTGACATACATTTTACTTACTATATTGGTACCTACCTCTTTGTAAAGTACACGTGACAGCGAGGGCAGTGAAGTATCACGTGGATGAATAGATGAACAGAACAGATGGTTTGTGCCGAAGGGTAGAAAAAGGAAGGGTGGGAGAGTTGGAATGGATGAAGAAAGATGGAGATCGCAGAAAATTTGTAACTGCAGCCCCAGAAATGACTTGTACAAGATTACCGGGTGTGGCGAGAGACATTTGGCCGCGAATCAGTGAACGGTGGTGGAATTTTCTAGAAAAGGGAGACATGGCTATGAATGTTAACACCTGCGGGAGGAGACTACAGGGTTCTGTAAGACGATCCCACCCTCAGAAACTCAGGCTAATAGCAACTCTTCCTCCTCAGAACTACTACTACTTGGTTTACATTTTCCTCCCCGACATCGAATTCCTCTGTTTGTCTCTTTGTCTGCGTGTCTTCTGTCGTAGTGTTTACATCCTGAACCTACTTCTCTCTCTGTTTTCCCTCTTTTTTACACTGTTTTCACCATGAATAATAAAGGCATAAACACATTAAAAATATTTTTGTCTAATCAGATTTTGTCTGGCATAATTTTTTTGTGCCATCTCATTAAGAAGATATGGCAACCTCGATAATGTTCTTCCCATTCCGTCCAAACACATACAAAGAAAACGCAGACATTTTAAGTTTCTGTAAAGACTTTCAGACATTAGGGAGCAGCTTTCACAAGCCGTTAAGTATACCGTAGGGGAGGTAAACTCTTGATGTACATTTAATGTTCAGTAATGTAAGGGAGATTATTTAAACGCTGCTGGGTCTTAGAATCATCCTCTTTAGAGCGCGAAATCGAAATGTGGCTTTTAATGGTCGCCTTTCTCTCTTTGCCTCTGATCTCTAGCTTCTACTCCTGTGTTTGTGTGTGTGTCTGTGTGTGTGTCTGTGTGTGTGTGTGCTTGCTCTTTTTTTTTATTGAGGTTGATGTTCGTATCGTTATTGTTACTTGTATGTTATAATATAAAGCTCTAATCATGGATTCAATCACGATGACCTTTAACCCGTTTCTCTTTGCCCTCCTGATACTGTGAGTTGGTCTAAGGACTTATATCCTTACTAGGAGTAGTCCTCCTTCATCTCTCTTCTGTTATTCTTGTCTTCCTCTTTCTATCTCTTCCTAACCTTTTACAATTTCTCTTGTCCTCTTCTCTCTATTTACCCTCCTTCCCTATCCAAGTCATCAGCTGGAGTCACGTGATTTGTGACGAGGGCTTAAAACTTCAGGCCAGAAATTCCCTCCTGTCAGTGGAAAGTTCTGCGACTGAAGACGAGGAAATGGAATTTCCAGATGTCAGGAAATGTCACAGACATTGTAGACAACATAACTCCGCTATTGTCTTCTCGAGAACTTCACTACTAGCGCCACTCTCCACCGTTCGTACTGCTTCTGGGACTCCAGCCTCACCAAGTCCTCTATGTTTGTCTGTCTGTTCGTGTGTTTGTCCGTCTGTAAACGTGCGCGTGTTACTGATAGTGTTAGTATCCTCATGCTTTTGTGCGTGTTTATCACTAAGACATTATTTTTGTCCTTTTGATTTCGTTCAGAGTTTCTTTCTCCTATCTTTCCTTTATATCTTTACTTTGATTCTATTCTAACTTCTCTGTCTCTCTGTCACTCTCTTTCTCTCTTGTTCTTTATATTTCTTTCTTCTCTCTTCTCGCCCTATCACTTCTCATTTACATGATTATTTTATCTCAGCTTTTCGCCTCTTTTAGTGCTCTCCCCTTCCTTGTTCTCCTACCCTATATTATCTCCCCTGTATTAGTATGGCGGATCTCACCACACGGCCTCAGGCAACCTCGCCATCCTTTGGTTTGACGCAGAGCGGAGCTTTATCGAGGAAGAGTGAATTATCATAAATCACTTGTTCTCGGATGACGGACAACCACGTCCAGGACATTATGGGACCAGACAACAGGCCCACAGTTCTTGATGTTCCGCACACACTCGGCCAGTCCTGCCACAAAGGTGCTGCTGTCCAAACGTTTTCGCCCACAAGATCTCGGCAAACACTGGCGGCGTCCGAGACTTGCTGCCTGCCTCGGCTTTACAATTACCGCCAAACCCCAACCACATCCCCCTCCTGCCCTGGCTTCCCTTCCACAATCTTGCAGAGTGACTTCCCTTTGAGACCCGACGAGATCATGTTTGTAGTCCTTGTGCCGGATCGGGCCGCCATCTTCACTTAAAGGGAAAATCTCGTTATCCCACGCGAGCTTTGGTCCAAACCACGTGCTTATACGGGTTCGTATGCCGGGAAATTGAATCAGAGCTAGGTCGAAGTACGTCGTTTGAATTGGTGATTCTTTGTTCGCAGATTATCTGTCTCCATCATGGGAGTGTGTCGGCACGTGTAACACCAGGTTACTAGTGAAACAAGGGCGCAAACTCCAGGCAAGTTCTTGTTTGGTTGGTGAACAACAAAAGAATTAATTTTGTTGGTCGGTTACCTCTTTAGGGCTTTCTTTTGTACAACCTGCCTTTGCTGATAAACATGCGCTCACCTCTCTGGACTCTTTGCTTGTTATTCCGTCCCTCTTTCTGCCTCTTTCTCCTTTTCTTTCGTTCTTTCTCTCTCACACTCCCACACTTACACATACTGACGAACAATAAAGTGAAGAAGACACTTTTATACAGTTTATTGAGTATCTGTAAAAGCTGCTGATCACCTGTACGCAGTTCCATCCTCTTTACCCGCCATTTGTTTGTCTGGAAGTCAGAAGAGAAAACAGAAGTAAGAAGTAATTACAAGTAACAAAAAGAACAAATACTACAGAACCATCCTTTTTTTCTGATCAGACGATGGATACCCCACTCTGGTGGGTTTCATGAAGAAGAGTTCAGCTCGGTGCAAAAAACAAAAGACTTGGCTTCATGGTCTCTCTCGATCTCTATCTTTCATTTCTTCTACTTCTCTCTCTCTTATGTCTTTGCTTCGCATGTCTTCATACATTTTTCACACCCGTTGTGCACAGACATTTTCGATTCTCTCCCTCTCCCTTACCTTCTCTTGTTCAGTCGCCGTGTGCGTGGAAAACAGTCAGGTTCTCCATCTTGTCCTCTTGACATCTCCTCTACTCTCCGCATCAGTCTCACTCGCTCGCTCACCCCCCGGGTTGCACGTGCAGGTCACGCACTTGGTTTGCTTTATACAAGATTCCTTATAAACACACGCCTTCTTTTTGTTCTTTCATTTTCCTCTTGAGTCTTTCTTCTTGTTGGTCTTCGCGTTTTTGCCTTTTACTAGAAACTGTTGTTTACCGCCAGTCATGTGACACATCAATAATTTTTACACGATAAGTGGTTTCTATAAAAAAAAGTCTATTTCTTTTTATCGAAAAAGTTTTGAACGTGCTATGAGGGCAAGACATTCTACGGAAGTGCATCTCACATCTCTTCATTTGCGGAGAAAGAAGTTCTATAGATAGCTTAAATTACCGTGCGTGTGACATATGGGCTGTCAAGACATAGAAAAGGCTTTCATTTTGTTTCAGATGTTGCTTTAAATAAATAAGTCTGTCGAGAAATAAACTGGTTTAAAGGTTTTTAAAGATTTAAAATAACTATCTTGATACAGTTGGCGTGATTTGAGTGCAGGTGAGTTGTCAAAAAAAAAAAATATTTAAATAAAAAGTTGTTCGTGTGGTAAGTCAGGACTTGATGCTCAAGTAAGACTAGTCACTCAGTGTTCTTTCTATCTCTTTTTTTTGGCACTATTTTAAAGATATATAATCGGAACCTTGGACGGGTTCTAGGACATTGCAATGCCGACTTGTGAATTATGGGTAATTGTAAAAGTGTCGCCAGTGGTGCCGCAAGGTATGATTAGCTGCCGGAACGAACCTGCTGTTAGAAGCTCCTCCCGCCGCTGGCTTCGCGCAGTGATAAGGTGCAGAACATACGGGTGGGAGTCGCTGGGTAATGGCTGCAGGCCAGGACATATGTCCTGCTGTCTCAGTTTATTGTCCGGTGTTGACATGATGAATTTTCACAGCACTAGGTCTGAAGCTCGCGCCATCTTGGGAGGAATTTTAAAATACTTTCGGGTGTTGGGAATGCATTTGTATATCATATGTATGTCCGTGAGTTCCGACATCTGAACGATGTCTGACAATGTCAGGCAGACAGGCAGGCATGGAGCTATAATTATAGCTATTTAAAGTGCAAAAGTCAGATTAAATTAAACATAAGACGATAGGAAAACTATTAGAAAACATAAACGCGAGAGCGCGCACACACACGGACAAAGGTATAGACACGAACGGACACGCATATGCATATGCATACACATGACCGACATGATACAAAACGGACCTTCAGATTCGAGCTTAATTGCAATTGCAAACAATAAGCAATTCGCCAGTCATCATTATTTCAGTCATCCACGATGGAACATGATACAAAGACTCAAACAGCCTTCCAAAAAAAAAAAAGCAACAACAACAACAACAACAACAACAACAACAACAACAACAACAACAACAACAAAAAACCACACACAAACACACACACATTACTCCACTTTTTTAAGTTACCTGAGCAGTTATTCATCCCTTACATACACCACTCTAATCGTGTTTAACAGACGAGGCCATCATTCATCCCCTGTGCCTGTTGCCTCTAACATGTCCGAAAGTTTATTTTCTCAGGTGCGAGGATTGATGACCCTCCCTTAATTGTGTGTCCCGGCTGCAACTGATGTGTTTGACATAAACTGATTGCTTTTTTTTACCTGAGACATGTAGGTACAGTGTACCTCCATTTCAGGATCGGTTTTTACATCTGCCTTTTATAAAGTTCAGCAATTGTTTACCATTCTCCAGTTTGGTAATTTAATAAACTGGTTAGCGGACAAAATTTGAATGCAATCTTTATATTCCACATTCTTTTTAAGTTTTTCTCTTTTTTGATATCTTCTTATTCTTAGAATTGATTGCATGACACGCAATCCGTTTAATGAAGTTCTTACTTAATGGTACAAACAAAATAAAAAAAAACAAACAAAATAAATAAAACAAAATAAATAAGACAAAATAAACTAAGAATATAACAGAATAAAAAAAAAAGAATGAAACAAAAACAGATAAAGGACAGAAAGGTCACTTTAGTAATAATCGTTTGTCAATTACATTCAATCTTTATGATGAGCAGACATTACCTCCATTTTTGCAATTTTGTAAAATTATTGTCACAAAGACATTCAAGAGGTGTAATTGGGTGTCATTTCAAAATGGGGATAAAAAGATAAACTTTTATTGTCCAGTTCAAAATTAAATGTGATTAAATATGTCGAACTAAGAACACTTCTTGATGCAAGTCCCATCAACACTTCAGCTTTTTTGCTCTTATTTCTGCTCAACAAATAATTGTAATAGGTTCAGACTCTGGTTTTATCTCTGTGCTGTCTGCCAAGAGGAGGAAATCCTAATTTGGAGGAGAAGGAGGATGCCATTAAGACAGTGAGCCTCGAGTTCTACGGCTTCGCAATTAAACGACAGAAGGACAGAAGCAACGATGCTTCTGGTGGTTACAAAATATTTTTGCTCTTAGAATTATTTGTTGTCCCTGTTGTTTTTTTAACAATCCGTGTTCTTCACTTCCATCTTAACCACATGTTCTTGCTGTCTCCTTGTCTTGCTCCATTTTCTCGTGACCATAGTTTCTTTGACCCGACATTGTGACCTACATCCAACAAAATCTCATTGCTCAACAATGTGTCCGTTAGTATTTTTATCATGTGTGTGCGGCTTTAGCACATGATGTACATAAATTTCAAATAATTATATTAATGTCTGCTTGGGATGGACGGATGGGACAGCATGTTTTTTACCAGTTTATCGTTCCTTGTGTTTTATGGGTACGATTAACTTCTGTAATTAATTCAGATGTAGTTTTTGCTTGTGTTGAAATACAGGTCTCTCATCTCTCCTGCTTTTGACTACTTTTAACCATATCTTTTGTCTCAAATATTTGGAACGATCTCTCGATAGGCGAGAAGGATTTAAAAAAAAAACGAAAAAAAAAAAAAAAAAAAAAAACAAGGTAAAAGTCATCTCCATAATCTTTTCTGGTCGCTGGGGGATGAGATGTTAGAGACCTCATTTTTCTCGGAGCCAGCTTTACTCTGGAATCAGGCAACCATTCCCGCCAGCTGGGTCGACTGGGGGAAGTTTGCTGCGCTAACCGGGTATTGAATCAGCACGCTCTCAATTCGGACGCCAGCGCTCTAACCACTCGGCTTTCAACTTCGCCTTTGATAGGCAATACATTTGTGTGAACAACATAAAATGCATCACAAAATATGGTGGTAAACATTCTGCATCAACTCACATGATAAACGCAACATTGGCGTCAGTTTTCTAATTATTTAGATTAAGTGTTACAAAGAGAACTTATCCGTTAAAGGGGTGAACGATTACTTGCTTCGAAAGAAAAAGGCTCGTCATGTTGAACACAATGGGTTATAAAATCAGGTTCATGAATATTGCCAAGAGAAGATGCAGTCGATGGAAGAAGCAAAGCGATTGGGTAGCGGGTGGGATTTGTCCCACATACCCTCAAATGTGCCACAAATAATAGAATTCACGCTATTCAGGCTCTAAAAAAACCTTAAATCGAATCCTTATAAAACATTAACGACAAATAAAAAATCCTTAGACATTCGTAAATATTGGTAGGTTGTAATTAGAAATCGGATAAGTGTGAGGTTAAAAAAAAACCTACATTAAAAATGTTCCCCTGTATGTCATGTTATTATAGGTCATAAGTTTTCATGATGTCTTGGGGTTCTGAAAGTCTAAATTAATTGGAAATAACTATACAAGTGAAAAAATATGTGAGGTGCTGTCTAAGTTTATTTCTTTTCTGTGTCCCTCATAGAAAACATGAAGTTTCTTTAAACAGTGATGGACTTGCCAAAGATAAGTCATGGCGTCAGTGAGTACCATTGCATGGATTTTTTTTTTTGACAGGGGAGAGAAGTCTTTTTTTTTTAAGAAAGGGATAATCTCCCTGTCAGACCAGTCCTTATGTTAGTGTTTATAAGGCTGGAAGTTAAATTTTTCTCTGTGACATTTTTGATAGAATGTAATTTAAAAAGAAAGAAAATATTTTAAGCATGCTTGGTTGTATATATAAGAAGCAAAAGCAACTCCAAGACTTGAGTGAGTATAATGGAAAAGTTGGTTCACGCATGTGCGCACGCGAGTTCACGAAGATCACGTGGAAATACGCGCATGAGAGGATCAAAATCTGTACATGTTTTAAGATGCACGTTCAACTACTCTTATTATGACTGAACAAACACACGGACACACACACGCACACATGGACACACACACGGAGACACACATTCAAACGGACACACACACACATACACACACACACGGACACACGTTCATAATGAGTAGCTACAGCAAATATAACAAATCACGGAAAGTCAGTGAGGCGTGGAAGAGAAACGTGATTTGTTGTGAAACAAAGGCCTGCCTACCACAGCCATATCACACCTCTGTCCGCCCGGAGTGTGAAGCGCGTGCTGAATTCTCGGCGGATATTTTTCTTCTGTACCGAGACGTGTCACCCGAGCTGTAAAAACAGCGCATGCAATGCAATTGCAGGACAAGCTTTGAAAGATTTAAAAACCAAACTTTTTCTTCTTTGTTTTGCTTTCCCCAGAAGGGTTGAGTCCAGACATGGTGGCGCTTAGCGCCGACAGATTCCTCCAAAATAAAACTTCCAGCGATTGTGGGCGAAAGAAGAAATAAAGCGGAAAAAAATCTTCGTTTGAACACGTGACAGGTCGTGATTCCTCCTGCGTGCCCGCAAGTGCGTGTGAGAGCGATGAGATGAGGGTCATACCTCTTTTGAACACCATTATTTTGTTGTTCTAGACATTTTGATACACAGTCCGTGAATACAGGCTTTTAAATCTTCTTAACCTTTCATTGAGCTTTAACGTATTGTGTGACAGTTGAAGTGGAATTTGAGAAACCTTCATTGCCAAACTGTTGGCACCCAAAAAAGAAAGTCAGCCTGACCCTCTTGTCTGCTTTTTTTGTTTTGTTTTGTTTTCTCTCGACATCGGCATAAGTCTCGTGTTCTGACATTTCTCGTTTATCAAAGGAAAGACAGTAGCCACAACATATCAGTGTCAAGGATGGTGTTTCTCATTGGTTTCCCTCATTAGAAAGAATACATCGTTGACATTAACTCAACCAATATCTCCTCATAATTTGAGTCAATACAGAAAAAGTCTGTGAAGTGACAACTCAAAGAAAGCTTTGGATGATCATACTCGGATAGAACTAAACTGTCCAAATGAACATGCAAGAAGTATATCTCATTTTTCTCTCTCTTCTTCTTATGAGTTTTTCCTCCACACCCTTGGCGATGATGTTTTGTCTCTGAGTCTCTCACTAGCCTTTCAATGGAGCTGAGGATGACAGGAGAATCATTACTGAGCGGCTACACTTGGCCTTACAGGCATGCGATGTTTAAACATTTTTCACAAGAGGTCTCTGTCGCAGAAAATTGCCTCAGCAACAGGAGAAAAAAAATGCATGAAAACTTTCTCAAGTTCAAGTTATTTTCTTTGAGCTCTTAATTATATTTCATGGACCTTTAGCTTTTATTGAACGTAGATAACACAAGGACTCTGTGAGTTTTTCGTCTCTCCGTCTATCCATACTAACAGTATATTTTTATCTCTTAGTGAGACAGTTTCTTCGGTTGTGTTTTGTTTGAATGGAAACATAAGTTTACCATATATTCGCGCCAGCTCAGTGGATAAGAGGGCTGGCTGCGACCTGCTTTCATTGTTAAAATGATACAGAGTGCTTTCTCTCTCCCCTCCCCCTCTCACTGTCTCTCTCATCCATCAACACAAAACAACAATTGATAATAACAAACCAATCACTCCACTTCTCAGATGGCAAGTAGTAACTATAACAAGAAATTAAAAAAAAAAATAAAATCAGGCATAATTCAGAGTTGCAGAAATTCTGTATGATTTAGCACTTGCTGCCCTGAGAAGGAGACATGTGCCTGCTGATGGAATAAGAAGGAGAGAAAGAGAATGTAGAGATGTGATCCCTAGAGTTCACCAGATCATCACCAGCCGCCGCCACATTAGACGAGGGTTGTATCGCGAGTCCCAGGTGAGGCTGGGTCGACTTCACGTAACAGGGTGGCTAGGTTCCACCCCTTGACATGTTTATGTGCCACATCATCTGGCATCTGCTAGACAGGAGAAGAGTGTTTTACTGAGTTCTTTCGCAAAAAAGACTCGATTTTATCTTGACCTGTGTGTGTGTGTGTTCGTGAGCTTGCATATTTGTCAGTCTGCGTTAAGGCCCTTCTGAACAGGACAAACATGCGAGAAAGGTTTGACCAAGTTTTTACATGAAGATTATAAAACATTTGCCAAAGCTGATCAAACGTTCCTTAAATATTTTTCCTTGTAAGACTGACCTTTAGGAAAACTATATTTTCTGGTGCTGACCGTGATGTAGTTTGGTATAAGGACACCGATTTCAAAGAGAACACTGACCTTCAATCTGTGACAAGAAATCCATGGACAGATATGACGGTTTTGTATGTTGGTGTATGTTGTAACCATGGGAACATGTCAACCTATGACAGAACCTGCAGGAAAATCTTGACAGCGAACAAAGTGTATTGTAAAGGTCAAATGATCTTCATATAGGAGAATATTTTTGTAATGCTTGCCAGCCAGAATTAATTGACTAGCGAATTCAATTTGTATTTTAATGATTGAGTAGAGTTCAGTGCAAGATAGTATTTTCTCAAATCTGATGTAACCTCCTCTCGCCAGCCTACAAACATCACAATAAATGTAGCAGCGGGGCACCCCTTTGAAGAACACCCATCTCTAGTTAATAGACTATTCAAAATTGTCGACGCCCGTAGTTTATGAATATAGGTTGCATCATAAATTTTCCCGGAAATAGTAATAGTAGAAGAAACAAACAAAAGGTGAATAACATCAGTGTTGTCAAAGTCGGTTACTCAAAAAAAAACAAAACAACAACAACAACAACAAAAAACAAAACAAACAAAAAACAGCAGAATTTTGCCAAACTGTTTTGTTTTTGTCCTCCGTCTCTTGTCACAGGACAACATCGCGGGTGTCGTTGCCACAAGCAGTTGGCTGTTTACTCCGGAATGCTAAAAGAAAATCGAAGTAGAGATTACTTCAATCTAGACGCAGTAAGCAGACCGTGCAGCTGTAATCTTGATGCTGCCCCGGAAGACTGTCAGCTGCCTCTGTCCTGGGTACCCTTGAGGGAGGTCTCCCAGGTTACTGACACAAAAGGGAGATAATCTGTCGGATAGAAATGACTTCCTTGGACAGCGCGTGTTCTGGCCACGTATCCCACGACAGAAGTCTTGAACAATTTGACAGGAGTTTTAAATAAATCGACAGAAGTCTTTGAAACTATGACAAAATTCGATATGGCTTGGCAAACTCGGCAGAATTCTCGACAAGGTGGCAGACGTTTCTACATCTTGGCATAATTCTTCGACAAAAGAGGACAAGTCTTGAACAAGAGGACACAAGTAGATAAAAAGGCCAAAAGAAAAGTTAAAGCTGGAGAATTGTTATGGTGGTGTGCATATCACAGATGAAGAAGCAGGTTGGCCAAGAAGCTTGCACCAGCTGACCCGCGAAGACAGTCCCCACAAGGACCAAGTTGAATGGGGACTGGTGGAAATTTCATTATATTTCAATCTGTCTTCGTTTGCTACAGACTACCACCATCCGACCTCCCTAGCAATCTCGATATTGTGTTGGAGCCCCTGTCGGACCAAGCTGAAGACGACATTTGTCAAAGTTGTCACCACTTTACCGGAAGTTGTCAAGCCGGTCTACGTCTACCCGGCGCCCGACTGCGACTTCCAGACTGCGCAGTACGTGTTTACCAACGTCACGTGACCACCGTGGCCAACACAGTGTTTCTCACACATTCCCCAGCGGGACAAAACCGTCCATTCCCATTATGTCACGTGTCGTAGTACCCCCTACGTTGCATTACTACGTTTTTCTAATGTCACGTAACGTTTTGGTGGAATATTTCTTTTCTCTTATGACTTCCCCTTCACTTGCTTTCATAACTAGTTCCTTTAACCCTGCATTTGTCCAGCACTAGGTGACAGACTGGCTAGTATGTTGTATTTCCCCATTTCCCCCAATGGGAGTGGGTCGTCTTCACACATTCCCCAACATTTCATTGACATTTACTCTCGTGCTGCACTCAGACATAAGAGACCCGCTGGAAGCCAGCGTGTGTGGCACACTGTACCTGAATTAACACGGGAAAAGGGGAGACAACACAGAGCTGGGAGAAGGGGAGAGAACGTTTCTAGTTCCTGTCTTCGCCGTTAGATTCCTGAATCCCGAGCAAGGCCAAGTCAAAGACCATTTAGAGAGATGCCAACCTTCTCCGGTCCCCCTAGACCCCGGGTGCAAATAGCGTCCTCTTTCTTTCCTGCAGACGAATTGTCAAAGGTGTTCTCGAATTTCCATGTTCTGTGCTTGTTTTAATTCCAGAATTGGATGCACCTTAATAAGATAGAGAGAAATGGGAGGACAAGCACTGGAATCGAAATCTGTCAGTGAAAAAGTGGGGACCAGTGATGACATATCCAAAGCGTCGAAGATAATTATTAAATGCAATTTTTTCTTGTAATTTGAGTCTGTTTCTTAACAGAGATGAGCAGACGCTGTATGAAGACATGAGTACCCAACAGTGAGGCCCAAGGTGGAGGTAAAACTCAGCTGAGCTGCTCAAGCAGGTTAAAGATAAAACAACGAGTGCCAACGAGTGTGGAAACTCAAGGAATGGCACAAAGAATGAAAGAGGTCTCCAGTCATAGCCATTCCAAAACATAAAGTAGTGCCAGAGATACACAACACTAAACCTAATCAACCATCGACACAAAGTCATGATGGAGGTCCAGACACTCGCATCAGCACGACCACCGAGCAGCTGCAGCAGAACATCAAGACAACAGACCTGATAGCATCTGTCGCATCCTGAACCACAAACATCTTCCGCATCATCTCGACCTCTATTAAAACTTCGTAATTTTTATCAAAGCTTTGTCTTAGTTGAGTGGTTATTGCACGTGATGGGAAAAGTCAACATTAAAGGACTTCTTTGCAGAAACGCACCTCACTGTCTTCTGTCTACTTTTCTTTTAAGGAGAGAGAGAGCAGGAAGAGGTTATTTTCAAAGTAAGAGGATACATGATGTCAACAGATTGATGCCCACGCTTACATAAACTCCGATCCAGTTTTACAAAAGAGAAAAATGTCAGAAAGAGGGGGAAGGATGAACATGAATGAATAAACAAAAGAAAGAAAAACACGAGAAGAGAAGCATCCATTACCGCTTTCGTCGTGGCCTAGAGGACCACACATCTTTAGAAATTGGACCCTGGGACAAATATCGTATTTCAGGGTTAAACTCTCGACCAGTGTGACAGATTTACTCCGTTTGCCGGACACGTCAAGGCGTCTGTTGGACTCGCCTGCTCTCTTGTGTTGTACTAAAGTGTGGCGAGGAGTTTCAATTGGAATGAATGACCATACGTATTGCACATTGCCTCGTGGTCCTGTCCTGCAAAATTCTCCTTTCCTTTTTGTTTCTCTCTTCCTGTATGTGTGTGTGTATCTCTCTCTCACGCAGAAACTTTGCTTTTACCGGGAAGAAGCCATTTTCTCCCAGGCTCGCCCCGACGCGTCTATCACGATTGCACGAAGTAGTCCCTGTAGAGAAATTTCTTCTGAAGCCAGAGCTTTCCCATTTGTATTACTTGGTTTTTCGAAGAGGTCAGTATAACGACATCGTTGGTAAGAGATGGTTCCATTCTCTCCCCGCCCTGGAGGGCTGGCAGCTAGACAACGGTACGGAAAGTGGCTGGAAATCAATTCCAGAAGCCGCCGAGCTAACTATTTTTAACGACCGTTCCTGTTTCAGCAATTATTTATCAACAACTCTCTTCCACTTTCTGTCTCTCTGCGACCTCGCGCTTGTTCTGCTCGCAACCGTACGTGCCGTCTAGACAGGTCTTACTGTCTAATCAGTTCTTATGCCATCTACTCTCGCTGGTCGCTTTGTTGGTTATTCCTTCCTGCAGACAACAGAAGAGAAAGTGGTGAGATAGAATAAAAGAGGTTTAACAAAAGTTGGTTAAGATGACGCCGACCAGGAAATGAACACCGGAGTGTAGAAAGTCTGAAAATTCACTCTCACTGCAAAGACAAGTTTAATTGAGAAAATATTTGAATTTCAATCATCTGCAACATACAAAAACCTAAAGGTTTTAAGATTTCATTGTTATTTTGTGTTAGGTTTGTGCTAGTGCGATTAATTACAAAGTCGCTTTTTTCAATGCATTGCAATCTTCATACAAACCAAGCTTTCTAGAAATGAAGATTAATTCCACTTCAGTCTGCTCTCTACACAATAAACATCTCCATACTGTGGATTTTTGAACCGAATAATCGGCTTGAATACAGCAACAGCTGCATCACAGCACATTAGAGGACAAAGATGTGAAGACTATCACTAGAAGTCAAAACATCAGGTGTTTCTCTAATTGAATTATCTTTCAAGCTCGCATCTTTATTGTGAAACTAAAAATTTAAGTTGTTTTTGTTAGCATAGTGTAGATTAAAGATATATTGCTTTATTAATCTGTTTGTTTGGTTTTTTCGTTCCCCTGAACGCCGAGTGTATCAAATTGCAGTCTAGAACATGGACATCTTGAAAAAAAAAACAGAAAGAGGGAGAAGGTAGAACTTGTCTTTCTCACTGCTGACATTGCAGACATTTTCTGTTCCTGTTTTTATCATTTCTGCTTTTCATTGTCTGGTTTGGTTTCTTTTGCCAACACAAAATTGATACATAAATTGGATTTGTCCGATGAAAACCTCTGACCAGATACCTGGCGGCATTTTATATCATTGAAAGAAGTTTTGTAAAGGACAGTTTTCTGCAAGAAAAACACTTGCAGGTGTGTGTCTGCAAATTTAGGGAAAACAAGGTTTTGACAGGTATTTGTTGCTGTAGAGAGAAGGAAAATAAACAGGTTATTTTTACAGTTTCTCTTTTGTAAGATCCCATCAAAGTCTTTATCGAAACATTCTTTTGCGGCTTCATCTGAGGTTTACCATAGATGAGTTATCGCCTTGGCGACCGCCCAAGAATAATGCTTTTCTAAGTCTTTTATTAGTTTGCGTGCTTGCCTGACAACGATGGTCAGCTTTGAACTCGCAAAGAATGTTGAAGAGGAAATGGTTTTCTAAATTTCCGTTTGTTTTTCATTCAAGTGACAATTGGATTGAAATGTACACGTGTGTGTGTGTGTGTGGCTGTCACGTGCAAGAAAGCAGAAATTTTTTTTTTAAACTACTCAAGGAACATTTCAAAAGGTTACTAGGACATACAAACAATAAAAATAGTTCTCCCTCTTTCCTCACTATTATTCTATTTTGAAAGCGAGGCTGATCCAGATTAACCGATACCATCAAAGTCACATCTTTAGAGGACAGCATTTGTGAAAAAGTGGGATGCAAAAACCGCTTTAAATATCGGTCATAGTGATAAGTCTGTAATGCGATAAAGGATAGATGCTTCTTAATTAAAATGTAAGTCTTGAGGATGCTGTGATGTTAGGATGGGAGAGCTTCAGAATGTGTACAATGGGTACCGAGATCTCCTTGACCGAAAATTGAGGACAGCAAGAAACAGACTCCATAGGCCAACAGCTGTACTCTTTGTAGTCATCCGTTCTGATAGACTAAAGAGACTTTAAAAATCAAACAAACATATGAGGAGACATCACGAGGCTCAAGAAAAGGTTACGCAGGTGCACAAATAATTTTGTTTCCAAGTCTCCCATTGGCTGAAACCTTCACAATGTAAACTTAATGTCTGTATTGTTGACTTCTGTGCATGTGGATATTTGTAAGAATGCATCTCAACAATGGAAAAAAAAACAATATCAGATTTGAATTTAGAGGACAGGCAGAAAAAGGTTTCAAAGGGGTTAGATGAGTACTGTTTGCAGAAAATAATCTCTCTCTTTCTCTTTCTCTCCTCTCTCCCTTTTTTGGAATAATCATACAATCTGTATATTATCTCATTTACCCCCGAGGTCAGTTTTCATGAGATTGGTCGTTTCTCACTACAAAATAGTTTCCTAAAGCTTGCATGAGCTTTCATGACAAACAGACAGGGAAAACTGGTTTTGTGAATATTAATGTGCAAGGGAAGGCATCTGCATTATGAATGTTGACAACCTTGATTTACCGAAATAATTCATGACTGTCACCAGGGACGGAAGTCCCTCTACAGTCACAAACTGCCTCACCCTCAAAACAACTCATTATTTCTGCGATATTTATTCCCGACCTAAGACTGTCCTCCCCAATTAAAGGGACCGTCACTCTGGTTGCTTTTTACTGATTCTTTTCGCTAAGCTTCCGGTCGTCTCCTGAGACCCTGATCTCCTGCCCTTCCGGGACTCGCATCTCCTGTTTTCTATCTCTCCAGCCTCGCATTGCATGACGGGTAGAGAACGAAATGCGAGCGAAATGGACCCCGTGAAGTACTCGCCATCATCACAAGTAATCTCGCGACGCTTTGACGAGGGTTAGGGCTTTAGAGACCAGGATGTGGGAGTTTCCCGCGGTGATCTGTTGAAAATATACTAACTTTGAGTGTGAGTTATCCGATCTTGCTTAAGTATTCATCAGTCTGGATCGCAACCCTCGTTAAAATGTCACAGTCCTCAGAGCTAATCCCAGGATTCCAGACTGCAATTCCAAAGACCTATGGTCATCTATGAGCATCGAGTGTCAAGTTATTGCATTCTATCCCTCTTTTTTTCATGCCTTGAAACATTTGGTGGGTTCGTATATCATTCTTTTAAGGCCAAACCATCAGCATTAGAGGCATTGTAAATAAACAAAAAGAAAAAAAAAACCAAAAAACAAAAACCACAAAAAAGCTAAAGGCAGGAAGGGGAGCTCGGTCATCCCTTTACATCGGCATCAGCATGAACGCTAACTGACGGCGATTTAAGTGGATCGATTGTCACAAGTTGTGAGGACTGAAGAACCGGAACTGAATCGGAAAACAAATTAGTTCATGCATAAATTATTTCACGGATGGCTTTTCGCTTAGCGGCTGGTAAAGCGAGATGAGGTGGGGTTGCTTCCCTTGATAGGGGGCGAAAAAATGAAAGTAGCAACAAAGGAAGGAGAGAAGGAAAAAAATGGGACCATCGGGCGTTAAGAGGTCTGAGAAAATTATGCCTTGAACCACCTTTCAACTTTTACCCGATTTTGTAAAAATGCACAGAATAAATGGACAGGATGAACGAAAAATAAATGGTTACACATTGTAAAGATTTCATGAGAATGTTTTCATGACTGGACATTAAAAAGTGCAGACCAAAATAAACCTGAATATTGAGAAAAGCAGATTAAAAAGAACATTACGATCACTGGACATTCAGAAGAGCAGACTAAACAAAATCTGAAGAGGATTTCGTATTGAGGAGGACAGTACAAAGGAAAAGGAGGGAAACAAACTTGTGTCACATCCAGGTGTATATAAATATATGTCGGAGATGGTATACGAACCCATGACATCCCATTTTTACTATCGTCTCATTATTCACTGCATCAACACCCAAGTTCACATATTGTTGGAAGTTTGTACAAAAGACTTGTCACAAGCATCAAGCTTAACAAAGCTGAGAGTTCTCACGAGGGTAACCTCTCCCATCACTTTACTTAGGTAGGAGAGTGTTGGATGCCCGCGATTTCTTCAACTACTGCCCTGTCTCTCTCGAGAGAGCTTTGCTTGTGAGGTTACCATCCCATGTAATGTTAAATATATTTCTAAAAGTTTCTCTCAAAAATTGAAATCCACTGTTCCCACTCGGGTATCAGACAGCTCTAAACCCACATTTTTTTTCAAGACCTTATCTGTCTCTCTTGACTGGTTTGTCTTGAAGGCTGCCATCCCACTTCGCAACATGGAATATATTTCAGGAAATTTCCTCGAAAAGTAGAAATGTATTGTCCCCGATGGAACTTTGTGCAGACATTTATTCTTTGTTTGACAGATTTAGAGTTTCTAGGGCAACAACAGCGACCACATTGAGTGCAGGCTGTTCACAGTTCACTGAACAGTTTTGGTTATTTTTCCATGCTCATTTTTTATTACTTTTTTTCTGTTTTTTTTTATTCTCACAGAAAAGTGAATCGTTTCCAAACATACAGTTTGCACTGAGCTACCAACAATCACAGGGTTTAACAACCTAAATCTTAAAACGGAAAATAAATCAGCGAATGCGATAAAACAATAATAAAACCAATAATTTTTCCAAAAAAAAAATTCTTTTCGTGTTTCCTGACAGAAAATTAAGAAAAACACGGAAACATCAAAAAAGCTCCAGAACAGGCGGGTCATAACTAACTTCAGAATTCAGTTATAAATAGAAACAAATTATAGACCAGAAGAGGGTGAAAATAGCAGAGAAAGCCAGAAGGTGTGAGGTCTAATGATGTAGACACTTGTGCGCGACAGTAGACAGTTTCTCAGTTCGCCTTCAGAAGCCTCCGTCTTTTGAGTTTCGTCATCCGTTCCTTAATTATTCAAACTCTGTCCTCGTCCTCAAGCGTGGCCAGGCCGCTGGGCCCAGAGGGAGGAAAGCCATTCCTCCAGCTTTGAGGTCGATGAAATGGGGATATTTGAAGATGCCGAGTGCTTTCCTTGACGTAGGTATATTTTTTTTTTAGTCCGTTTTCATGAGCCGGGCTTACGTGTCGTTTACGTTGCCAACGGCCTCTAAGGCAGTCATGGAGAAAACGAAGTGAGGGCCAATTATGAGGCTAGCATGAAGAATAAAGTGGAGAAGCTGGGGAGGATTAGGATGAGTTATGTTCAGGCTCTGGCTGCTATGACTGTAGACTGTCAGCGGAAAGTTTTTTTCTCCCCGGGCAATATCCTTCCGCCAGAAAAATAGTTCGGAGAGAAAAGCCTGTAGTAATGGTATAAACCCAAACATTAGTCTCGTTTTGAGGGTGGCAATAAATACTCGACAAGATCGTGACGATGAACTGATGTGAGTTTACCTTCTTAGAACAGTTTTTATTCTTTGTGCAAGTGTATAGTCGATACCATAGGATATATAGTAAAATCTTTTCATTTGCCGATAAAAGACAAAGAAAATTGAGCAAATAAAACTGACCAACCTTTTCCTGCGCAAAACATTATACAGTGATATTGCTGCAAAAATCCTTTTCGTTCTTAATCTTTATTTACTTATTGATTGAAAGTGTAATTCCTTAATTTACGATATTTTCCCTTTTACAGACCTCCATTTAAAATAAAAAAAATAACAGACCTTGTTAAAGTGAATGTTCTTGGATAAACTTTTTAAAAATGTTTTCTGCCAGCCCTGTGACACTCAACACCTACCTCGTCTTCTGAATGAAGTGTCCTCCGACACTAAAATAAGAAATTCTAAACCCTTTTGTAGTGTGGCTGTTTGGTAGAATTGTGGACAAGTGTCCTCTTGCTTTGTGGCATTTGTCACCAAGAAATCGAAATAACAGTATTTCTCTGCTTGTGTCTATTTTTCTTTTCCAATAATCCGGGTTTCTTTGTTCATCAACATAATTATTTCCCTCCACTACTGCTAGGGAATCTTTCTCACAGTTATAATGAAGACCACTATTCTAAATGTAATATATTCAAAATCTCACCGTAGAATAACATTAGTTTTTTATCGCCAGATATTGATTCCCCTGTTTCTTTACTCTCTTTTAAACAATGTGAAATCATTTCTTGGCCATTACAAAAATCTCAGCCCATTGTTACATTTGTTTTTTTGCAAAGAACTCAACACCTGAGTGCCCAGCACATCACAGTAAGGTTGTGATGGCAACAGAGAGTGCTTTTGTTCGAATCTCTCGCATTGGCTTTATCCTTAAACTACAAGCTTCGAATCAACCCGTAATACACTTATAATATACGAAGCTACAGCAATCTTGAATGCGAGTTTATCTTGTGTCCGCTCTGTTCACACAAAATACTTTGACTTATTTAACTTTGAAACAGGAGAAGCTTGCCACGGCTCCATCGGTTCGATCATCTTACCCCCAAGGTTCAGTCGTTCTCCGGGGTATATTGTCATCAACGACACAAAACCAAAGGGTTAAATCTTGTTTGTATGTACCAGACTCCTACCTCCATACCATACAAAACATTGACATTCACACAACACTGCTGCGTTTTCCAAAAGAGTGAAAACATTTCTGTTGAGAACCACAGGGACAGAATTCGCTTCTTGGTTCAATTCGGGCCGAGGTCTGTGGTGTGTGGGAGGAGAAGGCACTTACGAGAATCTCATCAGAGAGGTCGGGACGAGAACATCGAACAGATGCCCACGCCGACAGCCCAACACGTCTTTACCATGTAGAGCCGCTGTCTGGTGGACATGGAGAATGTCTTCGACAGCCCCTGCGGCCTTAATATGCTGAGGCCATCGTCACAAATAGGCAAGTGAACATGTCTGCTTTCCTCCATTCTCGGGCAAGAAAAATGTTGACCTCGCAGGCTTTTCTCCGCCATCTTTGCATATGTTATAGTCGTGCTTGGAAAACGTATTGCAATCCACAGTGCCAATAAATAAATGGTTGTAAATAAATTGAGATTTTTTACTACTACTTTATACAAATATGTCAACTACTTTCAACTTCCTGGTTAATTTGAGTTACTCCTTAACAAACAGATTTTTAGAATTTTCATAAGAACTGTTACAGTAATTTACACTGAACACGTGTGATGTTTTATTAACTTTTCTCTTTCTTGCAGTTTGAGAATGTTTACTGATGTTTGTTTGGATGACATGTAGAGCACTCACGTTCAAACATAAATACAACTCTCTTCCAATTACAGCCAAGATTGTGCAAAGATTGTAATTTATCTGATATAAACAGTATGATCAAATTGATGTTTTTTCGGCTAAAGAAAGATTTTGACAAACTACACTAAAAAAAAAATTCCACACACGTGTAATGTTTCTCCCTTACTGTAAAAAGCCAAACAGAACTTATAAAAAAATGGGGGACAATTTAAAAATATAAATGGTCTTCTGTCGAAAGCCGTTAGCAGCATCTGACAAAAGGGTTAAAGATTGCTGCGGGAGAAGAAGTGTTTAAGGCCGTGTGCATAAACATGTCAGAGGATGTCTTTCTCCGAGACACCAATCAGTGGAGAAAACAATTCTCTGACACAAATAGCCTATTACTTCAAAGAAAATTTATTGTTTTGAATTAGGATTGCAGCAACCTTACAAAATATTAGTAAATTGTAGCTTGCACGGGATGAATTTTGTCCAAGAAGAAGGGGCCATGAACAGGTGTTCAGTGTGGTGACAAACATTGAAACATTTTTCCGATGGAATTGTTTGTGTAAAACAGTTTGTTTGATTGTTTGTTTGTTTGTAAGGGAGAGAGAGAGAGAGAGAGAGAGAGAGCGCCATAAACAAGTTTTAACCAAGTTATATTGAAACATTTCTAGAAGTCCGAAGCGAAGACTATCAATGTGGACAATAGCATTGCTGGTTGCCAGCTTGTCAGGACTGATGACAACATATCTTTAGAGAGGTAGACCATGGCTATGATAGTTACCCAACATGGCAGATGGGAAGTTCAAGACTTATAGTTGGGTGGGTATACTGCTGGATCGAGATATTTGATATAGAGATGTGCGATGCGGGTGACAAGGACATAAATACCAGATGGTAATTAATCAGTGACTGTAACGGATAAGTACTTAGTAGAGGGGGTTAGGAGGGAAGATCGACAACCGTGGTTGATCTGATTTAGCGTAGTGGGCTGGAAGTTGTTTGCCCTTGAGCAAATGACGCAAACTGGGACGTCAAAATAAGGTGACGTAAAATATAGAGGAAAATAACGTTAGAGAAAAATAACGGTGGGCAGAGAGCAGACGGCGGAACCGAAGTGAGAGCTGGTGGATTTTTCTCGGGACTTTCTCGCAACTGCTGCGACAGCGGAAAAAGTATTACTGAAAGTAATACCGTGGGTAAACTACAGGTGGATGGACTTCACAGGTCGTGAGTCACTGTAGTCCGTGTTCGCACCGTGGGGGAGCTCTGTGGCTT
>SRHC01002583.1:270490-288235 GCA_004794325.1 Pomacea maculata | reverse complement strand
TCGAAAGAAGATCGTTAGACCACTTATGAACTGCTATATCAGGTATCATTGATTCCCAACAAGGAAGAGAGAAAGAAAAAAAAAAGAGAAAGAAGAAGTGGCAGTGTCGATGATAAATTGAATTACTTTCAGAAGGTTGTACAAGAAGTTAAAGCAAACTTGCCTTTGCTTAATCTCCTTGGTATGCAAAAACATCGCAAGGGAAATGATAAAAAAAAGCACAGAGAGAAAGAGAGAGGGAGTCAGTTAGAGAGAGAGACAGAGATTACAAGGAAAAGAAGACATGGGACCGGAGTAAAAAAGATCAAACCTACCATCTTGTGTCGGGTGTGCGATGAGGCTGACAGGGCTGTTTGGGGCCGATGATCCATCAGCAGACTGTGTCTGATGGTTACGTTTGTCTACAGAGAGATTTATTGGCGGTTGCCGTGCATGACATCATCTCCTGTTTAATATTCGCCATGTCTCCCGAGCGCTGCCGAGGTCTGCCTGTCTCCAGCGTTGACCCCAGTGGCTGAACGCTTTTAACCTCTTCCCCCGCGTTATCGCCAACGTTGAGTGGCGGACCCTTCAGTCGAGTAACAGCTTTCTTTGAAAGTTTGGACCCTTCATGCTTCATCACACGCACAACTTTTTGCCTTTTTTTTATAATTTTTGCTTCGGGAGTCGAGATAGATGTTGGAGGGATTGGGCAGTGTCAGTGGCCTGTACAAGTGGACCTCCACTGGCCTGGTGGTGGGGCTTTTCTTGTCGGTTGAGGGTAATCACAGGACAGGGAGAGGCTCGCGAAGCTTGTTTCAAGATTTTCCCAACTTAGTGACTTCTTTAACATTATTATCTACTCTGCTTTGATCTTTCGTCTGGTCGACTTTCTCTCGACCAGAAGATCTTAAGCAAGTGATAAAATGTTGTGGTGATGAAGTTCTTTATTAGGTAAAGTATAGCGGCAGTCGAGTTGGTATCATTTGTTCCTCTATTTCTTACTTCCATCCTTCCATGTTCTACTCTTTCTTTCTCTGTTTATATATCTCAGATTTCATGTATTATACTCACAATTTTATTATGCTTCATAACTTTAATAGTAATTCAATTCTGAGTTTGTACTATACTTTACTCTTCTCCTAACCACATTTTGTATATATTTTCTTTCATCCTGTTTTATATCTTTCCTATGTATATATAAGTTTTCTTTCACTCGCTTAGTGTTATTACTCCCTCGATAAGCATGTGAAAATATTATACTATTTAAATTTATTCTTTCGTATACTGTTAATTATCCTTAATTCCCTCCAACCGATTTGTTTCTGGTTTCTTTGCCTTTTTCTGAATTATTGTGATATTTTTATTTCTATTTATTAGTCCGAGTGGTAGATGTAAAAAAAAGCATTACTTTTGCTTATACTGTTGGCCTCGTAAATAAAGATTTGTTCATCGTTCCATCTGTCCATCTCTGCCCCAGGCGCTCACACACTCATTTTACTTCTATTCATCAGTCAAGGGGTTGTACACGTCCACGCTTGGATACATTCCCGCTACCACCCTGCCACATTCTAACATTCATTGCTTGCACACTCCGCAAACCCTCGTTCAAACGTCCGTCGCCGATCGGTCTTCGTTGTGGCCAGTGACGTAAGTCGCGCCACCCGTTATCCGTGGGAAGCAAAATGGCGTCGTCTTTCTGCCAAGCTAGCAGCTTCCCCAGCAAACACTCCCACCCTCCACTGATCGCCTCTGACAATCATGGATGTCAAATGCGGACTTGAAGACCGCCGTATCGAGCGCGGTTTGCAGACGCAGGCAGGGACTAAGCCTCATGAACATGATATTGCTGTTCCACAATTTATCCAAAACACACAGCAGCCCAGATATTTTTTTCTCTCTCTCTCACTCCCTCTCTCCTCCCTAGACTTCGGCTAGGAGAGTCTATCCGACTCCTCGGCCATTTCGCTGGTGCCCGGATGCCAAACCTCGCTTTGATCTATAGACGACTCTTCTTTTCTTGCGTTAAAAGCAGGCGAAAGCAGAACAGTCGCCCCCTGGCAATGAGGAGGTAACTCGACCCCACCTCTTAAGAGCCTCTTAAGAGCTCTGTCAAAAATAGATGGACAGAAGATTGTTTGCGAGATGGAGGAAAAAAAGTTGTCAATCCTGAATTTCTTGAAAAATGTAGGTGTCCTTTTTTGCTGAGAAACATTTTTAATTAAAAAAATTGATTCTACTCCTTGAAGTAATTGAAATCTCTTAATATGGATTACAGAGTTACTGTTCCTGCTTTGTCTGTGTCACTGGCATTCTCTTCTCATTTCCACCCTCTCTCGCCACAGCTTCATCCTCTTTCGTGCACTTGAGAAAAAAGTCTTCTTGGGAAAGCAACCGAGACATTTGTCAGTCATAAAAGCTTTCCAAAGAGATGTTTCTTTGAGAAACAACACTTTATCTAAGAGTTCAACAGTCTGGAAATTCGGTTAATATATTTCACGACTTTCATGACCCTCGCAAGAAAAGACTTTCAAGGTCTGGTGTCGAAGTCTCGCGGATTACAATGGAACAGAAGGACTTCATTACAGGTCCGTGAGTCTTTTCATCTGTAGGTCAGTGTGTTTCGACAACACACATTATTCTAGCAATGCAGGCAATGGTATGAGATGACCCTCGTTGTTCATGTTACCATCTTCTGCATTTTTTATTTTAATTTTGTGTTTGTTCTACTTGTGTCTAGGGTGTTTCGATTTTTCTTTTCTTTTTTCGTGGATTCATAACGTATATCGATCATTCTTCTCCTCGCTGCAAGAAATAAAAGAGAACAAAGAAGAGAATGGGTAACAGAAGGAATGAATGGATGCGACAAAAACTGGACATACACAAAAACACAGGAGAAAGGGAGAGAATGGGAAAGAAGGAGTGAGAGAAGACAGGAACAGGACTTACAGCAAAACCCAATACATATATATATATGTAAGAAATAGCAACAGACCGTACACAAAAACTCAAGGGAGATAGAGAGATAGGACAAAAAGATTGAGGGAGAGAGATGCTTGGGAGAAGACAAACTGAATCCAGAATTTAAATAAATAGGTTTCTGGTTTCATGAAATTTTCGATGATCGTTACAACCTTGGTGATTCTCACTGTCGGAAAACATACAATACATTTCAGCTCTCACAACACTGATCTTTCTTCAGCCCAACCTCCTGGTTGTTTTCTCTGTCACTGCATAGACACACAAAAGTTAAACACCATAATCCTAACTTTATTAACTATTTTTTCACATTCAGAGCAAAATCTTTATTGACACTATCACACCTCATTCGGTTGCCAATTTACCCATACCACATTAAAATAGCAAATACACATACAATGTAAAAGTATATAAAAATATAAATCTCATATAGCAGCAGGTCTTTTCTTTGCTGGCTGTATCAGGATAATTCAACTGTCAATCCCATTGATAAGTTTTTTTTTCATTTTCAATAGAAACTATTGAATTCCAGGACGTTTTTGATCTTTTTGGAAACATTAATTTTCCTGTTCAGAATATAAGATGATTAAATCTTTAGGGAAGTTTTTTCTTACATTTCCAATTTTCTCTGTAAGAGTGAGTTTACATCACGCTCACCAGGCAAGAGATAACACCTGACTTGAATCTTTGATGCTAAGTCGACAGGTAACAAAGGGGGAGGGGAAGGTAGCTAACTCATAAACAAATGCATTGGAAAAGATTAACAAACAAACGAGCGAGAAAAATATTGAGAACACATAGAGAAAAGGATAAAAGAAAGAAATAATTGTCTGTCTCCGTGTCTGTGTGAGATGTACAGATAGAGGAAGCAAAAAGCTTAAGTTTGAAAAAAAACTGATCCAGAAGAATGAAAAAACTGCGCGTCAGCATTTAAAAAAACTGTAAAATTCTTCTTTTTTTATTCAGATAAACATTTTTCTCGTTTTATTTTCATCTTTTATTCATTTCCCTATCCTTCTCTTTCTCTGACGTATTCCAGCTCCCTTCCTGTCTTGTCTGGTATGTCTGTAGGTTTGTCAATCCGAAAATTGATATTTATCTCCCTACCACCTACCTTTCAATCCTCTCTCCCCATCTCTCCCTCCCCCCATCTACCTGTCAGTCTCCCTTACATCGTTAGTGTATCACCGTTGTTTCATGGTGTTAACATTCCATTTAGTTTTTGCTCAACCTCTAGACATATTGCTTTTTAGAACAGTCGTCCATAGGTGAGGAATTCAAGTCAAACAGATTCGTTATCTACCGACGAGGGTTTTATCCCTTTCCTTTCTCAATGCAATTTTCCTCACACATTCCGTGTTAAAGCTAGTCTTGCATCGGGGAATGAATAAACACAACTGTGAGTGCAGCATTGTGTCATCAACATTGACAGTTACAGGTAAACAAAAGTTAAATTACCTCACAGCTTCAATTTTCCAACAACTAAAAAGCCCAGATATGCAAAACTCGTGTTTGTCAATAGACTGTGATTGATTTCATGGGAAGTGATCCACTATGTGACTAGACATCAGTGATTATCCGTGAAGACAATTACTATTGAAGATGAATGTGCATGCAACAAGTAGTGTATGGCAATGCAAGAGTTTTAAAGGTAAAATGATCCTATGATTGTTTACGAGGCCTACATCCTACAGCAGTTCACAAATATCGGAGAAGCATTTACTTAACGACCCATCATGCCCTATCCCTGGAGAATAACAGATTTTTTTTATCATTATAGGAATATGAACGGGTTTCTATAGAAATGCTTGTCAACCAATGTGGAGTTTAAATTCCCTTCATTCTCGGAGTTGAGCGACCGAGACATTAAACTAATACCCCGGGGGCGGGGTGTTTGCTGCGTTTAAAACATTTGTAAAAGATGAGATTGGGAACTTTGTGTGGGCGTGATGTGGATGTGTGGGTGTGGGCAGGCCGTTGTCAAATCATATTATGAAAGAATTGTGGTAGAAGAATGCAGTGTGGGTGTCTGTGTTCATCAATGGCAGAGGAAAAAAAAAGGACAAAGTTCGAGGGGAGGATTTGCAGGGAGCGAAATACACTTACTTCAAGAAATTTCCACTTCCTGAGCGCTCACACGCACAAACAAACAAACACAAAGACAGATACACACAGACACACATACACATACATACACAGAAAAAAAATCTTTATTGAGAAATCTTACCAAATATTGGAGATGTTCTGTATTACGATACTTACCAAGCACGAACAACTCAGACATCGGAATGTGGAACATGGGAATCTTATCGAGCAAGAAATTTTTTACATTTTTTTCTTGACGAATAACAGTCAGTATTTAAATAACCAATCAGCTAATGAACTTTACATGTAGGTGGCAAGGTCATGGCCATTTGATGAACACCGTACAATCACATTTACTGGCCTGGGTGGGTGGAAAGAAAAAAGAAAAAAGGTGAGAAATGAACTTGGGCTTTTGTTACGCTGAAATTTTTCTTGTCCAGGAGCAATTTTGGAAATGGCTGCGCTGGGGTTTTATAATGCTTCGCAAATCATCCGCAATGATTTGCCCCCTGAAAACTATAACGACATCGTATGTTCTGCAACAAGAAGCAGCGAGGTTTGAAGCCATCAGTGCAAACAACGTCCAACTCTCGCTTTTGCAATGGCCTCCTCTCGGGACTGGACGTGATATAAAACCCTTCCCGTCGTCCCTCGGTGGCAGCACGCCGATGCACGGAAAAGATGAATGGTGTACGCACGAATGATGCTGGCTTCTATTTTTAGTGTTTGCCGGTGCAGCCAATCAGTGTTTTAGAGACAGTACCCGGGTACCGGCTTCTGGAAGCGCCCGCATCTTTGTGAAATCAGGCGAGAGAAAAGGGAAGTAGTAATTTAATAACAGACAGTCAGGAGCTTGCTTATTCCGATAACAGAAGTTTTACATTATTCTATTTCATTTTTATTTTTCTTTGTAGTCTTTCGGGGATTTTTTGTTTGTTTCTTATTCTTTATAGGCTTAATCTTCTCTTTCTGCTCCATAGTTTTTGTTTGTTTTTTTTTTTTTCCTTTCTCATCTTCCCCATCTTCTTTTGTTCCTTCTACTAACCTTCCTCTTCCTTCTTTCCCAAAAAAAGCTGCTTTTTTTGCTCACATTTTTAATTGCCATGTTTCATGTCCTAGAACAAACATTAAGAAAGTTGTGATAGCCTTTTCCGGTTCATTAAGACAGTAACAAGATCATCCTCAAATTTCCAAACATTTAAAACATTAATTATAACTTGAAACCTCCGTTATTCAATCTCTTCTTATCTCACCGCTAAATCACAAGCCAAAAGCATCAAATTAAAATATAAAAAACTAAGATATCATCGTAACTGTCCAATGGCTTTTCTTGATCATTTACTAAACAAGAAAGCAATATCGTGTAGAGTTGTTTATCTCCCTTTCTTCGTGCGCGAGAACATCGATGAAGATGTCGAGATTGAGTGGAAAATGAGTGAAAAAAATTCCTTGGGACGATATCTAGCTATATCTGAGACTTCACAACTGTTACATGCGATAAAGATCGCCATAAGCCAAACAGCTGAAGGAAACATCTGCAACACAAATGTCACCTCGTTTCCAAGGGGAGAGCATTCTTACCGACACTCGCCAAGAGTAGTTGGATATTTATTCTGTTAAAAACTGCAAACAAAGATAAATTAGTTAAAAAATATAAACACCCGCAGAATAAAAATATAAGCTGAAGGATGTCAATGCCTGGGCAAAATCTGAGGCAAGAGAATAAAGCTTTAAATGCTAATAGATGAAAGCAGGAGGGAAGGAGACATTTCTGCTTTGTCTTCATCAATTTGAAACTGAAGCAGGTGAAAAAAAAGTTTAACATTTACAAAGTACACTTCCTGTTCTTTTCTGGTAATTCCTTGTATAGAGATTTATAGGGTCAGTTAAAGCTTTCCTTATTTGTCACCTAGAAATGTTTTTTTCTGTAAATTAATGAGTTCTAGTCTAGTCGACAGCCCATCCCAGTCGCCAGATGATTTTTACTGATTAAGCGCTTACTGTTCTTTTTTTAAAAATGTTTTTCTGCTATGTACATTGAAAAAAAAACCTTGTAGGTTGGCATATGGTTGTTCTTTTATTTGTTTTAGTACAAGGTTTGTTTTACTTTCTTTCTTTGCTTTTTGGTAATGTGTTAACTTGATTTCCATGATTGAGATAGTTTTGGGGTTTGGTGTAGGGTTAGGGTTCAGACTAGACTTTGATTTAGGGCTATGGCTTTTATTTTGGTGTATAATGAACCGGCAAAAGGACCACAATCAAGGTTGATTAATAAGCTTGCATGTGTGTAGCAGACCAGTAACCCAAATCAGTGAAAAACAAAACTAACCTCGAGTGAGATAATCTCTTTCTCCAATTGATATTGCCAGTCACCTTGTCTTCACGGTCAGTGGATTCAGTCAAGGCAGTTCAGTTTATCACACAGTCATCTCAGTCATGTAAGTTCAGTCAGTCCAGCAAGTCCACTCAGTCCAGTGCACTTAACCGTATGGGTGAGATAGTGTCGAATAAAAAAAGATGGATAGAAAGTAGCCAAACCCGTTCACCACGGTCCTGGTAGCAGACCATCTCGCCAATGAAAGCAGCCGGTCACAAGGGCTTGGAGATGCAAGAATGAGACCGGAGTAATTTAATTTCATGCAGCGGCGAGCAGGGGCCAGGCCAGCGAGTTCACCCCAGCCCCGCCTCCCTTTGATGGCTTGTAAGATTTACTCGCGCCTCTCCACCCGAAACGCACCCGCTCAAGCTCCTACACGCTTCTCCCACATCCGTTCTCGTGCCTTCATCCTTTAGCAAGATTTAGTATTGTCATCTCTCACAAGTAAGATCGTTTGTGTACGTGTGTATGATGAGAGAGAAAGAGACAAAGAAAAAAGAAAGGACAAGAAAGAATGTGAATAAACCGGAAGCTTTGTAGTCTACTGCCTCGTTTTAGTAGTTAAATGGGAAAAATCGTCTGCCAGCAGTCCAGGGATGTAACTTCGTGGTAAAAGCTTCTCGACTCACAAGCAACAAACCAGACTCCGCTACCCAAGCATCACTGGGTGTATGGCAAGTGCTGGAGGAAGCTGGAGGTGGATGCACACTTGCTGTGCTGCTCAGGTACTGCACGTGCTGAGGGCAGGGCTGCCTTCCGGCGCGGTCGTGCAAACACAGGAGGCTGGGATCTGGTTCTGATTATGGACTTACCCTCCGACCAACAGTGGCAGGGGTCCCGCTGCTTCTACTTCCACCGAAAGGACAATCGGGTGTTGGCAATCTCGGCTGGCAGAGGAAAAATAAAGTCTTTATTACCTTTCGGGCGAGTAGGACCTGGCATCCACGTTATCAGGGTCTTCCTTCTAACGTGAATTTATTTAAAACTCGATGAGCCTCGGCCGAAGAAGCTTCATCACAAAAGAAGCCAAACGGCAGTTGTTCCCGTGCTACACAAACACCTGTGTGGGTTTTTTTTTTCATTTTGTGCAGGAGAAACCGACAGTGTTAGTAGGCAAATTAGTAAATCTTGGCATGTTATAATATTTTTTGACCTGCCACCCGGGGTAGTGTCTTGCAACTCCAGAGATCATACACCAAGCGCATGCGGAGAAAATGTGCGACCATCAAACAAAAGCAAGATCCTCACAAAGTTAAAGACATCTAAGAGACTAAAATGTTTTAACTAATATCCAACAAACAAACGAATGCAAGAAAGACAGAATGGTTGCCAGGAAGAAAGCACAAAACCCAGTTTGTCAAGTGTCTCACCGTTCTTTTGACAAAGTTGTGGACCTTTTGTCGAGGAGCTAATTTCTGCAATTCTTGAAAAAGCACTTGTCTGATACTAGGGTTACCGCGTGATGCTGCCCAGTCTGAGAGCTCTTTTGTGTGGAGACGATAAACGCTTGAAGGAAGTGGAGCACGATGATTCAGCGCCATGTTGGAGGCATGATCAATATGAACGTATGGTTACAGAGGGAGGCATCGTCTGCCCTACAAACTTCTTCATGTCCGACTTCAGACTGCAGCAAAAAGCTCTTTTTGTCTGGGTGGTCCTGTTTAAAGTAGCTACTTTCATCTCATCTCATCCATTTGAGAATGTTTTAGTTTGTTCTACGTGTCCGTGTGGTGGCGCTCGCTGTATATCAAATGTTTTGACTTACGAAATGCCAGCTCATGGTTGTAGATAATGACAAGTAGTAGTTACAGGATGTTCCCGTCTACAGATAATAAAAGATTCAAGCCAGAGATACAAGAAATTGCTAGTCATTGATATTAAATGTCTCCGAGTGATGTCACCATCTTGAGCCTTGAGGCCCACCGGTTGGAGAGAGGGGTGAGAGACCATTTATATGGCGGGTGCAAAACTTTCCCTCGGTAGAGACTAAAGTTGACACCACATGCAGTCGACAACAGTCTTATTCAGTCACATGACCTGAGTTCATCTCAGTGTGCACCTGACACTCTATATTCACTTTTTGTTGTTGAAGAAACTTTGTGGACATCTTGAAAGCTTACGTCATTATTATTTTGAGTGAAACGGTTTAGTTTTTATTTTACACAAAAGATCCGCCATCTGCTTGCTTCCCATCGGAAGAGAAAATGTTTTGTTGCTCTCAACACTGTTTTATCCCTCATTTATGTTTTATTTCGCAAATTTTTATCTCCCTTTCTTGTCATGGTTGTTCTCTGTCTCCACCCGTTGACGGCCTGTCAGCGAACAACCGCCCGCTAACGTGACGTATCCGTATATCGCACAGCAGACCGGCTGACGCGCCATCACGTTAACGTCATACTACGTCAGCACTTGACAACCACCTCCGTTCCATTGTGTCACGTGACATTGATTTTCTCCCTTACCCCTTGACGTGTGCCGGAAGTTGTAAACGAACGATTGTGGACATGCGCATCAGACAGTAATCTGACGTCGGCTGTACTTCCTTCACTAATTCTCTTCCGTCGGGTGGTTCTCTCTTGATCCTTGACTTGTTTCTCCTCTTGCCTCGGTCTATCTGCAGCTTTATGTCCTGGATTTGTGACTCGATGTTTCTGGTCGACTGGACACACACCTGGCGATTAGTCCCAAGTATCAAAGCTCTCTTGTTTCGCAAGTGGCCCGCTTGACGGGCTGTGTTCAGGTCTCGCGATTTCCGGTTTACGTGGAGGTCACCTGCGGCCTTTCTACGAACATTAGACGAGGGCGATCGTCACGTAAAGTGCGCAGGCGGCTAAGTAACAGCAGCGCCCTCTACACTACAAGCACTTTATCAACGGCTTCCAACTAGGTTTAGATCACTGTCGGACAACACGTGTGGACGGCCGTCATATATTTTGTTAACATGTGTTGTTATCAGCTTTCACTCATTTTACAAATCAATGCTTTTATATTTCCTATATTAAAGGGACGTAATGACAGACACTGCTGTGTGTCCCCGCCATGGAAAGGAAAAAAAAATTAATCTGTTTATCGAACTGAAAGTCCTTGTTTTCAGCTTTTATTGTCAACAGTAAAAAAAATTTGCTTAAAGCAGTCGTGGGTGAGTACAGAGAAAGTTGTTGTCTCCCCACACATTGACAGGGTGGAGCTCAACACAACATACTATGTTCACAAAGAGTAAAAGCCTTTCTTTCTGTTCTACACAGACACATCTACAAACAACACTACACAGATAAAAAAAAAAAAAGTCGAACTTCACGTTTGTCGATGGACGCGCAAATTTATAAACGAAAAAAAAAAAAAAAAAANNNGATGAGTCAGACATTCTTATTGGCTGTGAGGGAGAAGAGGTAGGGGAGAATAGCATGCAAATGAATGATGGCTTCCGACATGAAGAAGACAGGAATACAGGAGAATATTTACACACTGCTGACAGCGATCATATTGCAGGCAGCCACACTTCAAACAACAACAAATTCTGACCGTAGCCGCGGGCAAAACTCACAGCCACAAAATTTCCCCAAATTGAGCTTTACTCAACAACATCCACTCCTTTTTTTTTTAAATATATTTTTTTGAATCTGAAAATGCCCGTGGAAACTATGACAACCGTATTCTAACTTGTCGTGCGCGAGGTCGGCCGTGGGCGTCACGTGACCGAGACTGTTATGAAGTCAAATACAAACTTGTCACTGACCTGCCCTCTAGCGGAGCGAAAGGTAAACATTGCTGTGGGCTGGGCTCATGGATGAGTGAGTGCTAGGTTGTGGTTGTTGTGCTAACCTTGCAGCAGAACTCGACTTCTCTGCTCGAGAGACATTACGAGGGAGAAGAATGAGTATAAACAAGGTTTGTGTTCCACGGACCAGCTGTCCTCTTAGCTTTTCAGGCAAAGCGAAAGAAGAGTAAACAAAATAAATAAATGCGTGGGTTTTATTTACATTTCCTTGGCTTGTTACAAGTAAACTTGTGTTCTTGTGTGCATGCGTGTGTGTAAAAATGAAGAAGAGATAAAAGAAAGTAAGGACATTTAATGTAAACTTTTTTAAAATTTATTGGACTGTTACACTGTTAATTAGTCTACAAGAAAATGGGAATAGCTTTACTTCTTGGCGATCGATTTGAAAACAGTGCAAAACCAAGACTGGAAGAATTTGATATCAACGTGGCCTTTGCACAATCCGATTTTTTAAAAATGTGAGTGGGTGTGTGTGTGTGTTTATAAAGCACGCGCCTAACTTCATACAAAGTCGAGGTTTGAACTATTAACCTCTGTGTTGTGGTGACCTTATAACCTCTCATGTACTGAATTGTTGAACAAATAAGACAGGAGATATGAAGAGATGATTTGTGTAATGAAAACGATGTGCGGGTGGCTTGCAGTCGACAGCGAGCTGAAGAAATGAAGACCTTCCGTTGCCAGGGACCAGGCGGTGGGTGGCACAGTGGGACAAACATCTGTTGCGTGATGAATGCATCCAGTCCATGATGTCACCGACACACACACATACCTAGCAAGCAAGCAGCTGCTAGTGTGAAGGACAGGAGACATGTGATCACCAAACCACAGATCGCTCCGTTGATCAAAGTCCTAGATAATAAACACCGTGCAGATGACTGGTCCTCCCCATGTTGTCTGGCGCCGAAGTTGAAAAGTTCACTTGCCCCATCCCCTTCTCCTCCCTCCTACAGTCAACTGCCAAGTGATTGTCAGTGACTAACCCTGTCATTTTATCGTGAGGCTCATGGCTTACCTCTGACTGTTCCCCAACACATGCATGCCATTACACAAGGGAGGAAAGTGATGTCGGGAGGATGTTGATGATGGTGAGAGAGGGAAGCGGTTGGAGTGCGGCAGGAAAAGGAAGAGAGCATGCACAGGTCGTCAGCTGTTTCTTGTTTGTTTATTTTTTTATAGAATCTAGAATTTGTGAGAGTGAGATTTGTTGGCTTTGCTACAAAACCTGTAACACTGTTTATCCAGCCCGCGAGCACTCGGTCTGTGAAGGTTGGGAGACAGAACTCGCATAAAAAATGTTCACAACAAGTACTCAACAATAATTGAATTTCCCTGATTTGTATTTTGTCTTCTATAGCTAGTGCACATCGATAATTAAATTAGCATGTTTGTTATTTGTCTTTAGAGAAAGGGGAAAATAAAGTAGCAGATAACACGAAACCAAAAATCCACAAAAGCCTATAAACATTTTAGTGTAACAGATAGAAAATCACACACACATGCACACACACATATATAGATATACACACATGTATACACACACACACATGCACACACATACACACACACACATGTATACTCGCATACATTCCTTCACTCGCAGAAAAAGAGAAAGGTTTCCTTCATTCCTTTAAATAGATAAATAAAATTGCACATCGCGTGAGAAGCCATACATTTACGAACACTGAATCACTGAAGCTGAAGCAAGAAAAGAGTATTTCCTCCTATTAGACTTTTTTTTCCCCTTTAACTGCGTAATAACCAAACAATTTTCTGCATGTACTTTCACTATTTGCACCAAAAACAAGAAAAGACAGAAAATAACAGTTCCAAATGTAACCAGTAATTTCAGATACTTATCTAGCTTTAATTCTAAATATCTGGATAGAATGATTAAAGATAACTAATATGAATACTTATAAATTAATTATGTATGTCTTCATTCCAATTTTGCTTTCGAAAATCTACAAGTCTCTGCTTTAAAGCCTGGAAAAATTTTTTCACTCCTCAAACTTCCTGGTTCTACAAAGCAAATCTTATAATATTGACATAATTAGAGGTGAACTGTTGTGTGTGTTGTTGTGTGTTTGAGAGAAGAGAAGACGAGGGCATTGAAGATAGAAGGCAGACAGAGAAATAGAAACAGAAATTGTTAGATACACAAACAAGATAATGGACTCTTTAATCACCTGATATAAAAACCTTTCAAAACCAATAAACCATTATTATGTAACAAAAAAAACACAAACACGACTTGTTAAGAATCTTTTATCTCAGTCATCAAACACCACATGAACACATCTTGTGTAACCCTAAGTTCAGCGACTTCTACTCGATCCTCCGAAGGCTGAGACGTCGATTTCAAGCGATCGCTCCACACAGCTGACACGCCGGCAGCGGCTTTCAACACTTCGATCTGACGTTTGGGCGTTGTAGCCACTCACCGAGCACCCTGCCCCAGGGTCACGTGACAGCTCTGTTTACACCTGCCCTCGGTGTGTGGTGGTAGCTGGCAGTAGTGCGTGTAGTCGCGCAGTCGAGTTCCGCTCTGTCGCTGTTATTGTCGCGATCATTAACGCGAGAGCAGCTGGATTCAGAACCTTGGGGATCCCGCTCCTCCTCCTCCTACCCCCTACTCGTACCCTCGTTGTACATTCGGTGGCTGTCAGTACGGTCGTCAGACACAGTGTCACAGATGTGTGCATAAGTCTGTTTGTTTTCTTCTCTAGCGGGTTCTGTGCGAGTGCATTGGAACGAAAGATTGTGCCGGGACAAGAACAGTGTTGATGTGTGTGATCAGTAAGACAAGGTATGGACCTTACACCTCGTTCCATGTAAGACCTTCCGACAGGTTGGGACTATGCCGGGAATCGAAACCAGGAACAGTAAATCTCAGTCAGTGATTAGTCAGCTTCCTCCATTCACCACATGTCAGCTCAGGATGCGAACCATTGATTCTAACTCTGTGTAGGTTAAAGGTCATCTTCAGCAATAGCCAATGGACAGAGTTCAATGAGTCTTCGATCATTAACCTACACCCATCACGAACCATTGTAGACCTGTGCTCGTCTGAGAGAGTATTGTGCACAGGTTGTTCTCTCCATGCACCCAGGGTGGCAGTCTGTAGGGTGGATTGCGGTGCGAGTGACATTGAAGTTCTAGACCACCAGCGCGGGAGGAGCGAGGTACCCGCGTACACGCACCCAGCGTCTCTTCCCCTCCTCCGCCCTCACCCACCCACTTGCTGGCGCGTGCCGAGGGGAACAGAAGTGTGTTTTCTCTGAGGCCATGAAACGCTGCCACCCACCTGTGCTTTGTGAGTAACTAGTGACATTTATACGTGGGCGTGCATGTGTATGTATATGTGTGCGTGTGTGAACGCATATGCGGTCTTCTCCTCATGCTTTGCATCGTCAGTTGGAGTGCGTTTCTTGCCTGATGTCTCCTTTTTATGGTTCTCACTTTTTTTCTGGATTCCTCTATTTTTATACCTCTCTTGTTCCCAGCTTGCACCATGACTATAACTGTGGAAAGACTTTTATTTAGGACGAGACATTTACAGAGGAAGTTTTAAACAGTTCTAATGAAAAAAAAAATTCTAATAACACTTATTTGAGGCGAGGGCGATTATAATTAACTCTTCCTGAAGATGACTAAATTCGAGAGGAAAACACACTTCTTTTAAAAATAAAAAAGACAGTAAAAATGTTCTAGAAACACCAACTGTTTGATCGACTTTCCGATAAAGCGGCTATTGCGCATGCGCAGAAGACAGAAGTCGGACAAGTACGTCACTCGTCCCTTCCAAGCCAGAACGTTACGTGACGTCAAGTGTTGTGTGCGTGCGCAGTAAGTGTGGTGAGGGATGGCTGGCATCGTGACATCACTCAAGCGTGAAGGATCTTTGGCACCGCCAGAGCTGGCTGGTCGCCCGTGCACCTTGTGCTGTGAGCCCCGGATGTTTCTTGTGCATGTTCTTTGTATGTTTATTGTTTGCTTGACTTTGGCGCAAAAGGATGCCGGTTCGAGACTCGCACAGGTCTGTGTTTAAAGAATAATTCTAGCTTAGTAGCTGTACTAGACGCGGTGAACCCTCATTCACTGACCCCAGTGGTCGTACAACTATCACCATCAACCACTGCTTTTATCTTTATCTCCTTTCTTGATGGAGCGATTCTACAGGGACCATACTCGTAAGGTGAGAGTATGTCTTTGCCAAGGGACTATTAGGAAAAATCAGTTTTATCTCATACGACTCACTGTCAGATCCCTCGGGTATCGGTGTAGGTTACTTTACCCCAGGGAACCTTTTCCACCTTTACAACTAGGGTCCAAGGGATTTGCGGAGTCGGGACTTTTTTTATTACTACGGACACAAGACGTCGTCCTTGATTTACAGAGTTTTGCCCCTGTAAACGACTTCCCTAGCTTCATGAATATGACCCCAGAGGTTTCTGGGAGCGTTTTCATTGAGGTAACTTACCGGGTAGAAGTTTGCCGGATGCTAACTGCTTGTCACCCTGCTAGAGCAGCGGAAGAGTTGTAGACTAAAAAGCAGATGACTGACAGCTCAGCAGGACATGAATGCTGCAAGTGTCACGGGCCGTTACTAACCAGTCATCCTTGGGCTTTTTACACACCTGTGCTCAGGTAGCCGGCACCGGCTGGCGCACGTTTGATGTCTGGATAAGTGGGTGACGCACAACTGCATCCCAGGGTGCACAGCGCTAGAGCACGGAGAGCGGATGTGGGCTAATGAGACGACAGTTGACTCATGGCTGGCTGGTCCAGTAACTTGAAGACACCTTTGTCGGGTTGGATCACAGCAAATATTAACTCGTTCTTGTTCATTTATTTGTGGGACATGCGGAACATGAACTCTTGCTGCCGGCTTCATCAGGATTTGGCCTTTGATCGAAATATAAATTAATTGGTAATAGCTGGCTGACGGGCATTTTAGTTAATTAAGCATTCAGAAATAGAGACAGAAGGGAGCTTGCCATTTGATACCTGATAGAGATTCAACCAGAGCACCCTCTAGCAGGTAGCAAATGTCCAGTCTAAGACTTACTTGCCTTGGACAACCAGTTGTTTGTGCAGCTGGGAGTCATTCATGCATGAAAAGCACTAGTTCTCGTTATCTTGCTTACATTCCTTTTCAGTATCAAATACTTATGGTTATGCCCGTCGTATTTGTCAAAATTTGCAAAATTTGCGATCGAAAGATCAAGAAAACAAGAAAACAAGAAAACAAAACAAAAAACAAAACAAAGAACAAAACAAAAAACAAGATAAAAAACAAAACAAAGAACAAAACAAAACAAAAAACAAACAAAGAACAAAACAAAAAAAACAAAACAAAAAAAAAACAAAACAACAACTTGACTCATTTTCTTTTAACCAAAGACCGGGGGTATGTCTGTATGCTAAAGATTAGGTTTCAGGTAAACAGAGACACCACGTGGCCACAAAAATCCAATATGTTTAGCTCAGAGCCAGTTCTCTGATGTCAATGGATCAGTCAACAGCTGCAGCAGATCACTCATTCCTTTATTGACCTGTCATGGACATAATTGCCTCACCTTGCTTCTCAGACTTTACCTGGCAAACTACAGGTAAATTTTTAAGTCTACCCCACAGCCAGTGCCACAAGTGAGATGCAGCAGGATTGAACGCTCCATTCTGAGTTCATTTCGCTCGGCCATCTGGCATCTTCATCACAGATGTTTGCCCGAATGTCGTAGAATCGAAAGAAGTCAAAGGTCAGCATAGCAGAGGTCACAAATCGTTAGCACGCATGTACTTAAGGGATTTGATTGATCAGTCATGGGAAACAAAGAACTGTTGCAGTAATAGTATTCCTGGGAAAGGCTCGATGCACGAGATGAGAAAACCGATCTCGAATAACTGACTGGCAAGACATCAACGGTCTTGACTCTAAAAGTTTGAACTACAAAGTTTGTGACCCCCCAAAGAGATGGACACCCGTTGACTGCACTCACTTGACCAGCTTGAGAAGAAACAGTAGACGACACAGAAGGCTGTGGTTCGATTCTTGTGTAGGTTAGCGCGTGGTAACTCTGTAAAGGAAATTACACCATTGTGTCTAACTTGGAAATTTACTCCTTAATTCCTACACCACTCAGTATACCTATCTATCTATTGACTATCTTTGTGAGTCTCTCCCCCCAACCCCCTTCCTGTGTCTTTTCTCTTTGTGTGATTTGTCTGGCACCATCCAATTCTGGTTTAATGTATTACCTATTACATTTATCGTCTTCTCTAACCCAAAACCCTTTTTGTATCACTCTGTATTTTCCCCTCGTCCGTCAAGTTGCATACTCGTCAGTCTAGGTCCCGGAAATGGACTCCCACTCACTGCGCATGCGTGTTAACAGCTGAGCTAGCAGGGGCACATGCCACACAAGACATCACGCTTTGCTTTATGCAAGTGCTTGGTATCAGCCAGGGAGGACTTTGAGGTAGAACAGACTCCTAAACACCAGCGGATCTGTTCCGGTGGATGCCCCCTCCGGACACGGAAGGA
>SRHC01002583.1:246984-270237 GCA_004794325.1 Pomacea maculata | reverse complement strand
CACGGAAGGAGGGAGGGGGAAAATAAAGTTCGGGGTGGGAGGGAGGGACAGGCGGTGGAGTTCTCCTCTCCTCCCGTGGTGCCTCCCAGCTAAGCAGCATGCCATTAGTCTCGCAAGACGAGCTTTGCAGCAAGTGCGTGATTCTATTTTGAACAGCGAAGAGAAAAAAAAAAAGAAAAAAAAAAAAACAACGTGCATTTTTAGATGTGTGCATGTATGTGTATGTGTAGGTGTTGTAGTGTGTTGTTACATGATATTTGTGTGTGTGTGCTTGTGAAGGAGAATGCATGAGTGTATGTGAGCTTATGTGTCAGACAATGAGAATGACAATTATTTATTAACGAGGATGGTAGAGTAAGCAAGACATACTTTATTTCATCTACTCTTCTTCTACTGTTCTTTGTAAAATACCTTAGAGAAGCAGACTAACCGTTTCTTGTGAAACACCCTCCAACCCAACCAGACGAGTAGGCAACCTGTCGTAAAACAACCACCCCAACCAAAAATCAAAAGGATGGAAAATCAAATTGTCTGCGGAACATCGCACGAAATCAGTTATAGTAGTCATCATCGTTTCCCAAGAGGGCCATGATTCAGTTTATCGCCCCCCCAAAAAACAGACACTTATTCAACATTCCTTGCAACAAGTCTTCCATCACAAAAAAGATGGAGTGAAAGTGTAGAGGGTACATCAGAAAGGCGGCAACATCTTGTGGAAAGTATTTAACGGTCGGCGAGACTTAAGCAATAAAGTGGTATCCGATGTATTATTTGTTGTCCTGCTAACAGAAGCAGAGAGTTGCCATGGACATGGGAGGGTGAGGGTCAGGGAGATAACCACGCCGCAACGGCAGTACGGTAGCCGGATACTGATTGGGCGCTGGGCATGCGCACTGCAGCAGCAATGGTGTGACGAGCTGTGGCAAGGGGTGTCCTTGTACCCGCATACATAGTCTCTATGTCTCGGTCTCCCATCCCCAGTTTCTCTGTCTATCTGCCCTTTCTTATTTAATTGATCCATCTTTTACCTTCCTTTACTCTCTGGCTTGGCTGTGCGTGTTTCAAGTGTGTCCCGCATCCTGCTCGTTAATCCTCTGTTTATTTGCTGGAAGCTGAGAAGAAACCTAAAGATTGGCCGCACATGTCTGAGTGCAAATGTCTCCAGCTAACCCTAGTTACCTTTCTTTCGCAGGAACCGTAACCTCGGACTGCGAAGGGTGACAACTCAAGGCATCTACAACTCGATCCTGAGGAGGACATCTCGGAGTCCCGGTTGCTGCAGTCGTGGTCAGTGCAAAGAAACAAATCAACTTCAAACAAGACGACCGTCTTTGAAAAGAAATAAACGATTGATACTAGCAACAAAAAAGGAAAAGAAAAGGCTGTAAAAAGAAGTCTCTCAAAATTGAGATGGTGCGAAAAAAAATTCAACCTTCACTGAAAAAACAATAAGAAAAGCAACTGATTTTCAGCACGAATAACAAAAAAAATTGAAGACAAAAATATAAAAAAAATGACAAAACAACTGTAAATCGCAAAAAATCTCGCCAAGTCAACAAGAACAAGAACACAGGTGTACACCTTCATCCTCTGGCGAACAGCTGTTATCCCACACGCTCCCATCTCCAGCTACCTGCATGTTTTTGTAACTCATCCTCCTTCAGCTCTCCACCCATCCTTCAACCCTTCCATCCCCCTCCCTCCGAGATAATACTCCCCTCCCCCCGACCCTCCCAACCTCCACCCTCCAGCACGCATCAGGCTTGCATCTCCACGTGTCGGCTGGCGCACAGTCAGTCAGTCAGTCCGTGGCGTGCACGGGGGGCGCACGCGCGCTGGCGGTTAAGACAAAAGGTAGGAGTGGTGCGGTGGTTCCAGCCACGGCGTCTGGCATCTCACGTACGCCATATGCCTGCTCATCGTTGCCGCAGCGGCGGGGCAGGGAAACACCCCCTGCTGCTGTAAAGGAGCGAGCATCTCCACTCACTGCCAGCGATATTCCTTCCTCCTTCTCTCTCTTCGAGTCTGGCTGCCAGCGCTGAGACTACTACACACCACACGTCTGGTGCCTTGCCACTCCAGCTTACAGAAAAAAACAACAAAGAAGAGATTGAGAGAGACGTGGGGATCAGATAGAAGGCGAGCTTTGCGGAGGAAAAATATCAAAAGGGAGCTGTTGGTTGATCACCAGATACCCGAGTATCAAGTAAAGAGGGTTAGAAGACAAGGTAGATACCTTATTGACTACTTTTTGGTTTGTTCTCGCCCTAGGGATTCTCTTAGAACCACCTAAATACTTGATTGATGAAAAGTTGCACCCTGGGTTTCCAACCAGTTCCTGAAGTTCAAGGAGCAGAAATTGGATTGTTCTGGCCGGAAGAAGGACACGGGTTTGCAAGTGAAGGCAAGAGATGACGAGAGGACGCCATCAGAGTGCAAACATCTTAATCGGGAGGTAATGAAAGCTGTTGACCAGAGTTGCTGTTCTTGACTTTCAGAGTACTCCTCCCGCACGTGTAGCTTGTGAGCGGCAGTCTGGCACATTCCACCCCGCTCGCGCACACCCGTACTCACCCACACGCACACACGCACGTGCCAGCGACGGGAGGAAGCTGAGGAACACTAGACGGAGAAAAGGAATCAAGGGGAAAGCACCCCCAGGCATAATCTGTCTTGTAGTAGGTGCGAGATAACGGTGACGGTTCCTGCCGAAGAGAAAGCCAGGAATCCAAGAACAAGCTGGCGTCCGCTTCAAGTCACCTTTGACCTCTGACGTGTAAATCCTTGCTCCTGGGGAGAGCGTTGGTGGTACGGAGTCAAGGACCCTCCGTTCGATTGGCCTCGCTTTGGTGAAAGCTTCGCTGACGAGATCGAGGCTGGTGTTGGTGGCGTGAAGCCAGGTCTGAGAAACACATCTGACTTACCTTACTTCTGCGTCTACTTATTTCTGGAAAGATAGATACGGTGTGTTAGGTGAGGAATGTCTTGTGGATGTGGATACACGTACATTACCTGAGCACCTGTCCAACTTTCTTCAAGATAGCAGCTTTTTGCAGCCAGGTGGTGGTTCTCGGGAAAAACACGAGTATGACACAGGACACGTGGTACAGGGAACTTTTCTTTGTGATGTAGAAGCGGGTGGATCCCTCTCCGACCACTTCAACCGTCGGTGGATACAGTCCGGAGGTTGTTACCTCACCTGGTGTGTGTGAGAGAGAGAAACACATGAGAAAGATGGGGAGGACAGGTAGGAAGACGGCCCTACCCGGGGTGCTTTGGGGAATTCTATGGACTCTGTGGTACCTGTTGCTTCCCAGTCAGGCAGTCATGGACAAACTTCGAGTCGGTAAGTTTTTCTCTTTTGTTTTTTCGCTCTGTATTCTTTTCTTCCTTTCTTCTTACTTACATATTTAGTTTTTTTCTTATTATTTTGCTTTTCTTTATTCCTTACCATTTTTTTGTTATTCTTTATGGAGATCGTTTAAGGAAATGAGCTTGCTGAGATGGACATTTGGATGTAATGTTCAGTTTGTCTGTCTTCTGTCTATGTGAATGAAAAGGTACTGTTTCCCTCTGAGTGTCAACCGATATTCCATCCTTTTATTTCTCTATTTACTCAACCCTCTCTATTTCATCTGCATGTTCTAAGTTTTAAAAGTTTACAAAGTTATTTTTAATTATTTCTTTTTATCAAAACTTTCTTTGTTTGATAAACCAAAATAAATATATAAAACAACTCTAAGTTAAAGCATGTATTAAAGGAAAAAATAATGAAAAAAGAAAGTTCATGCAAAGATATCGATGTCAGCTAAGATAATTACACCCCAACATTAAAAAAAAACCGACTTTATAAAAAGAAAAAAACAATTAAACGACAAGTAAAGTTGAAGAAATGAAATCCTAGGTGGGAACTTATTAAAAAACACAGACGGTTGACGTCTGTAGGGACCAACAGCTCTGTCCCTACAGACACATGATGAAGTATATGTATATATCTGTACACACGCATGTACACAGTGTAGGCATTTGTAATGTATGTAACTAATGGGGTACAAAATACACATTTATGTCGTCAGAACAATCCCCTTTGAAGAAGAATGTCTTAGCAACCAGAAATGAGATTGTTGTAGGAGTTATCTAGGGTAGAAGTAGGAGAAGAAAGTGTTGGCCATGGCTACAGGTGGCAGTTCTACCAACTTTTCGTCTTTTTTGTTGATATGAGCCAAGGTTTGTGCATAATATTGCTGTCGGAATCTGTAACGCCTTTTCCTATGTTCCTGGATGGATTTATGACATTTTATTCTTACACTGGATAGTTTTTGTTTCTAACTCCAGCGTCTGCGCCATCTTTTCGTAGTTTACAATTTGGATCCGTGTGTCGACAATGATTTTTTCAGACTCTGGTTCCTTTTTCTCAGATTGTTTTGGAAAGTTTTTACCCGTTGGGGATGGGTCTGATACAACAGACTGTGATTCTCCGGGAGGCTGATCTTGCAATGACCGTTGTGGGTAGTGATGTGGGTAGAATGATGTTTCTGTCTGCTTTGAACTTCCCTGCATGTGTCATCATAAGTTATTAGCTACATTTCGAAGCAGAACTTTTCATTGAAGATTTCACGCAGTGGACTCTATTCCCACGTCCAACGCCCATCCCACCCCACCTGTGTGATGGCCTTCCCCTTCTTCACACGAGTAGCTACACCACACTACTAAACTGAACACTCTTTGTTTTTTTAAAACAAGATAAAAAAAAAATGATTGAGAGCCAAACTTGAGACGGCAAGTTGACATTTCGGTGCAAGAGTACAAAGGATGGGGAGTCGACAGCCAATGAGCGAACACCACACATACACACATACACACATACACACCCGCACTCTCTCTGTGTCGCTGTGTACCCGAGGCCTACACACTTTACACGTGCACACAGATTTTAGTGTCGGGGTATGCGCAACCTCATGCGCGGGAATCAGCGTGACACTAATGAAACCGCCATTTTGTGGATAAAGTGCCAGCCAGGATGATGAATACCCACACTAACAACACCGCCATGTCTTTGCCGCCAAGCTTCATGGGATGTGGGAGGTGGGAGGAAAAACAAGAATCATGGCTTCATGAACAGACACAGCTTCTCTCTCCATTACGGGTGTGTTACACACAAAAGTGCTGAAACATAATGATACACTCCACAGCCGCAGCTCTTCATTCCCTGCTCAATCTGTTTCATATCAATTTTTTTCTCTTTCTAAACGGGTTGTAAAAGCGTTATTCATTAAAAAAAAAATAGTCTTCACGCATTTGTGAATTATTTAGGGTTAGTAGAAACGGGAGAAGATTGGAGATTCGTGTTGTGAGGGGAAGTGTATGGTTACCAGAAAATAAACCAGGTTTTTGTAGTGTATCTACATTGGTAAAGTGTAAGTCCCCCTCGACGAAAGAACACGCCAACATCTCATAAATTTCCGGGAATGGATTCAGTGGTGAATCGTAGGTCCCTCCAATGTCTCTAAGCAAAAACTTGAAACCGTCTTTAACATCTAGAAAAGTGTCTGAGTAACCTCCATTATCTGTTGATGAAGTTGTCGTATGTAAGATTAAAACGTCTCCCTGTTCTTAATTCACACAAATAAACTCGGCGATGTTTCGTGGAAAAACAGAACCGCCATTAGAATATTTGACGATCAGTGTTGCGCGGATGTCGATAAAGTTATTGAGACAAAGTATCGAATGGAGCGGGGAGAGAAAAGGTACCGTTGGGAGGGACAACACTGGCGCTGAAAACTAGAGACAAAACGATTCGGAAAGTGATCGCCATTGGCAACAGGTCTAAGTGGACAGAAGCTGAGAATGACTGAATGCATGAGGGATCTCTGTGCTGTCAGTAACGGCCGAGAGGCAGAGTGAAAAAAAAAGAGATAAACATGAGAGATGTGGTTGTATAACTGGGTTTATTACTCCATGACAGAGAGAGAGACTTTAATGTCAGCCATGCCTCTGGGTGACGTGGAATCCATTCCAACTTATTTCTGACACAGAAGAGCGCGATAGGTAAGGTTCAAAGATTAAAATTCGCTAAAGTTCGAGAACAAAGTTTTTCGTCTGATTCACAGATAAAAGACATATTTAAAGACCTACCCGATATATTACACTCAAAAGACTCGTTTTTATATGTATTAAACATGATATCGAACAAAGAAACGCGAATTTCGAGACATTAAATAATAACTATTTTCTAGCCTGTTGAAGCATTGTGTGACGTCAGTACCGGTGGCATCATGGCTGACCACAGCATGGTGGACATAAGCTGGGAGAAAATACGGAACATCGAAAGCTGGAGCTCAGATATGAAAACTATTGTGTCGTTGGATGCATAGGTTAACATTTGATGGAATAAGTTGCACACATTCCTAAAGGATTCCCTGCGCCTACACAATCTTCCGTCGTCCTTCCTTTCTATCTATCCTCCTCCCTCTGTTTCCAAGCAAACCCATCATTCACTTTGCAATATTCTGTTCGTTAAGTTTCACTTGTTATGCATTTCTCCTATTCTCCCTTTATGTTTGGCAATCAGCCTGCCCCCTTTTTTCAGGAAATATATACGAGAAAGTGTTTGTTGACAGAGGTGGTGTTACTGCTTTTCATTGCAATTGTATGGTCACGTGCTGGTGACAACAAAACAATACCAGCACTCTTTCCCTCCCTCCATCCTTCCTTGTGTGTGTGTGTGATAGGGTGGGTGAGTGGGTCGTTGTGTGTGGGTGTTTAAACAACTTTAAGACTGTTTTGTTGGACACAGAGGTGTCATGTAACCCAACTGTTGATTCTGGCTCGGCCTCTGTGCAGGTTGTAATCGAGTTCCATCATTTCACGTTCTGCTGCCTGCATCATGATTTGCACCAAAAATCACTGCACTTGCAAAAGTAGAGAGAGAATTTATGGAATCATGCATTGAAAGAAAATAACCATCCTTAGCCTTGTAGCACTACTACCAATAAAATGACATAATAGATCGCAAGAATACATTATTCGTATCGTTAAGTAAGTGATATAATGTATACGTAACTTGATATTAGTTTATAAATTAGTTACATCACAGATACCCTAAATCTCAAAAAATTGTTATTTTGGAATGAAAACTTGGTAATAGTAGCTGGGGTCGTGCTTTAAACTATTGTTTTTGGAAGTGATCGAGATACATTGTTTTGAGAGTGAATAATCCTAAACCATCAGTAATTTCGGATTTTTTTTTTTTTTTGTGATTTGTTTGTGTGGAAAGTTCTGTTCGCCGACTTCCCTGTTGCCATCATCCAGTATTTTAGCATTTATCAGCGTCATGTCTTGACAGCTTTATCTGTGCACTGGATTCTAGTGGCTGGTGTCGGTCTTCTGGCTTCTTTACCCGAACCCAGATGCTCCGATCCCATGAAGATAAAGTCCGTTACATTTTCTGTCATTTTGCCGACAAATATTTGGGTGTGTGGGGCTGGGGGTGTGAGGTATGTTCTGGAATGTTGTTTTTTTATTTATTATTATTTTTGTGCTCCCCTTCCCCCCCAACCATGTTGATACTAAAGTATAGTGTTTGACAGTGTACGTCGACACAGAAGTAGTGTGAATACTTTGGCTTTGGGCATCAGTGATGAATAGTTTGGATGGTGGGGACCACACCACTGAGAGAGGATAGAGTCTGTCCCAATGACTGATGCCACACTCGCCATAACAGACTCTCTCTCTCGTTTTATATATATATATATCACATACACAATTTTCTCGCACCAGAACTACTCACAACATTCAATATTCACGAATCTGCCATCAAAAGCACTCCCCAGCAGTGACAAGAACCACCATACTTATTGCAGTCGATTGAATAGCAGCGAGAAAGGCCGCTGTGGAACTTAACATGTGAATGTGACTAGCAATAAGGCTACATTCCTCAAGAATAAAAGAATAATGACATTTAATTTATAAACTACTCGGTGTTGCTGTTCGGCGGCATAGAATGAAAAGGGCAGTGTTCTATTTGTTTATTTTGTTTCTTGTTCCTTTCATCCTTGTTTTCTTGTTATTTGTTACTTGTTGCTATTTGTTGTGACACGCAATAAGTTGAAAATGATGTCATCCGAATGACGCACATGGTGAAAGACGTCAGACACTGCGCACGACTCTGTTTCTTCATGACGCGTGTTTCTCTTGAAAATGATGTCATCTGAATGACGCACACGGCGAATGACGTAAGACGATGCGCACCACTCATACACCTAACAATATAAGACCTACTGCAATTAATTACAACTTGTTATATTTCTTAATTAGTTCTGATAATATTAAGCAGTCACTTGAAGTTGTTTAATTACTTTTTATAATCTAAATTTATTTTCTTGAATTTTTTCTCTTTAAAAAATTACTTTTTGTTATTCTGATTCTTTTTAGTACGTTTTTGTTACTAAATTTAGAGATTTTTTCTAAATTCTTTTTTCTTTGTTGTTTCTGTTGGGGTTCTCTTGCATTATTGTTTTTGTGTGTTGTTCTTTGGAGTCAGACGAGTACGCTCAGCTGCCGCCTAAGAATCTCAAACATTTCAAGCGCTGGCATCAAACACATCGCTGTGTGGCGCGCAGGTGAGATCAGGTGGAAGACGAGAGGTTAGCTCACCTGTCCGTGCGTCAATGCATGTAGCTGTCCGTCTCGTCTCACGTCTCAATCGTTTCAAAGGTGAAAAGGTTTTTAAAATCATTGGTCAGACAAGGTGGGAACGGAGGACACAGACACAAACATGAGGTCTACATACTAAAAATAAACAAAACCCGTGATGTGTGTGACGTCATACATCGAGCCACATGGTGGATGTGACGTTGTGGACCGTAGGTAATTACGTGATGAGTGAAGACGTTACTGTACTACTTGCGTCAACGGTAAGAACGTTGAAAGTGAGTTGACTGGCAGTAATTTCATCCACTCAGTACAGTGTTGATTGCGCAGAGATTTGACAAAGAACCACACACACAACTACAGACACATAAACCTACAAACAAACACACACATAAACCACCCCCACCTATAAAAACACTAACATATATAACCGCACACATACACACGCACGTACACACTCACACTCACTCACACACACACTCTCTCTCTCATTCACGTACTAAAAAATAATTTAAAAAGTCAGGTGCCCACGCCCAAACAATCTCAAGACACACAACCTCTCGAGTTCCTCCTGTCGCCGCCGGCAACACTGTATATACATATATTCATGTTCAATGTATGAACACGCGCGCAGCTGCTAGAAGAAATAACTCTTTGTGTGGCTTTATGAGTAAAAAATCTTTATCCTTCAAACGTCATCGTCATTACTGACCGGCAGATGGTCTTCCCCCTCCCTCTCTCTCTCTTTGCTCACTCCTCCTTTTTTCTTTGTACAGTAAGAATTTCTTCCCTCAAAACTGTATGTAGTCTTATAATCTCTGATCTTTTCTTATTCTTTCACTTTTTTCTTTCTCAATCTTCGCTAACTCCCTTGTTCTGTTACTCACTCCCTCTCCATCTTGACGTCCATGTTGCCACAAGCTCAGTCGCTTCAAGACCGCGCATGCGCCCTATCTAGTCCCGGCCACCACACTGTCCCTCCCTGGACGTGTATAGAAGAAACCTGACATGGCAGAAGAGCGGGAGAATCAATTTTCTCCATCAGGTTTCTGGTTAAGAGCCCCGGACGGTTCCTCCCAATGACGTCACCAAACTGCACGCTGTTACAGCGGAAGTGCCGGCGTCATCAGTCGGGAGGGTAGTAGGGAGCTGGGAGGAAAACGCCTTGTCTCCGCTGTCGGAGGAGTCGAACGAGAGAATTGTTCACCAAGGCGGATGACCTTGTCCACCTTTGACCTCTGCTTACCAACAGGTCAACTGTCTGCGATCACAAAGGTCAACGCGGGGTTCGAGCAATTAGGATGTCTCTAGCTGAAGCTCGGCTTAGTTAGTCCCTGACATTCAGTCTCGAGCCAGAAACTCTATTGGGTTTTTTTTTTAAACATTGGCAGTAGTGCGGGAAAAACTGTGTCCACGAGATTATGAAGGAGGTATCCAGGTGTGATTGACAGAAGATAAGATGAGCTTCGTTAAAAAAATGATGATCAAGTAAATGCTGAAAGAGCGATTGCACTCTGAGGAAATGGCGTGAATACAGTTCAGTGTATAATCCTCTAAGGTAGACAAAGTGATATTTCTTGTTTGTTTGTTTCAATGTTTTTCCCGTCCTGTGATGATCGGTTGTCCTGGGGTCGGATCTCATTTCCGGCAGGCTGTTCTTTCTCTGTAGGGCACACCTGTCTACAGCTGGCTGTTTGACAAAGGATTAGTTGTTTCTCGATTTCCCAGACACGCACACCGCTTCCCCACAATGTAGTTTAGCTCAGGTGTACTTCTTACTTTGCTTCATTTTATTCTAAAATGTGAGCGAAAAGTGTTCACTGCTTATTGTGCTGGGGACAAATTATTTGTGGTGGTGTCCCATGGTTGGGTGTACAGCGTTTGGGTGTTTTTCATGAGGGCGGTGCCTGTTTCCTCTCCCTTGCTGGCTTACTTTACAGAGTATGAAGTCAGGTAACCATTTCCATCAGCTAAGTTCGCTTCACAACACGGGTATCGAACCTTCAACCCTCCAGTTCCTGACGCCAGTATTGTAATCTCCTATACCGCCTATAACGTATGGACGCGTCCTGTAGTGTGTTCTTGTATTGTTTACTAGTCACACGTGTGCCATGCCTATCAGACATGTCCTATGGTGTATTGATGTGAACTGTATTGCACACACATGTGACATATTGTTGTATGTGCCTCATGGTGGTTTTTTTTTAATTATGCTCACGTGTCAGATAGTGTATGGTCACGTACTTGTACGTGTTGGACTGTGTTTAGATGCCATCCATGACATATACATCTGTTCAACACTGTCTAATGTAGCAGACAGTGCCAGCTTCGTTTTCCCCAGTATTGCATGACTCAAGTGCTTTCACCGATAGGTCTTCCAGACCCAGCTTTCCTTCTTTAACCTTCCCCTCTCTCTTTTTCTCTGTTTCTGTGTAGCTTTCCTTTTCAGATCAAACAAAAAACGAACTAAGGCTATATGAGTCATTTCTTGTACTTAAAAAAAACATAAATACCGTTGCAGACCATACCTGTGCAACATCCTTTTTCTAAACAAAACATCGCCTTCATCCACCCAGTTGTTATTAACCGTGTACATGACGACCGGCCGAAACATTGGTGTGTTTATTAATGGCAGAAGTGGTGCTAGCAGTGATTTTATTCTCCTTCTGACATTTCTAGCTTGTTTCGGCGCGTGTTCAGTGGTTACCTTCTTCCCCACAATGATTCAGGTACCTAACCCGTTAAGCATTTCTTACTCGCCTGCTGTTACTTCTGAAATGGTGTGTGTATATGTCGGCCTGTGTGTGTATCTCTGTGTGTGTGTGTGTGTGCCTGTGTGTGTGTGTGTAGGGGTGGGGGCACGTGCTTGTGTACCTATGTATATGAGGGCTGAATTGTTAGATCAGGCCTGACACTTCTACTCAATCACACAATCGATGGCGGAGAGCGTTTCATTGAGCCCTCGGCTGCAGGCTGTGAAAATATGGAGGGTTGACTAGTGGGGCACAAGGGCTGTTGTCTCCATCTTGAGCTGCTGTATATATCTTTAGTTCTCCTGCCCTGCAGTGCAGTATGTGAAGGGAGAGGCAGGGTAGATCGGGAGGCAGGAGGAGAGGATGCAAGAAGAGGGTGGGAGACTCGGTCGTGTGCCTTGTGGAGCTCGCACCCTCCCTTTGCCAGGTTCCACCCCCAACCCCCATGGCTCCACTTGTAGAGGCTGTGACACTAGACGTGCTCTCGTTAAAAATTGTTTCTTAATTGGGGATGATGGAGAAATGGGCGTAAACCGGTCAAAGTTCATACGTCAGGATCTTACATCTGGACTGCTAGGCCTTCTAGTTCGTCTCCAATTCATCCACTTTATTTTTTAATATTTTTTCTTACTGTTTTTCTCCTTGTTTTGTTTCTTGTTTTCTTTGTTTCTCGCTTTTCTTCTCTTTCTTTTCATTCTGTTTCCTCTTTTATTTTGTTATCTATAATTTTGTTTCCTCTTTTTTTCTTCTTTCCTTCTTTCTTGTTTTCTTTCTTTTTATTTATTTATTTTTTGTTTGTGTTTTATTTTTTCTTTCCTATTCGAATGCTTGCATTTTTGAGAAAAGGTCACAAAGGACTGATTAGAAATTTGCTGAAAATCCGTCAACTTCCGTGTGAAACAAAAATTGAAAACTCGTGAAGAACCTGCAGCCCCCTAAGGAAAACACAGACCCTTTGATCAGGTTTCTTTACAAACTTGTATTCGTGTGTATGCGTGAGAGCATGTGAATGTGTGTAGTCCGCTTAACTCACCTACCATCTCCATTTCCTTTTTTTCCCTATCATTTTACCTTTGTCTCTTTCGTCTCCTCCTCAAGACAAATTCATCAGACATTGTCTCTCTAACTTTTCCTCTTCCTTCTGACTTTTCTTCCTCTAATTGTCTTCGGCATGGCAAACTCCCGGAGGCGGAGATGTTTCGTGAAGGCATTACCATTGCTTTTGTAGTACAGCGACATGGGAAATAAAAATGGTAATTATTTGCACGGACCTGCACAAACTTATATTTAGTCTCGCAGACAGGAGGGACAGAGAGAGGGACCTATGAAACGCCTTGCTTCTCCCCATTGCGAGACCTGCTCCTCTCCTCTCTTCTTACATCTCAGTGTTAACATATCAGAGAGGATTGAAAGTAGGGAACACAAACAAACACGTTGGAGACAATCAAGAGGAAAACACAGAATGACAGACAAGATTAGGGAAGGGGGAAAACATAGATAAACATGATGACAAACTGAAAAAAAAAACGAAGGGGGCTCAGATATACAAACACAATTATCAGAGAAGAGTGGAGAGTTTCGAAGATGAAGCTGGACAGTGACAGGATGAGCACGGGCTGAGATATAGGAACACATAGATAAACAGTGAGAAAAACAATTTGAAGGTTTTGGGAAAATGGGGACAATGTAAAGAGACAGAAAATAAAAGAATAGAAAAAAAGAATAGAAGGTGTATAGACATGTATATAGTTTGAACAATGTTATCAAATGACACGTAGGTACGCTGTCCATCTCTGTTACCAATCAAGTGGACACTATAATCTGCACCGTTAATTGTTCTGTTTTTGACCATAATTCAAGCACATTGTATTTTATGTTTCGTCATTCAGATGAACTGTTTTGTTTTGTGTTGTTTTTGTTTTTGTTTTTTGTTTCCTCGTTCCAATGACATATTTTGTTTCTCTTTTGTCCTTCAGGTTCCCTTTTTGATTTTTGCCTCGTCCCATCTTTCAGCTGCTCTTTCTTGGTTTCCTTCTCACTACTCAAGTGCCCCGAGTGGTTCTGTCTTGTGCCCTTTTCTGTGTTGGATTTTTATGTAGATTTTTGTGTGGTCTGTTTGTTTCTGTCTGACCAATCAGATGTTTGTTTCTGTCTGACCAATCAGGTGCCTTGTTCGAGCCCGTGTACTCGGGGCAGAGAAAAGCGTTCGAGCTGGCCATCCAGACCATCAACCTGCGCCGCGACATCCTGGACCAGGTGCTGGTGCTGCACGACATCGAGACCGTACAGCTGCACGACAGCTTCGGGGCGCAGCGCAAAGGTCGGTGCACGTGACTGGACCTCCATCCATCTCCATCTTCTCCCTGCTCCTCCATCCTTTCCTCGATGCTTCATCATTGTCATGGCCCCAGCCAATGCTCTCACATTTAGCTTTAGGAGTATAGTATACTGTTATTTTGTATTTACATTCACACATGCTGGATGCGCATAATGATAGTTCTGTACTCACATATACTTGATACCTATGATGTTAATTAGTTCAGTAGTAACATTCACATATATTTAAGACCCTTAACATTCACAGATACTTGATTATTACACTTACAGTCATAGAAAATGTACATTTTTATTTTTGCATTTAACTAAAAAAATAATTACCAAATTTTTGAGTTTCCTATATATTAAAACCAAATGTGCATTATTTGACCGTTATTGCAGTTTCTAATATATATATATAGCTAAAATAGTATACAAGTAACAATAAGGTTAAATAAAACTCGTCACAGAGACCACGCAGACCAGGTAGAACGTTGTTTGATGTCACGTGATATGATATCGACCCGAATGTTATAATTGTTGGGGCTGGTCATAAATTTGTAGTCATGCTACGGTTTAAAAAAGAAACCAAAAATCCAGCTACAATATAAGGGGAAAGGGAAGCCGATTTTCCGAAGGAAAAAAAAATATAACTCTTTTGAGACGGTTGCACGAAGATAAGATAAATAAGACTGTCGAACCAAAAATGGAAGCCAGTCTCAAGAGTAATCGGCCTTGCAGAAATTTTATAGAAAGCAGAAACTCAGGTAAGTAGAAAAAGCTTGCAAAGAAAAAAAATAGGAAGATAAATCAAAGAATAGAGTGCCTGGTTTGTGTTTTGCTATCTCCCAAAAGGCAACAGATGATGGTAAACGTAGATGTAAATTTACCCCTTGATTACAAGACAGATGATGTTGATGATACTTTGGTGGTGGTGCTCATGATGATTTATTTATTATTACCCACTACACACCAGAGATATGTTGCCTTACCATCAATACCATCCTATTTATGCAATAAAGTGCACACACCGACCCACCAACACACATTTAACCGTCCTGTGCAAAGCAAAGAGACACTATGACATACACACAACCCGACCAACATTTGCAGGCAGTCCCCTAGTTCCCTCTCACCTATATTCTCTCAGTCTTCTCGGCATTGCCGCCCACCTACTGGCTTAATCCCTCGCAGACGCGACTCTAATCTCGAGGAATCTCGAGGTTTGCGTGTGGATCCCAAGCAGCAGCGAGAGCAGACGCGGTAACAGCTGGGGGTCATCAGTCATTGTTGCGAGCTCTGGGGTCACCAGTCACTGTGCTCGTGATCACAACTCGAGTTTCTCATTCACACTCTGAATCCAGTCCCTTGTTCAGTTTTTCCTTTTTTATTCATTTTCCTACTTCAGTCCTTTCTCGAACTCCTTTGTCTCTGTGATGACTGTCCTAGACGCTCGGTTGAGACTAGCGAAGGACAAGGAGATGGCGGCCTAGCCTTGCCCTGAGTGTGACTGCAGCTGTCTGTTCGAATCTTCGATTGGTTCCCATGTGTAAAAGCAGGCGTACACAAGCGGCGGGTGCTTGCTGGGCAAACATTGCGTATGAGCCACCAGCGACTGACCCGGACACCGTAAGCCGACGTGTAAAGGAATCGCAGGAGGATTCTGGGGCCGAGATGGCCATTGATTGGATGATAACCATTACCCTCATGTGGGATAAGATTCCCCTGTCCTTACCTTCTTTCTCCTTTATACCTCCTGACCAATCCCCGGTGTCTCTATCTTTTCTAAGAATTAAAATTAAAATCTAGGTATATGTTCCTCTGTTTGTCTGCGCGTTCCTTAATTCATCTATGTCTTCGTGCAACGGGTATCTGAGAAAGAGACTGTGTGAATGTATGTGGGGATGAATGTGTGAGCGCCTATCGACCTAACCCTGTGTCCAAGCTGCGGTTTTATTTTTTATTCCTCTTGAGTCAAACGTGCTTTTCTTTTACTGACAACTTAAATATTGGTCCACCGCAAACTTTGCATGTGAACACAAGAGGGCGTGGACATCACACTTCAGATGACACAGAGGTCAGACTTCAAGGACCTATTTGAAGATCGTGTTTCGTTCTGTTTACTGTCATCTGTCATTCAACAACCTCTTTTTCTGTTTTTGTTTGTTTACTTTTTTTGCAGAGCGTTCTTTTCAGCCACCCATCCCATGTACCCTTTTCTTGTTCATTTTCGTTAACCTTTAACCTTTGATTCTGATGTATATCCATCGACATGAACAGAGGTTTAGAGTTATAATAATGAGCAAAAATTAATTTTAATAATACTTTGATGCGCTCCCAAGAAACATTGACATTTAGAGCAGGGCTTCTGCTTTCTTGTGGGTAACTTGTTTTAGTGTCATGTCCGCTCCAGGCGCGCTACAGAAATTAAAAAACATTGAAATAATGATGGCCATGCACACGTGCTGAATGTTTATGTCCAGTCTTCTTCCCTTTTGCGGATTCTTGCGGCCAGGATTACACTCAAGTCCTGTTAGAGGGCATGTATTCGGGGTTGCAAAAAGAGACGATGTTACAGATGGCGCGAGCAGAAGCTGCCAAGACAAGCAGACACTGGTTAAGCGTGAAAATCAGAAATTATTTTGACACAGGTACTACCAGGACTTGAAGACCTGCCAAAGTAAGCAAGTAAATCCCTTACATAGCACGAAAAATCTGTGTCACTTATTTTTGTTTTCAAAAGAATTTTAATTGTCGCATCAACACTAACAGCAATACCAGGAATAGCAAATTCGATTGAAGCTTTGCAACATAATATAACCATAAAAACCAATATTATTAGTGAACAGCTTTCAGATGAAAGTAAGATGGACAGTACTAGGGACGAGAGTAGTCAAATAGAAATACAAATATCTTCTTTCATCTTTCTCTCACCCTTTAAAAAAAAACACAAACGACTACTCACATGTTGCACAGCTTAACTCTTCAGATCATGATGTCAATGGTTTTTTTCAAACTCCTTAGCCTCGCCATAGATTAAACTAGATCGACACCAACGGGGTTAATGACGGCAAAGTCCGCCTTCCATGTGCCTCGTGCCACGCGCATTAGCCATGGCATCCTCACCGATTTTATCTTCCTTTTCTTGGAATTTCTTTCTTTCTCATTTTTAACTTGCATGTGGCGTGTTTTAAATTGCCTTGTCAGTTGTCAGGTCGGGCTTCCGGTTATCGAGGGTTATCTCCCTTCATGCGCAAACTCGTGAAGTTTTGCAATTAACGGATTCACAGTTTAAAATCTTATCACAGCTTGGGTAAAAGTGTCTAGTAAGTGTTAAACGGTCGTTTATTTTGTTGGTAAACAATAAACATTCACACACACATATTTGTAAAACATTTACAGACCCATATTTTATATTATTTAACCTACAAAGTTAAAGAACAATATCGTCATTTATATTTAGACCAATGGGAAATATCAATATTTACATATATCATCCTAAGGATTGTTAAAATGTTTAAATGTCTGATTGAGAAACGTCGAAGGAAGGAGAAAAGTAGTTTATTAACGCAAACGCACTCATTGAACTCGACACATGTTTCAACTGGAGCTATTTCAGTTTTGATGGACATAAACTTTGACAACAATCCTCCCCCTATCAACAAAGTGTAATTAAAGGCAGAGAAGAAGTAAGATTTCTTTTTCGAGGTGTTTAAAAACATGAATAACCTGGATGCCAAAATGATTTTAAATACCGCGATCACGTGATTCAGTCTGTGACGCTGCCTCTAATCTCAAGTCGCAATCACTCCAATGCTCTCATTAACTGCTTTCTCCCAGATGAAACAACTGCGATTGTCGGCGATGGGAAGTAATCGATGACATAACGTAAGAGAAATTCAATGGCCGAGGGGCCCGCCTGACCCGCGCCTGACCTCTTGACCTCGACCTGGTGTCATTCCGCTCCTAAGTGCACCTCTGGCTGTGTGATTGCGCCCGGCATGTAGCTCCGGCTGTCAGGTAGAGTGAGGAGGACCACGGCGACCCTTCAACTCTGGGAGCCAGGAAATCGATGTTCGTCCAAAACTTCCATTCATCCTTATCTCCGAGCAGGCAGAAAGCCATCCTTGTTTGCCTCCAATTCTCGGGTTTCTTGATTCTTCCTTTACCTCCGTCACAAAACCTACCAACATCAAAGTTAAAATTTTTATTCTAATTTTCACAAATTATTTGTTTGATTTCGCTTCTTTTAAAAATCGGGATCGATTAAATTATTCACATTAAAGGAAGAACTTGTAAAAAAGTCGCTAAAAATAGTATATCGATAAATAAAAACTGTAAATATTTGAATCGTCGCAAAGATTTTTTCTTGGCTGAGTGTTTAATCGTTTTAAACTTTTTTCTGATATTTAATAATATTGACGGACAATTACCTTAAGATCCCTCGATTTTTCTGCTCTTATTCTCGAGGAATTCCCCTCCACCAAAAAAACTTCATACACTCCTCATTTACGTTTAAATAGTTTTTTTTTCTTTTTCTTTTTCTTTCTTTTTTTTTTTTTTGCAAACTTAATTTCTTGTCCAGTGTTTGACTCGCTTATGAGAGAAGAGAGGATCAATGCTAAAAGGGACACCACCCGTCAGCTTGGTCAATGCAGGCCTGCGATGTTCAAACATTTCTTTTAATTTAAATGTTCCTTTCAGACACTCAATTTCTGTGCGATGGTGGGTTCTTCAAACACATTCTATTGACATGGCGGGGAGAAAGGCATATGGGGGAGAAGATGGGTAGCGGGTAGACCGGAGGCGTGGGTGGGCATTGCAGGAGGACATGTTTGTGGGTGTGTCTGTGTGTGTGTGTGTGTGGAGTCAGTTGAAGTGTATGTGTGTGGATTGTACATAAGTGTGTGTGTGGGTGGTTAGTCAGTCAGACAGAAAGACAAAATACTCGAGTGTATGCATGCATAAGAGAGACCAGACAGACACAAAGACAGACCAATATATTAGCAGACAAAGTGAGACCAGAAAACATCGCGCACACACAGACGTTTGCCTTAATTTTTTTTTTAGAAATCCACTAGTAAGCCTTGTATATATGTATGTTTGAACTGTTTATGTATTGTTTTTAAATGTCAGAAAATTAGGAAGAATACACCAACATAAACAATAATTATGTATAAGAAGTTCTCTACATCCCAATGATTTATGACTTTCGGTTGTCCTCGTCTTTTGTATTACACAGACCAAAGATGTCATGCTGAGATTAATTATCGACAGCGGATAAGATATCCTTTTGGTGACAAGTTGATGTAAAGATAAATATGTATGGAGAGTTGGAGCGAGAAGGGGAGGGAGAGAGTGAACACAGCTCACGACGACCGGTGGCGGGGATGCACGACCATGTTTTGGAAAGGTCAGGCCCGGCTTGTGTTGACGCTGGAGCCTTTCACTCACATCGCATTAAAAGCCAGTGTACGCCTGGGTTAGTCAGTGAATAAAGGCTTTCAATTCTGTCCTTTCACCAGCCGTCTCCAGCTCTCGCCCAGTGTTTGAACTTTGACCCCACTCTTTCTGCCAGACACTTTCTGGAAGCTGCAGGCTTCAGTCTCGTCACACCCGATGTTCACTTCCCTCGCTGCTGCCGTCCTTAGGGATGAAGTTTAAACACTTTTTGCTGGCTTTTAACAGTAGAGGGGCACTTTTATTTTATTAATTTTTTTTAGAAACCATGTGTACTTTGCTGAAATATGAATTGACTCGATTTTTATATTGTTGCTGGTATACTTTAGTTCTGAGAGAAATGGATTGAAGGAAGAGTATTGACTAAGCGATGTAAACAAAAAGATATACCGACTTGTCCTCAGTTATGAAAGAAAGTAAAAAAATAGAGAATGAGCGTGTGAGAGAAAAAAGAGGAAATAAAAACTGGGGAATAGTTGTGGTTTGTGAGGATTACCATGCCCTTGGACTAGAAGGTCTCAGCCTGTAAACAAAGAACATGTCAGACAGACAAGAGAGAAAGAGAAAACACGTAGAGAAATGAACAAGAGCGCCAGTGTAGGAGCCTGCGCTGTCTCAGGGAGAGCTCTCGCTAAGCATCCCCTCGATAGTGTAAACAAAATGTCACACCAGCTCGTGGTCAGGGAAGTTGGCGGCGCCGCTGATCAGGTCCGCGCTCCAGACACCGCGCCAGACGATTACTTCCCTTCCTCTCTTCCCCTCTCTCTCATTCCCTCAGCCCACTCTCCTTTCCTCTCCCTCCTCCATCCCTCTTAAGTTTTCCCAGTCCTCAACTCATCTTCCAGCTTCCTCCTTCGCTGATAACACTCGCTGGAGTTTGCGTCCTCCCTACTAGCCATCCACCCAGCATCCCCCGTCCCCGTAATTTCTTCATTCCCTGTTCCTTACCCTCCCTCTCCACCCTGCTACCCAGCGAGTTACACTTGGTCCAGTGTGTCCCCAGGGACGCTAGTTCCCGGAACGTGCAAGTCATTAGATCCTGGAGTCAATTGGTCGTCAGAAGGATTGAGGGTGGAGGTGTAGGTGGGAACTCTCCAAGAAGCCTAAGCGGTGTCCTCGCTTTCCCCACCAACGATTTTTCAATTTCTCTCAGTCTGGCAAGCAGCCGAGACAAGGGCCTCCATCTTTCCACCCCACCCCCTCGTCACTACCCCGGCCCGTCCCCCACTCAACTAGCCATTACCAGGACGTGCGGGGTGCTCAACTATGCTAGTTTTACTTACAGCTGTGTTAGACTTGCCTCTCTGGAACAGCTGTCTGGTAAGTTTACAAGGGAAGCCTCGTCCAGTTGAGCGACTCGTTAGCTCATCCTTTCCCCATCCCGACTTTCAACTTCGGGAGGATGTACAGAAGGTTGTGGAGCAACGACCATGGGCGTTGTATGACATCCATTAGAAGGTCTGCTGCTGGAATGATGAACTGCTAATTGACAAACGCATGCTAACATTTTTAAATGTAAAAGTAAATAAATAAATAAAAAGCATAAAAGAAATATGTCATTGTCCTCCTCCTCTTCATTATTATCATCTCGTATTTATAAAACGATAGGCCCTAATTAGTCAGCGCCTGCTAATTATACCACCAGCTCTTGCTTCCCTTTTCTTCCATTTTCTGCTGTCTTATGACTGACATTTCAGTGTACTTTTGGATGTTGTACATCCTCTTTTTTTTTATTTTTCCAACTTTTCTTTCTTACCTTCTCGTCTTCTTTCGTGCTCAGATAGCATTGAGCTGTCCACCACACAGGTAACTATGCCTCACAGATTCTTTTATTATTGTTATTTTCAAGATATTTTCAAGTCTTGTTGGTCTTGAGACATGTCTATCACACTTCTGTCTGCATGTTCTCGTCTACACCCAGATGGCGCTCCTACTGCACATACAAACGACATCGTGTGGAGTAGAGGCTGGCGTCCATGATGGTGTGCAGACCTTTTCATGATCGCACCTAGACGACGGAATCATCTGAGCGTTTAGCATCGACGGTGGTTACGACTTGCAAATAGTGTTTAAGGGGAGAGAATTCAAAATACATCAAGAAGGTAGTTTTCTGATGACGAGATGGCGGCTGTGCGTCTGGCAATTGGAGTTTTCTCCCCCTTGTTGCATGATTCGCTTCGTCTGATGTCGGCTCGCAATTGGATTATTACCGTCATTCGCTGTGGGTTTAGGAAAAAAGGAATAAATACGCAACTTCTTTCTGAGTTTTTTTTTTTCTTTTTTTTTTTTTTTGATCGTTTGTTGTGAATGTACTTTTCTCTCCCCCTTCTTAGCTTCGATTGGTTTGTACTTGAAAATTACCCTAAAGACTCGCAGAGATTGTTATTCCAGTGTACTTTAAAACTTTGAAAGGGAAGTGTCCTTGTTCTGGTGACATAGATATGTTTGGCAAACAGACTTATTTATTTGTTTCTCTTTTCTTCTTTCACTCGAGGTAATGTTTTGCGACTTTAGTACGTAGGAACCCAAATTATGGAAGACAAAGACACATGGGTCGACATCCGGTCTGGAACATGTACTTTCGCCTTGACTCTTTCGTCTTCTTAGTCCTAATGAATGACTCGGCATACAGCGCGAACAAGTAATTATCTTCCTTAAAGATCATCAAGGTTTCTTTGCTTTAAAAATGAAAGTTAGTAAGAATGACAATTAGCAGGAATTGGGTTCGGTTGAATGCACATCTAACACAAGTGACTAAATAGTTTGCATCCACCAGACGTTAAGACTTATCTTTTATTTTCTATAAATTTTAACAAATTATTATGTCAATTATTATTTCTTTACAAGGTAAACAGTTTCATGTCAGTTAAACTTGCCTGCGGATATTGTTTTTGTTTTCATTCCCTCTTCCATTCAAAAATTTATTTTTACAACTGATAAAGAGCAGGTTGAGGGAGGTAACGCCTGTTTCTTCCGGTCCAAGCCTCACGGCATAAGACGCCAGAGCGCGTGGTAGTCTCGCTTTGGTTCCACCCGGTGGTGTGAGGGTGACGGTGAAAGCAAAAGACGATTTGATTGGGTTACGAGCCGGGCTGCTGCAGGTCCTTGATGGAATCATGCTAAGGAAGAGGACTTCTCCCTGTCTCTGCTTTCTAACATCTCCGAGGGCCGACCACCGGGGCTTAGCACCAAACGAGCGATGATTGGCTGCAGCTACAACTTGATTGAGTTTTGCTTTGTCTCTTCATTCTGCGCTCAGTTGCTTGCTGTGCAAGTGAGTTAAGATCTCAAACCTTGCTCCTACAATTAGATATGGGATTTTTTTTTTTTCTCTACTAGAGATTTTTCCTTCATTTTTGCATTGAAAAGTTGTTTTGCAGCTCGTGGAAATCATGGGGGATAACTGGTTGGTGAAGAGAGATTGCAGTCCTTGATAAAGTTTAGGACGTACGTCAGACACTGTTAATTTTATTCAGACAGGAAAAATATTCGCAAACAAAATACGAATATGCTCTTCCACTTTCTTGTCTTTCATTAATATCATTGTACTTCAGGAAGAAATACACACCTGTCAGCTTATGTTTGTAATCTACCTAAATGTATTACAAATATAATTTATAATTATTATTACTTTCACATTATATTGTAAATATTTCTGAAAATGTATAAACTGGCTGTTCTGAGATATATATATATTGCAAATTCACATTAAAGTAATCAAGTTGCTAAGGATTTTCATGGCTGACAACAATTTTACATCCACCTCTATTTCATTGTACAGTAAGACCACGATATTTCATTTTTTACGAACACCCTTAGTGAATATGGAAATATTGAAAATCCTCTGTACACAGCCTTTTGCCAGTGCAATGTTGACAGTTATGGCGGACGAAAAGGTCCGAGAAGTTTGAACCCTGACCTTTGTGCGGCAGGTCAGCAGTAAAGGCCGCGGCGCATAATGGATGTCATTATCCAGAGACTGGTCTGTTCGCTGACCTGACTGAACACAGCTTACAACATCGCTGTCGGGCTCATAAAGGGACCGCAGACTTTCTTTGTTGTAGGAGACGGA
>SRHC01002583.1:160970-240474 GCA_004794325.1 Pomacea maculata | reverse complement strand
GAAGACGACCAGCTTAACAAGCCAATATATATATATGAACCAGACTAATAAAGTGACCGAGGAAGTGACCTCATCCACACTCTTTCTCAACGGCAGTGACGTGTGAGAGGCTGCTGCGTGTTAACGGTCGTGTCCAGTCGCAGCCTCCTTCACGGTTGATCAACCGGCATGAAAAGTCAGTGGCAGGGGCCAGACACCGATACCATTGACTGTGTGATTTGCAAGCTCGCCGTCTCGCCAAGATGGACCTCACCCTCATCCACGACCCGCAGCCGGGGCCATCGTCCCTTGTCTACCCGTGTCCTCGCACAAGATAAAGAGAAATTTATGTTCCTTGGTGCGACCACGTGTTCATTTGCGCGACACTAAGGGTGGATGATGTTGGATTGGGTACTAGTCGAAGCTTAAACGGCGATGGTTAAGTATATGAGACAAATTTTTTTTTTCTTACACGATTTCATTCTTTCTTTGTTTCAATTGTTCTGGCGCTTTAATAAGACTTTGTTTTGATTATTTATTATTATTTAAAGGGAAATCTATACTAGGGGCATGATAGTCTGAGCCACATAGTTAAAGATGAATATGGTAAACAGGTATGCTTCTTTCTTATTTGTCGCGGGCGTAGGAGAGCTCCAACCTACCCGAGGTTGATGACAAAGTCCACTAACTTCCATGATAGCGCCCTCGCCAGGATGCGTTGTGCCTTTGCTCCATCAAAAACTCTCCATTGTCATCTTTTTTTCCCTGGCTAAAGCAATGGACGCTTATTTTTGGCCATCCTCTAGTGAACTTTTAAATGAATTGAGCGAACACGGGTTTGTGGCCCCTATAAAAAGAACATTGCTCAGTGTGACGCACAATTATAAACAACAATAACTTTTTTTACTCCGAATGTTACAAATTGTGTCCCCGAAAGAAAAATTGGTTCGGGCAATTGCAGGCTTTCAGCCTCAGGACAAAAGCGATATCCCGGAAGCAAAAGAAATTATTGGAGAGAGGAAGTGAAATAAAAATTTATAAAAAGAATGAAAGGGTTAAAACGTTGAACAAATTGATGGAAAGACGCTAAGAAAGTGTTCTGGAAAGAAAAAAATATTTCAAGAAAGATGGAGACTTAGAAAGACAAACAGTGTAGTTTCAGCAAATCGGAATGCAGCTGATGGATTGACTGCAGGTAACCCCGACCTTTGGTTGTCATTCACTACTCGCCTCAACCCCGCTACTTCTCTCCTCCTTTCACCACGTACGTTCTTCTTCCTGGCAAAAGTTAAACATTCAGCTGGCCAAGAATGATTAAAGTCGACCTCCTCGGCGGGAGTTCGAGGTGGTGTCAGGGAAATGTTTTTTGTTCGCTGTGTCTCCCCTTTCTTCTGGTTGGCTGACGAAATTAATCTGTTTCCAGAAAAGAGTGGAGGAGTCGCAGAGAACATTTGTAGACAGACATCAAAAGAAAATTCTGACTATTGTTTAAAGTTTCAATAATCTTAAAAGTTGGAATAGGAATTATTCAGTTTAATGTCGAGCATTTTCAGGGGTCGAGATAATTGTTAATCATGAATTGGGGGAGATGAAACGTCATATCCGGTGTTTTCACATCTTTCTCAAACCTCCATCATGTCCACGGTCATCAAGCAGAACGTTGCCCATCATGGAGGTCCGTCATGCCGACATGGCGACACGAAGGCTTACACTATCTCCCCCATCCCAGCCTCCGCGCATGCGTGCAGCGCAGCCAATGACAAAACGCCGACGCGGCGAGAGGTCTTGATTGCGGCCCTTTATCAAGGCTCTCTTGGGGTGGCGCTGCTCACTTTTTTTTCCGCCTGACCTCCCAACACTTACAGGCCGCCCAAATTAGCCCAGGTTGTTTACTGTCCCACACTTTTGTGGACAGCTATTCACTTCAGCGCCAGCCTACCGTGAGTGACTGTCGGAATAGCTTTTCGTCGCAATGAGTTTTCCGCAACGCTGACGCGGAGTTGTTGGACACGTGATAGCCCCTCGTGAAAGCCATACATCACCGGCCTCTTCGCACTCTCATCGTCGTCTCCATCGGACTGTTCGCTCGTTTGTCATCTCTTCAGGACCTAGTAACTTCATTGTTAATTAAGGCCCAAAACAACCCTGACAACCGTCTCTACTCGATGTCTGCGTCAGACGGTTATTTTCACACCAATCACACCGTCTGATTCCGCCTTTATGGGCACGACTCTTAGTCTTTAGTCTGGACGTCACGTGGTTGCTTGATAGTAAATGTAATGTTTTCGGAACATAGTACTCAGGGGCCTCCAACACATAACTTTCTTCTACTCTCATGACACGGGGCAATGGACGGATTGACCTCAGCTCTAAACTTTAAACTTAATAATAAAAAGAAAGGTATTGGGAAAAAAACAGACTAAACAGCATTTCACACCTACTATGGAAGCTGGTTTCAAAGGGTATTCAACTGGTGAAGAAGTTATTTTACCATGAACATTAAGCACATTCAAATGGAAGATGTTAAAGTGTCTTTAACGCCTCTTTCAGACATGTTTTAATGACATTTGCTTCAAAGATGCCTGCACCGAAAAGAATAACAAATTAGAAATGATTGAGTAGACCTATACCATCCTCAGGACTTACCAAACTCTTGTCCAAGTTCTTTGTGTTGCTGGTAAAAGAAAGTAAACTGGCGTTTGGCGGACTTTGCTGTCACCCACTGCCACATCACACACCAGCAATGGATGCAGGCTCCAAGCTCGAACCCCTTAATGAGTTCCTCCACACAGGATGCGGGCCTCTGAAGACACCACGTAGGCTTTTGATCGCCTGCTGGACGCGTTAACGTTGCAGCGATCCATCAGCAAGGACCGAGCAGCCGTCAGGAAGAGTCTCGTTGGTCTCCCCTGACATCCCCGGGTCTGGAGTGGCATCAGAAGCCAAGACAATCCCTTGGTAGATGACGCCATCTACTGTCTTTCACTCACCGCCACTATCGGCTTGTTTTCATGGGACCAAGCTGTTGGGGTCTGACTCCTGGAACACCTCAGGTTCATTGAGCATGAAGGTCGGACAAAAAAGAGGCGAGAGGCCTCTGAAAGTTGTGTCGGCCATGAGATGGATATCTCACATCGGCGATGTCTCTGAGGGCACAGACTTCGTCAGAAGTTACCGTCTGTATAAGGCTGTCGTCTCGACGAACAGCTTCCATCGTATGTAAATGACATGCATGTAAACCTGATTGTGTGATAGGAGACAAGCGGCGCCATTTGTTTCCCGTACATCTTTTGTACTAAAATAGTGAGATAGCTTTGTGTCTGGGACATTGTGCATTTGTCTGCCGCTTTTTTGTGGCACAATATTGGCATAAATCAGGTTCTTTCTCTTCATCATCAAATCTTCCTTTTAAAGGGCTGTGAGGGTTTCCAGATCCTACTTCCAACTACATTATTTGATGAAGGTTGCATAGTGCCTGCTCGTAAATATATTTACAAAATCTGTTCTCCTAAGATTACGATTTCATCAGTTCAGATTCTAAGATAAAATAACTTATTTAATTTACCGAATAGCAGCTTTCATCTTCCTATATTCTTTCTCAAAAGTGCCATTTATTTAATTATTTATGGGATTTAGTTATTTATTTTTCGAAAAGGCAGTTTATTTACTCGTGTAAAGGAAGTCTTTACACGGGATCAGGTGTTTAGTCTCCAAAGCAAAATAATTCACGTGATTGGGGTGAGGGTTTGTAGCCGTAGATTGAGTAGATATACATGTCGATTAACAGGTTTTGGCACTCTTCTTATGAAGAGTTTGCCAAGACTATTTCTGTGAGCAGCCCAAAACCACATTCTGAATATCTTATTGGCTGTTCAGTCTGGTTTATTTTACAAAAAAAAATAAATAAATAAAATAACCGCTAGTGCAACTTATTTCAGACAACATTCATTACAATACACTTAGTTTTTTTTTCGAAAATACGCTTACAAGATGTTTGTATTTCAATTATTTCATTATGAATACATAATTACAAATGAAGTACACCTTAACATTATAATATCAGAAAAACATCCTTTAGGTCTAAATTCTATGATAGTAACAATTTTGTTTACCTTGTTTTGTGACCAAAAAAAGCAACAACAACAAAAAAAGAACCAAGTACCGGTCTTTGACACTGATGGTGTTGTTTCTCTTTCAGTTTGTCGAATGGCCAGTCAGGGCATCGCCGCCATGTTTGGACCCATGTCCAGTCTGACCGCAGCTCACGTGCAGTCTATGTGCAACGCGTTTGAGATCCCGCACGTGCAGTGGCACTGGGATGCGCGAGACACACGTGACTACTTCTCCATCTCACTGTATCCTCACTACCTGACTCTCAGCAAGGCCTACATGGACATCGTGCGCTACTGGGCCTGGGAGAAGTTCACCATCTTGTACGAAGACAACGATGGTTCGAAACTGTTTTGCTTCTATCACGCATATTTCTAGATTAGTTACAGGAAAGGAAGATCCCATAATTCCCCAAAAAAGCAATTTTTCTGATATTCGAAACAGGCCGATACATTGCAGATCACTACATTAATTTGGTTTTTCTACACGATAGATAAATCTCTGATCCAAAGCTTCTGGTTAGACACTAGGGGCGCTGTAACAGAGCTTGATGAAGCCATGTTGCCATTCGTTATATCATATAAAACAGAATAACATGTGAACAGATTGACACCTACCTTTGTTGTCAGTTCAGAAATCAAAGAACTGAAGTCGTTTAATTAAAAAGAAGCAAAGTCAACAGTTTATAAAAAAATATGGAAATAAAGTGGAAGGACATTGTACTTACTGAGACATCATTGCCTTATGATAACAATAAACGGCTTTAAGGAGACCCGCCAAGACTTTACTAACTTTAGGAATCGAAAAGATAGAGCAGGTGAGATATAAATAAAGTCTTTACACATCCAGCCAGGTATAACGCCCACGCTCACTCACACCTACACAAACAAACACATTCATCTGAATTTCGATTGACGCTAAAAAATATTTAAACATAATATAGGAGTTTACTTTTTTTAGTCATTTGCAAAGAAAATGATTGTAATAAAAGAATTCCACTTAATGGCTGCGATATCTTCTTTTTTTTCAGCTTTGTGCTCTGTTAAATCATTAATCTTGAAGGATTATTGACTGAGTTCATCCTGTTGACCTTAGAATTCCACGGCCATTGTATCCTGCGATGACAGCTTTGCTTTACGAACAGTCATTGTAGTCAGAACAACAGAAATTCTGGAGTTTAATCACGATTTCCCGGAACATATTTTCAAAAACCGAAATCGCTTCACGTCATAAAAAATTCTATTGTTTTTTTAATTTCTCTCAATTTTCCAAATAGTTTTTAATATTTAAAACAATAAATAAACCACACAAAGAAGCTTTACATCTTACAAGTATCTGTTTCACACAGATCTCTCTGTAATCTCTTGCGATTAGTCAAGGGAAATATTTCTTGTCCACATTTTTAGACTAAGAATGGTTACTTGTAGAATTCTAAAGTACCTGCTTATTGTAAAGTATATAGTTATTCCATGGTTTATGTTCTTATTGCTGTCAAAAAGTAGATACCTTTAAAAAAAATCCAAACGTTATAGAAACATTTGGATGAATGGGAAATTCTCAGTGAATAGTTTGAATATCAAATTTCGATGTAACAATAAAAGCCAGAATCGGCGAGGATGTTAAAGAAGCTTCAAACATGCGACATCTTGAAACGGGATTAAGTGTGCAGAAAAATGTTGTCGAGAATATTTTTTAGTCATTATTTATTTACAAACACCAATAAGCTGTCGTAGTCATTAGGGTTGTCTTACATTTGACGTTGTTGTTTTCACCTTGGAGATCAGTAAATAAACCGGTCCATCCGATTATTTGTTCTGTGGCTCGATCACTCTCTCCTTCGATCCTTCACATCATACTTATGACAAGAAAATATTATGACAATGTTGGATAATTCTACCGATTTCAGAAACAAATCTTAAAAAAAAACTTTTTCTTTATTTATTGATCTTGGAGATTAGACTGTTTAGAGAGATTAAGATTAAAACTGAGGAAACATCTGACTGGATTAAAATAATCTCACGATAAAGGCCAGACAAACCAATTTACTCGAATTACCAAAGTTTCCAAGAACAACAGCCAAGACGGACTGAAAGTAATAAAATATAGAAAAGCTACTTAACCACAAACGTCTAAAACCTTTTAAAAGTTAAGGGAGAAGTAAACAATGTTTCAATACCAACATAGAAGCCTCGAAGCTTCCCTCCCTTTGGCAATGATCACTGGATTAAAAGCAAAAGAAAGTTCTCGTGTAACCAAGAAATTCTAAAAATATTGTTTCTAACTTGGATATCGTGTCCATAGGGTTAAGCCTGCTTTAGCATATCGGCGTCGTCTTACTTTGGTTCTTTAGAATACAGACATATAGAGAAAAGCTTGATAAAAATTCAGAGACTATTTATCTATTTTAGAATACATTAAATGTTCAACCATTGAACACATCTAATATATTTAAAGGCTGAAATTGAAATTATGTTAAAAGGTGCTTGTAGGTCTGCTTTTATGTTGTCGCAGTAAATGGCGTTTAGTTCTCTTTTTGAATCTCTTTAAGAATTGCTTGTAACTCATGAATGTAATTTAGGTGAAAAAATTAATTTAGTTTTTTAAGGAAATTTTGGAGAATGCATCCACTCAATCAAAAACAATTTTGCACCAGAGTTAACATTTAATAAACAGTGTAAAATGCTGTTTCTTTTCCCGAAACGAATGATTCCCCGAACCATGAAAAATAATGATTTGCTTTTTTAAAGTTTAGCAGATAAAAGATTCATTACCAATTTTTCAAATTAACAAGAAGAAACATCTTTCAGATTTCGGATGGTCAGAACAAAATGCTAAATGACCTGCTCTAGATTTTTATATTACGAGTTTTTTACTCGGAGAGCTGTAGAGAAGAAGTAATGTATGGTACGTTTGAACATAGAACTCTAGTCTGTGACAAGAACCTCCCATTTGTTTTCTGTCCTTTCCATGGTTTCTGCGTGACTTTTTATACTATTTTGACATGTTCAGGTCTGACGCGGCTACAGGAAGTGCTGAAAGCAGCAGAAACCACGCCTGCGCAGATCACTGTTCGCAAACTTCAGCTGGTGGACAACGATTACGTCACCATCCTCAAGGACCTGAAGGACAGGGGCGAGACCCGCTTTGTCATCGACTGTAAGGTGGACAAAGTGCGGAAACTTTTGTACGCAGTAAGGACAATTTTTTTACTTCATTTATTACTTAACCATTGACTGCTTAGATGAATATAGCTATAGCATTATTATTTAATTAAAAATCAGTCCCAAACTTAAATACAGGCAGTGATCAATTGAACCACCAATCTTCTTCTTAGACAACTAAGGATGCATTCAATGTTTTTTTGTCTCTCTTCTCCTTCCTTGTAATCGAAGATCCTTTTGTTTATTCTCTTGTTTTTCCTGCCGTTTAATTGTTTTATCCATTTTATTCTTTTTGCAAGCTCAGCTTATATCAGCTTCAAATTAATGCTTTTTATCTATTTTGTCTTGTTATTTTTTTCACTATTTTTCAGGCACTAAAGGTTAGCATGATCTCGGCAACTTTTCATTACTTCTTCACCACCCTGGTGAGTAACCTGTAACAAGCACATACCATGTTGTAAAAATAATGATCGTGTAATCATGTATATCTAAAAACTACTTAGCTTTGTATGTGTGTCTAGTCGTAAACAATCAGACAAAAATCATTTACTATATCATCAGTATGATCCCCCATCCTGGCACACGTCTTGTTGCTGTATATATCAATTTTAATATTAGACACCCAGAAAACAAATTCAAAATGTGTTTGTCATTTTAAATCCATGAAGTTTGAGGATTTAAAAAAAAATAATTTAATAAAACAAGTCAGCTAGGACTATAGATTACACTTGTCTAACTGAATTATAAAGAATTAGTTCTATTTTATGTCTTAGAGGGATGATTTAAAATAATATTCATAAAATTTGAGCCCATAATTTGCTGTTGTTTACAAATTACCTCCCAGTGAAGTGATATAAAGGTTTCAGTTTTCCCACTCCAGCAATAATCTATTTTCTGGCATAGGCTCCATTGATATTCATTTGTTTCACAATTTTTATGACTTTCTTTTCTCTCGTCTTCCCCAAAGGACATTGGCCTGGTTGATCTAGACGACTTCAGACATGGCGGGCCGAACATCACGGCGTACCGCCTGATCGATCCCGACATCCCTCGCGTGGTGGAAATCAAAACGGAGTGGCTCATCATGTCCCAGGTGGGCGCCAGCTCTCCTCTGAGAGAGTACACTGAGATCGAGGTAAGCTTACAATGCTAATTGTCCCTTCACGATGTACGTGTTCACACCGAGGGCAAAGTGTCCGTTGATGAAATAATGCTGTCAGCTTATTGCCTCCCTTCCTCTCTCCCTCATTATTTCTCTCTCTCTTGTGTTCTGTGTCTACCTGTATCTTTTCCGAGTTCAGGAAATGTCGATGGCAATTTTATTATCTCTTGACATTGGTTATTCTTCAATAATCCATTGTAGCAGCCATTTCTCTTTAATAATCCATCATTAATTAATAAGCCAGTATAAAAAGTCATCAGCCAAAGACCTTGTATGTCATCACCTTCGTCATTACCAGTAAGTAGTCTTTACATCCTCTTCAAAATCTGTATAATTTCAGGAAACTGCATGACATAAACTTTTGTGCTTTTTTGAGGATGAGGGGGGAGGGTATGTAAAAAATATTGAGAAATCAGACGGTGATCTTAATTTTTCATTAAGACACCAGACTAATGTGCTGCTTCAGACCTTGCTTCTTTTGTCTACATAACATAACCTTAGAGTTACATTTGAGTTAGAAAAATAAATGTGCAGTCAAAGCAATAACCATTCCTCCCAAGCACTCAAACATAAGCTTTGAAAACATCTCATGATGTCCTTGCCTGTCGGTCACCCACCCCAACCTTGTCAAAAAAATTCAGTTACTGGCTCTAAGATCCCCTTGCTTTAAATTTCTTGGGTTTCTTTTACGTGAGTACAACGTAGACAGCTGCTTAAAAATATCCACAGAATTTAAAAAGTTGGCTAAATTCTCACATTTTGTAATTTGTTATTTTTTTCCCAAATGCTTTCTCTTGGAATCTGCACTAGGGAGTCCGAAATGATACAAACGACTCGATGTCGGTATGATGAACCAGTCACGTGCACGTGACGTTAACGTCTGTGTGTTGTAGTGGGACGTGTGTGTTTTTACAAACCTTTTAAATGTTGGTTTTCTTTTTCATCGTCGTCTCGTTATTCGCGTTTTTCATTTTATTCCACCGTTTCCCCTCTCTTCGAGACACGTTTCAATCATATTTATTTTTATATTTTTCGTTGCTGAAGCTTCATGTTAAATTACAGAACTACCACAATTATTATGCTGAAAAGTTGGGTCAGTTCACACTCCTATAAATATAATTGTTTATTACAAAATATATTCCATTGCTGCATTACAAAGGACGTGTTATCGCACATCAACAGGGGCTTTGTCCATCGTCAAAGAAGTGTTATTGGTAGATCACAAAGAACGCATTTTTAAGACATCATGAAGGTAAAAATATTCGAAAATGACAAAGGACACATTATTCGTCCATTACAGAGGTCAAAGGGTTAAATTTTGTACATGACAAATGAATCAAAATTCGTACATTGTAAATGACAAAGAGGTTGCCATGATTCCCAGGGTTTGCATGCCGTAGAGATGTACTTTGCGATGTTCTGTGTGTAAAGTCACGACATGTATACGAGCTTTGATGTGCTTTCACTGTCTGTTAAGTGTATCTTCGTCTTGGCTAAGTGCTGACCATCTGTCTGGGGAGAGATGTTGGTAAGGGCAACACTTTCCATACCGTTGTCAGCAGCAGCATCCAGTTGAAATAAATTTAGCAAAGCTTTTGTCTACCGTGTCTACCATAGAATCAAAGATTCATTTATATTTGTAAATGTGTAGGGGTTCTTAAAACGGAATTAATCGTAACAGCATGTAAAATTAAAGATTAAATCAGAGTTCGGGTGGACGACTTACAATACTTGTTCAGGCAAATACTCAATTTAATTCCTTTGAAGTTTTCTCGCTGCAATATTATTTCTTACTTCGTTTTGATGTTATAATTATTGACCAGCGTTTTGATTCACTTCTGAAAACGGCTTGTGGTCCTATAAAGGGATAATAAGGGATAATCTTGAGATTGCATGTCATTAACATGTACTTCCAATGTTGCATTTTATGTGATTCTACTGCATGCTTGTCAATTTGTATTCCTCTCATTAAATTATTGTACACGTCCGCGAACACATTTAAGTGCACGCTCGCACACACACACACACAATGCACAAACAAGTAGTGTTATAGAACATATAGACATGCCTTTGAAACTAGTTCTTTGATCACCTCTCGCTCCTACAGACGGAAACAGCGCTTGCCTACGACGCCTTCAACTTGTTTGCACGCGCCCTGCACGAGTACTCGCAGGCGCAGGACGTCAACACCATGCCGCTGTCCTGCGACAAGATCCACACGTGGCGTCATGGCAACAGTCTTCTCAACTACATGAAGTCGGTAAGTAGCTGTGCTACTGAGTGCCACGTGTCCTTCGACAAAATCAACCCTCCTCTTGGTCAAAGGTTTCGTCTTTCCCTTTTATTAAATAGTATTTATCGTAATCGTGCAGCTTAGTTCACTTCTTTATGTCTTTGGAAGCTACCAGGACAGGGACTCTTCATGAGTCTTTGTGTGACATTTGAATTTTGGGCGTTGTAAACAATCAACAATCTGTTATCACCAAAGTTGGGATGTTCATCATGGTGAGGTTAATAAAAGGTAAAGGGTCTATTCTGAGTGAAATTGTCTCGTCTGTTGTAGAGAACCTAACCGCTTTGGCAAAACATTCGTTTTGGTCGTTGAATGTCCTACTTTTCTCTGTCCATGATTTAGATGACTTTGACTACCTTCGCTCTAGTTCTACCCACATTTTTTAAAGAGATAATACAATTTTGCTTTCTCAGATGGACTTTGAGGGGCTGTCTGGACGAATTCGGTATGAAAATGGAGAGCGCTACGATTTTAAACTGGACCTTCTGCATTTGAGGCAAGGTGGCCTGAGGAAGGTGAGACATACCATACATATCTCTTCTCATGTAATATTGACAACATGTCTTAAGCAAATTGCAGTTTACTTTTTTTCTTGAAATAAATGTATGTGTTCATATATTTTGTAATTTAAAAGAAATCGAGGCAAATAATATAACTAACGAATCTTATTTGTGCAGATATTTTTGTTTATCTTTTAACCAAGTGTAGGAATGTGATAGTCACTTTGTTACTTGCATGACGATTGTCATTGGATAGCTTTTGTATACACAAGAAAGGTATGTCACCTAATTTCACACAGCAGCTTGTCACATATGTTCACACAAGCTGTTTGTTACTACACTTAGATGTTACTTGGGTTTTAAGTGTCTTGGTAACTTGTGTCCGTTTCAGTATGGAACCTGGGACCGTCTCAATGGACTGAATGTAACGGAGACAAGAGAACAGTTTATTAAAGATGTCGAAAAGGCGTTAGCCAACAAGACACTGAGAGTGGCTGTAGTTGAAGTAAGTGAACAGCTTTGGTGTTTAATGTTTTCTGTACAGTCCTTTTATATTATATAAGATGAATGCTTGGAATTATAGATATAAACATCAACAAACAAAATATGAGCTTGGCACTGGACGGGTTAGTTTATACACAGACGCTGGGAATGTGTACAATACTCACACACACACACACACATATATATAAACACACTATGGTTATTTAAGACAGTTCAGGAAAAAAAGTTACTAAAATACGTTTTATCACCTTAGAATTTCTCCAGTTGTATTTACAAAAATGAGCATGATGCTAAACTAACTTCAATTTTGCTGTTAGAGAGTTTGCAATAATCATTATTTTTTGGAGATCAAAAACAAAAAAACAAAAACAAAAAAGAAAAAAAAAAACAAAACAAAAACTTTGGCGCTTGTTTTATTTTTCTTTCACTCTGTTTCTTCGTCTTAGCAGATCCAAATTTTACTTTTAAACTAGACAGGTCCCTTAAAATATGTTCTAGACTTCTAAATGTAGTTTGGCATACAGGTGATTGCCTTTCTTTTCGGATTCAAACTTTCCTCGTTAGATGTTAGCTATTTCATGGTGATATTTATTTTTGCAGGAAGCACCATACGTGATTCAGGACAAAAGCCATCCTCTAGGCTTTAGAGGTTTCTGTGTGGACCTCCTGGAAAAAATCTCGCAGGTAAAGGGCTTCAACTTCACCTTGTACAAAGTCTCCAACAACGCCTACGGCCAACTTGAAAACGGAACCTGGAACGGGGTCATGGGTGAACTCACCAGCAAGGTAGGAGACATGCGCACTGGGTGTACTTTTTAGTAACTAGTCTACCTATCGTTGAGTCTGTTTCTATACGAGTTGTGTCAGAACTTACAGAAAGGAAGAAGGCAGCGATGTTACTGTATCAGTAGCCTTAGGTGTAAAAGTAATGTCATGAGGTAAAAATGTATCTCAAGGAAGGCCCCAATGTTCTAACTACTATTCTGAGTAATCTTTGACACTACTCTCGTTGAAAGCTCGAAAAGTCATAACAGATGTCACCATTATATCAAAGTTTGCATATAACCTGCTAATATTCTTATACGTGTAAAAGTAATATATCAAAAGCACATTATTTATGTTGAAAATGAGTTACGCCTCGCTATTAGAGGACTTACCGTGGAAAATCTGATGAGGACATAAGTTCATGGCCTTTGACCTGTAGCGTCTGAGCTCACAAAACCTTGATGTCACCTCACACAACAGTTTTCAGTACGAGTACTTGAATACGATTGTACTGTAAATCTTGGCATGAATAATTCTAACACAACAGTGATAAAAGAAATCACCGATGTTAATCGCGAAGACTGTGGATGTGGTGCGAGATCCTAGAGCAGCCATTTTTATCGGCTTCTTTGTTCGAGGATTTAGGACATTTTAGGAGCTGGAAGGAAAATAAACAACACAGTGTGTCATGACCCTTCTCTGAGAGAAAGGGAGGCAAGCCTGCTTGCTAATCACCACCTACTCTATGATCATTGTGGCATGAACACCTTGCCTGTCTGATGCTTCTAAAGAGGAGCTAACTCCTCACAGAGGTCGATATCTTGAAAACTGGAGGAACCAACTTTCTTTCATTAGTAAGATGGAAATGTCCAGCTTTACACATGTGTACCAAACTGTATAAAAATGTCCAAACCGTTCAATATCATTTACCGATATACAATAGCAAATACCAAGTTTTAAACAAATTATCTCTTTGGAAGTGAGACTCATCCACAACAATTGTCTTCTGTAAAATCGCGATTTTACGTGCAAGCATCAGTTTCATCCTCTATTTTTCCTCAGATATTTATTTATCCCGATCAGTGATTTATTTGTTTAGCAGTTGTATTTATTATAAGGAGGAGCCAATCGTAGTATATTTCTCTTCAAACAAGATGTTATTCGAGTTTGGCTTTGAAATAAATTTGCATTTTCTTCTGTTACAGAGGGCAGATCTTGGTCTGGGGGGTATGACGATCACTCACGAACGAGAAAGGGACGTTGACTTCACCAAACCTTTTCTCACCTTGGGAATCACCATCTTGTACCGGAAACCTAAGCCCAAGCCACCCGACTTGTTCTCCTTCCTCTCACCTCTTTCCATTGAGGTAAGAACAGTAGTTTGTAGTAAAGTACAAATTGTATTAAATTAGTCCAGGTAATAGTGATTACCTGAGAAAATATGAATCTGAATTTAGTTTCACAGGAGAGAACTTGAGTTGAATTAAAAATTTATTTAAGTTCCAATGACAAATTTTATTGGGAAACAATAAACTATGCATTCACGCCACATGTATGCACAAAATAACACGAGAAAACGAAGATAAGAGAAAGAAAGATTTAATTTTATTGGAAAAAATAGCCATTGATGTCTTCAAAGATAGAAACATAAACAGTAAATTATGTCAAATATTTGCAAACTATATTTAGGATCATGGAACTTAATCCTGCTACACTCCTACAAAATAATAGTATGAATCTCTACCTCCACAGCATATAACATTTACTTTTTGCTTCTATGTAGAAAAATAAGATATAGAGAAAGTCGTTGTTTAAGATGGCGCCACTGTACCTGTTGCAGGTGTGGGTGTACATGATCGCCGCCTACCTGTGTGTTAGCTTTATGTTGTTTGTCATCGCGAGGTTCAGTCCTTACGAATGGTGTAATCCCCACCCGTGCAACCCAGACACGGATGAGGTAGAGAACCAGTTCACCATCCTCAACAGCCTCTGGTTCACTGTAGGCTCGCTCATGCAGCAAGGTGAGTTGAGAAGGTGTTTTGTTCACAATGCTGGTCCTTTTTGGATTGAGATTTACAAGTCAGACGGTGGAAAATATATATAAAACTAGATTAAGTCAGTATTCCTCTCCGTCTACTTGTTGCTCAAATACTAAAGACAGGAAGACCTATGCCAACAAACTGTCAAACACACTTGCAGGAACGCAAAGTCTCACAACATGAAAATTATCAATATTTTTATTTCTTTGCGTGTAGGATGTGAAATAGCACCTCGCGCCATCTCCACCCGCCTGGTAGCGGGTATCTGGTGGTTCTTCACTCTCATCATGATCTCGTCCTACACCGCTAACCTGGCAGCTTTCCTGACAGTGGAGAGGATGGTGTCTGACATCAACTCGGCCGAGGACCTGGCCAAGCAGAGTAAGGTCATGTACGGGACCTACCGGGGCGGGTCCACCTACAGGTTCTTCGAGGTACGTTCATGGGGGTCGTTGGGCCGTGCTTCTTACCTGACCACCGCATTGTGACTTATTTTATTTATTTATTTTGCCAGGTGGGTTGCGATCAGACACTTTTGGATGTTTTTTTTATTTTGAACAGAACTCTAAGATTGAGACCTACAAACGGATGTGGAATTTCATGTCCACACGGGATGGATCTCAGATCTTTGTCAACTCCACGGCAGATGGTGTGAAGAGAGTGCTCGCGGGCAACTACGCCTACCTGGCCGAGTCCACGGCGGTGGAGTACGCGGTCCACCGCAACTGTGAGCTCATGAACATCGGTGGGCGACTGGACTCTAAGGGTTACGGCATAGCGACTCAGTCTGGTAAGCATCGGTGTCACGTGACTGAGGTCCCATACTAAAAGGACGCAACGTGCATATCAGTCAGTATCATCAGTACTCCAATCGTATCGATGTCAATTCTCAAATATTTCTTTAACAAATGGAAGCACATGGGTTCGATTCCCGTGCTGCCCACCGTTCTGCCACAGGTTGAACCATCTAAATCAGTAGTTATGGAGCTAGGGCAATTCTTTGCCCTCGGGCAAACATTGAACTCCTCCCCGTCCCCTCAAAAGATCCATCTTTAAACCAAAAAATTATTTCAGTAGATATGACCACATTTCCATCTAGTGGGCGCAAATACTAGAGGCCGGTTCAAATAAAAGATCATTCGATAAAACTAAAAGCGTATTTCTTTAAATTTAAACCCATTTGCTTCAGCTAAAAGCTCTCTTGTTTTGAATAAAAAAAGTATTTGTGTATTGCAAAGAGGCAATAATTTTTTAAGTAGTATAAGAATTAGAGGCATGTCAAAAGGAATGTGTATTTATTTTTCCCCTAGATATAAAAAAATGTCCTAAACAAAATTTCACTCGTTTGAACTAAAAGCCTATTTGTCTAACAGAAAAAGGGTAATAATTTTGTCTCCTGCCCCAAAATCTGGACGTCGGCCAAAGTGAGCGTTCATATATTTCACGGAAATGGGAAAAAACTTTGTATAGATGGCGCTAATGCTAGAAGTCTGATAAGATAAGGCCATAATTGTTTACCAGGGTGTCATGTTTATTCATTGGTAGTAAAAGCTCTCCAGGCCTGCCAACAACTCGTACTCTTGAGTTTCACGTAAAAGGGCAATAACTTCGCATGAGTTGTGTCGGCCCTCAGGGGTTGCCATGGTAAGTGCTGGTTGTCATCCTGTCTGCCAATGAAAGTAGTCTTCCGCTCTTGTGAAGGGTCTCAGTTTTTTTAATAAAAAGAAATTTTTAGATAATATGAATATTTGTATTTATATACAACGATTTTTAAAAATACTGTTGCAAATAAAGAAACAAACAAACAAACCACACAGCTTACCACTGCATCCATCCATCGGGATCTTCTCATTCTCTAACCATCGTCGTTTCGGACTTCAGGTTCCCCGTACAGCGAGATCCTGACAGCAGANAATCTTACACCTGACAGAGAATCAGATCATCCACCAGCTGAAGACCAAATGGTGGGAGCGACAGGATGGAGCGAAGGACTGCAGTCAGGAGAGCACCCCACCCAAGGGCTCGGCCAATGAGCTGAGCGTGGAGAACGTTGGCGGGGTCTTCGTGGTGCTCATGGGAGGGGTCGTGGCAGGCTTCTTCGTAGCAATGTGCGAGTTTATGTGGAAAGCCCGCAAAAACGCACGCAAAGACCAGGTACAATAAGGAAGAATACTTCATACATCCTGAAACACTTTATAAAGGCATCCATGTACTCTTCTGCATCTTGTACTTTCATTCTCTCTCCTTCTGACTCCTACCCTCCCACACACAACAATAAAATCCCGATTTATTCACATGAGAAACCAATCATTATAAAAGGTTTACAACTACTGCTCTGAACTCGCAGACAAATTGTCTCTCTGATTTAATGTATTATATGTTTTTCATTTTTATTCTCTTCTTCCACAGCAAACCTTGTGTTCCGAGATGGCTGAGGAGTTTCGGTTTGCCGTTCGTTGTTTAGGATCCAAAAAACCAGTGAAGAAGCGCAATCAAGACATCACAGACAATGGCCTCCAGTTTATGCCACTGACTGGAAACTATCGACAGAACTCCGTAGGAAAGGAGGTTTTTGCATGACGGCTCTCTGCGAGCACTTAGCGCAAAGGAAGATGGTTCAGAGCCCGGGTCAGCCTGACCTACACAAACTCATTTCTTTTGTTCTCTGACGTTGAGTGACGCTTTGTCGAACTCGCAAGAAAAGCTCGACTTTTCGCCGAGTGAAAAGATGCTGAAGGACTAAGTGGGATGTTTCCGGTTTGAAGACACGCCATATGAGAACGCCATGCCGCGCCATGTAAGAATAAAAACAGGATGGAGATGTGGTGTAAATAAACAAGCCTCACATTTGATGACATGAAGTATACTCATAGTGTGGAAGACAGTATCTAATATTCTAAAGACCGAGTTAAAAATATTAAATTCATTTTGGGGTTTGAATGTAAACCGCCGTTGTTGTCTCCATTAACGAAGAGGCTGGTGTCCTGAAGACATTGCACCGTTCATGATGGTGGTTCACACATCTTCATTTCATCTATTCACTTCCTACACATTCATCGGTTAGTAACCAATCACTTCCTTATCTCACTGAAGGCCGATTCCAGAATGATCTGACGGCTTTTTTTCTGACTTCGCCAAACTGGGTTTTTCTTTTTAATGTGATCGAACATCCTGAACAGGATCTGGTGTGTGTGTTTTTTCTGGGAGTCATGACTGTCTTGCACTCACATTTCGGATCGAGCCTGGCGTCCTGGGATCCGTTGCTTGCTGTATGTCCGAGAATTTTTTTTTCTTTTTTTTGTTTTTTTGTTTTTAGAGAAAAATGGTTGTTTACAAAGGTGCAAAAAAAGCCAGGAGTAAACACAAAATGATGACAAACTGGAATCTCGTTCACTTAGACCAGCAGGTAAAGGAATGACTGTTATTATGCTATTACTGAGATATCACTGTACCTGTTGCATACCTTGTAGAGGGAGCCTGTCCTGGTGGCAAAACTGTCATTGATGGCAAATGCTGACAACGAAAACAAAGTGGCAAAAATAAATGNGACCGCTTCATCTCAGCGCAAAGAACTCATGGGACACAAAGTGCAGGCTTCATTTCAATGGAAAATCACAATCAGACCCCAGGTGTACAACATGGAACAGAGACAGCACAAGGAATTCGTGTAAAGGAAGGTAGTTTCGTATTTGAGAGAATTTATGGCGATTAACAAAAATCGTTCATTATGAACTTAAAAATAAATTAATTGAAATGAATGGTCTATTTCCTTTATGATCATTCTCGTTTTTCTGATAGAGTTGTGTTTTATGATTTCTCCGGAAATATTGATAATATTCATTGTATTTTAAGGTGAAAACATTAACTAAACAATATCTGAAGTAATCTGGAAATGTTTTATTTTGTCTCCCTTGATAATTTTCCAGATGACGAGTTAATAAAAGATTTATTCTACCACAATAAAAAGAGAAGAATGAAGCTTAATAAAATGAATTACATTTCTTGGGGAGATAAATAACATATTTTAAACCCTCGTCTGAAAATTTTTTTCTCTTTTGTTTCATTTAATTTTCGAAGGAATCTTGCCTCACAAAATCTGTCGTGCAACATGATTTAATAGTTTTGGCAAGTGAATCTTTTTAGTGTTAAAAGGTGGTTCATCATCAGAGGCGCACCTGTTTAACAGCAAAACCTTTGTTCAGAGAACAAATTTTTTGATCAAATCAACACTTAGGAAGATGCTTGCACTTTCTTGCCTGCTTATTCACATTTCACTTTTAATTTCGTTTTATCAAATGCCTAAACCACCAAAAAAATGGATATTAGGCGGTGATGTTCTAGGACTTGAACGAAAGATTAGAAGCAAACTTTTATACGTTCCAGGTTTGTAGAAGAAATCAGAACGAAATTGATTTTGTCAAAAAAAAAAAAAAAAGAAACATTTGTGCGCAAGACACACAGCTGCATTTAACTGAGGTGAATGCAGAAATTTGCGAAATAAAAGTGGTAATTATTCTCTTGAAACATTTTTGCCATTGTGGATTAGTACAAACTGAACGAGAAGATAAAAATGAAAGGCATGTTCTGGCCTTGATGTTAAGATGAAAGCAAGATGATGAAGGTGTGGATGTGGCAACGACGACAGCATCACCTTGCCACAGACAGGTTGACGATTCTGCCAAGAGATGGCAAGAAGTGGTTGTCTCCCGACTCTCCCGAAACTTGCGTCTGACTTGCTGGGGACGAGAAAATCCAGATATTGTCCCCCTTGTACACACTCTCCACTATGTACTATGTCCTCATACATGCGAAGTGCCTTTGTACATGTTGTTTGTCACAGGTTTGTCCAGGAACACACAAACTGTACAGCTCGCGCGTGCGAGCTCACTTTTTTCTTTCTTTTTTTTTATTTGCTGTTTGGTCTTTAAAAGAGTGTCATGATAATAAATAATGTTTACCAAAAAAGAGAACATATTCTTATTAAAATAGTCTGCTCTGTTTATGTAATTTATTTTACTAAAAAGTGTCCTCTGTACTTCAGTCAACTAAAGCTAAACATAGACATTGACATAAACGACAATCAAGGTGTGTTCAGGCAGGTAGCAACAGTAGGACGATCCACTTGAATACCTGCGTATGGCCTGTTCATTACTGACTTCCTCCCTGTCCTCCCGTGGTTTTGTTTTCATTTTCTCTGGTGAGGGAAAAATGTTATTCACTGTTGGACAACTTTTGTCGTGGTCTTGTATCGACCTTGTTAAGGTCCTTTATAATATTTCTCTCTTTTGTTTATTTTGGGCGATGAGCTCATCTCCGGGTCCTCTCACTCGGAGAACAATGGTCCAAGTCTCACCTAAATGCACTTTAGATACCCGGGGTTATAATTAGTCATTATGCTTATTGTTTCTGAAGAAAATGCTTTCATACTGATACTGATTTTGATTACGAAAAAAGGGAACAAGGTTCTGGTCATTGGGTAATAAATTTTGAAAGTGAAATTAAGCAAAGATAAACCAATACTTTTGTTTTGTTTTATCAAAAGAAATTTTCTTGGCTTACATTCAAAATTCTTACTTCTTTCTTGTGGTACAATTCTATCTGCTTCAACTTTTAAATTTTAACCCCTGAAAGGTCTGTTTAATGCAGATTATAGGACTGTTGAGTGTAAATTGTTGTCTCACTGAAGTTTTTAATATTTTTAAACTGAGCGTGCTATACACTAGCACAAAAAACACTGTTTCCTTTGACATAGAATCTAGAGTTTAGATTATGCTTTTGGTTGTAAATAATTCAAAACTGTGTTTACTTACAATTGATGAACATTTTTGTTTATTTTAAAACAAATTTTGTAATAATTTAAAAACCATTTCCTTCTTTCTCCTTAATTTTTCCTATTTTTTTTAAATTGATGTGACATGTTTTGTCTCCCTTTCTCTTTTCACTAATTTACCCTTTACTGAGTGAGTTTTTTTCGCTTTCTTTTTTTCCCCCTTTGTTTTGTCAGTTATTCTTCCAAAAATTCCTTCTGATCGCATAAACATTTCAGGTGCAGAACCAGTCTCTATTAATTTTTCTTCCTGGTGTGCTTGTTATTACTGCGGTGATTACCGATGTTTGGATGTGAGTTTGGTTGTGCGAGTTTACACTTTTATTGTATGAAAGAAAATAATCTCAGATTTATTGTATCTGGTGGGGTGGGCATCGCTGAGCCAATTGTTTGCCAGTTTCCTAACGCCCTTTGATGCTGCTAGAACTGAGAGATCCGGAGATTTCTCATGGAGGTTTGCCGACAGACAAACACAGTTTGGTTATTGGCCCTTGTTCATCTCTTCTCACTTTCCTCCGAGATGACTTGTCTGTCTCATATTTTGTCGGTAATTCTCGGTGTTTTGATTGTGAAATATGTGATTATTTTATGTGTTTATTATGCCATCCGATGTATTTCCTTTTGATTGAATTTACGATGAAAGGAAAAGAAAGATTGTAGGGAAGTGAACAATAGAAGGATTTTCAAGGAAGTATGGACGAGAGAACAAGGATGAATTGCGATGTCTGATTGACAGTCCAGCGGTCTGTGTTTCCTGGTTTCACTTTTTTCTGAAATCCGTAGGAAATAATCACTCCCTTTTTCCTCAACACTAAATTTGCAGAATTTTCCCGTTTTTAAGATTTAACTCCTGGCTTTTCTTTGTTACATATTGTTTGTTTGTTTATTATGTTTTTGCTCTGCATGATTGTGTAGGGTTAGTTTTCTTCCTACTGACTTTCCTGTTTGTATCACCTCGTTGGTTCTGCTCATCTGTATAATCAACATTGTAACTGGTGTATGTTACATACTGTCTATACTTGTATCAGTATGGAGAAAGCAAGAGAGAGAGAAAGTAAACAATGGTGTAAACAAATTTATCTTTACCATCGTTAACTCTGAGCCGTTGTTAACAGAGGTTAATTAATTTCTGTAAAACTATTCTTGAAGTAAATAAAATTCTTGCCGAAAGACGCACATTGGACATGTACATCCATTGTCCACAATACACAGACCTGCACATTCGTTAATCGAGAACAAATAATTATGTACAGAGTAGAGGTAGTTTGGAAAAATTAGGAATAAGAGACCGAGAAAGCACAAGGTGCTTATAAATTATTTTTGTGGAATCAAACCTACAAAAATATTATCTTTTCATTCTTGTTTCGTATCCAATTTCATCCTTTCTTCTTCTTTCTTCAGACAATGCTATTAAAGTGTTATTAGTGAATATTAGCAATTTTATATTTGGTTGACATGATTTTGTTTGTAATAATGGAATCCCAGTAATCACAGTCTTTCCTATTTGATAGTTGTGTTTCTGTTTTGAAGCAGAAGACGATAGAGATTTGTTTTGAAGAAGACTAGTTTCGCAGTGAATGCACATCAGTTCACGTGGTAGATAGGTTTCCCCCCAAGAAAAGGTCAAAGAGCGGCGAACGAGCGTTCTGGTCCGACGTGGGTGGATGAAGAGGTCGCTGTATTTGATGACGTGGAAATGATGAACTAGTTGTTGCCCTTTTCTTTCATTTGAACGTAATAAAACTTGCCACGGAAAACATCGCAAACAGTCCGAGGCTTTGTTGTTGATGGACAAGTGCGCTCGTCTGTCTGCATGTGTGTCTTGTGCTTTGTCTGTGTGTATGTGTGTGTGTGTGCATAAATTTGCCGACACTTTTGTGCACGTGCGTGCTGCTTGAGTTTGCGTTTGTATGTAAATAATAAAGTGCGTACGATCTTGCATGTATGTGTAGTTGAGTGTGCGTGCATCTGTGCTTCCATGAGAGCGCGTAATTGTGTGTATTCAGGTGTATGTGTGTGCGTTAATTTGTTTATTTGCATTGCTGTGTCTAATTATTTTTTTTTTAGTTTTTGAGCGTGTGTGTGTGTGTGCTCTTGTGTACATGCATCTCTGTATGTGTGTGCATATGTGTTCTTTTGTATACACGTGCTTGTGTGCATGGATATCTATGTGTGTGTTTGGATACTCGTTTACCTGTGTATATGTGTATTTTATGTGTGTGTGTGTGTGTGTTTTATACATGCATATGTATGTGCACGTGTGTGTGTGTGTGTTAAACGGCCACTGGCTGGTTTCATCGGCATCATTCTCATTATCCTTTACATCGTATTCATGGTCATTATAAACCACTTTCAAAATATTTGTCAGCAGCTGGTTTTTGTTGACCTTTTGTCTCATTTCTTTGTCTCACCTTCACTTCAAGATAACTTGATTCACCACATCAATAGCTGCTGTCTCTGTCTCCTGTCTTAGAGCGATAACTCTCTTTAGTCCCCCGACCACCAAAACCTACCTTAAACTGCACAATCAGACTTTTTACACAATTTTTATCATACACCCATGGGTCTGTTATGGAGGTCAGAATACAAAGAACAGCTGAACAACAAATAAAGTCCATGCTTCAATTTTTATCTTTTTTTTAACTCCTCGTGAAAACACCGAGCTGAGCGCCCAGCCTACTCAATACTCTCAATCAGGAAATCTTCGATTTGCCTTTCCTTTTTTCCTTCACTTGCACAAACGATTTCTTCAAAGCCTGGACTATTACCATGCTTTTAAAGACTTGTGTACTAGAGAGCTCCAATAAAGCTGTGCAAATGACTCCGAAGGCACAATGTCTGCAAACTGCGGTAATACGAGAATCGCATTTTTTTTTTCTTTTTCCTTCTTCTTCTACTTTTTTTATTTTTTTTTTTTTTTGTCCAGGCAAAACTTGTAAAGTAGAATTTGGACTGGGTTGTGTATCTTTGCTACCACAGACTTTTTTTTTAGAGAGAGAGAAAAGAGCCTTCCAAGCAGTTTCTTGATGTCTTTCTTGCCTTAATTTGTTTTTCTTCATTTTCTCTCTATCTCTCTCTCTCTCGTGTACATTATAAATATATTTTTTTTAAATTTACCTTCGATGTTGTTTTGGTTTCATTAGTATGACGCAGTTGTCCCGCTTTATTTCTCCTTTTATGCATCCATTAAATGTCATCTACGATATGCTCATGTTGATTTACTTGCAATATATTCACACACTCTGTCAATTTTCACAAACATGTATCACGGAAAATTGCTCACTTAAAAAAAAAAAAAAACAACAAAAAAAAAAAAAAAAAAAAAAAACCAACCCGGATGTCGATTAAAGAAATTGGGTTGAAATTAATCGTCTGTCCGTGATGAAGTCTTGTTACACTCCACGCACCCTCACAGCTTTGGCAGTGACGGACGGGGCGACAACTCGCCGGGAAGATAACTCTCTTTAATATGGGAACATAAATTGACTGCTCTCTAGAGTTGTTGTTCTTGTCGTGACAAAAGGTTAGCATCTGTCCCTTCCTCCCGCATGGCTGGCATCGATTTTAATTCCAGTTATGATTTGGCCCGCAGGCATCACTGATCGGAGGAGAAATAAAGATAATGAAGAGAGTATAGTGGAATAATTTCTCTTTCGTCATTTCCTTCTTCTGCTTTCTGTGCATCTCTCTCTCTCACACACACATTCACAGAATGGGAGAATGAGAACCACATGCTTATCATACACAAACTTTCATCATCTCCTGAGCTCGGCCCTATCATCTCGGTACTTATTTGGTTTTATTGTGAGTTTTATTCACCAAGCACCTGCATCTCTATAGACGGAAAGAAGCAAAAGGAAACGTGTAAACCTGGTGTCAGCCCCGGAGACAGTGTCTAGGATTTGCAGAATGCCCCGGGGTCAACTTTCCGAAGATTAGAGACTTTCGTCTTTGTCCATTTAATCTTCAAGATTGTTTTCCTGAGGTGTCTTTCAGAGTCGGTGAGTGCTTTCTGTTCTTGAGTCTCTTCTGTTGCAGAGCGGTCCGGTGGCGCAACGGTTAGCGCTGTTAGCACCTGTCACCAATACAGTGAAGGTTGGCTGCCTTGAGTTCATTTCTCGTCTCGGGCACGTTGTTCTTTCTCTGCACGTGGCATCTGTTTACAGGGCTGGCTGCTTGCCGTGATATAGCCTTAGCTGCTGACACGGCGTAAAACACCAATTTCCCCCCCTCCCCTCTCTTCTGTTGCAACACACACACTTTCCTCTCTTTCATTTTTAACTTCTGTGTGTGTGTGTGTGAGAGAGAGAACTCGATCTCACTTGCTTAAATTTCTAACCGACATTTTAATCGCGAACAGAAAACGGAGACAGTAGATATCGTGTGTGCAAGTGTAGGTCCACGTGATCTAAACGAAATACGATGAATAAATAACAATGGAAGTATTACGAAGGAAAGAAAGATGGAATGACTGAGGGATAATTAAATGAGGAGATGACCGTTTTTTCTTTTGTTGTTGTTGTTGTTTGTTTTTTGTTTTGTTTTTTGTTTTGTTTTGTTTTTTTTTTTTTGTTTTTTTTTTGTTTTGTTTTGTTTTGTTTTGGTTTTTTTTGACCGGATTTCTGTTTTGTTTCCGAGGATTCCTACCCATGAAAACCTTGAAACAGTTCGCATGAATCATACCAACATCACAAGCAACGTGGACTGTAACAGTCCGTGGATGTCGGAGAGCTCCCCGTAATGAAAATAACCTCGTTTGAAAGGATCGAGGCTTGAAGCACGCTTTCACCCTCAGAATCAACTCCTCCAGCCCTCGACCACAGGCGGCAAAAATCATAATTAGTGATCACACCGGGCTTGACGGATGAGTGGTGCCGCACCTCCCCTTCCTGTCGTCAAGTGGACTGATCTCTCGGTGTATTGACTATCGATGGTGGGCGCGTGCCGCGCGGATCATAGCGGAAACAGGGGGCCAGGGGTCAAGAGGTTGAGGGGTGGGTTGAGAACGTGGAGTTAGAGGAGGAAAAATGATGGACGAAGCTTAGTAGTTTGACGGTCGGGGATGTTGGTGTGGGAGCAGGATGAGAGGCGATGAATTGTAGACAGAAAAGGAGATGAAAGATGACTGAGTATGTAGCTAAGTGGTCTGACGGTCTCAGACGTTGACGTGTGGTGTGAGGTTGAGAAGGAAGAGAGAATGGTGAAGGATGAAAGATGAGTTAGAATAAAGCTAAGCTGTTTGAGGTTCTGGGCTTGTGTGCACATTCATTATAACTGAAGCTAAGGTCTAGAACCCAGCTAAATTGTAGTGGTTTTATAAACATTTAATCTCAATTCTTGGTGTCACCATCATCTAGCACACCTGTGCACGCAGCTCCTGTGGTATTATTAGAGAAGAAATGTTAAAATACGGAATGAAATTAAGAAAAAAGAGCTTTCCAATTTGTCCTTCTCAGATGTAAAAGTTGAGGCCCTTCTGGTTAGCTGATAGACAAAAAGATAGGTTGAAGAAGAGATGAACTGATAGCCGTGAACAAAAATGAGAAGTTGGGAGGTCAGGAGGATATTAAAGGTAAAATACTCAGAAGAAGGTAATTGAGGATATGAATGAATACAGAACAAAGCTCAAAAATCATTTGTTAGGTTTGAGGGCCTCTCAGAAGAAGGTATCTTCGATAGAAGTTGCTGCTTCCTGAGCATGAGCGCGGTTATGCAAAACCTCATTCGAGAAGGAAAGGGTTTAAATTTCATCAACTGATGGAAAATTCGGAAAAGAGTGAAGAGCCACTGCCGAGTGAGCCGGACAATTTTCCAGTTTTCTAGGACAGCCGCATGTAACGAGTCAATCATTTCTGGATGAGACAGAAGGGAATCGCAGAATGTACTCACCATCACTTGCAATCTGTCCCGGGGCTCACGAGCCACAGAAGGACCTCTGACCTTACTTTGAACGCTTGTCAGCAGATGAGATAACATCTACTTCACTTTCCCAAGCACACACTGAATCACACACAAACACACCAACACCATTGAAAAAGATAATTATCAAGCATATAAAACAAACAAACGTTTCCAACTTTTATTTGCAGTGCACAGCTGAATTCTCATGTCAACAACGAGCATTCACAAACACATTCATGTTCATACAGAGTCACCCACAGAGTAGTTCAGTTTCACATCATCACAAACATTGTTCATCGAAGTGTGGTTCACATCTCTGACGTGTCTAGCGGTGTCACCTAGCATGGTCTGACAACTCCTGTCGCCATGGCCTCATCAAGCACCTGCACATGTCTTGTATTGGATCAGCTTCACTCGGGCCACAGGCAACTGCAGGGTCTGACAGGGCCATTCCAGTGCAGGAAATAAAATTGGCAGGAAATGTCTGCTCAAGGCGAAATGTGTGGAGCTGCTAGATGAGTTTTATTCTTCAAAATCATCATCGATTTCCAACGGACATCAACAGAAAGAATAACTTTTGGAGAAAGGCAATAGATGAAAGAAAAAAATGTTTAAATAAATTACAGAACCTACAGACAAAGCTTTTTCTCGTTCATTCCGACCCTAATCCTTTAATACTGTTACATTTTTCTCTTTTCTTTTGTTCACTGACATTCACTCGTGTGCGCGTGTTTCTGTATGTGTGTTGCGTGGGTGTGTTGTTGTTGTTGTTGTTGTTGTTGTTGTTGTTGTTGTTGTTGTTGTTGTTGTTGTTGTTGTGTTTGTGTGTGTGTCCCATTCCATAAAAGCCCAACACCCGCAAGTTTTCTTTTCAAGGAATGTCCATTCAATGTTTTTTCACTTGCCGCGACCTGGGACATGATTCATGAACACTCTCCTCATCTCTCCCCTTAGGAGTTATTGCCCTTCAAGACTTCCGCCTATTGTGTCTTCTTCTACCTTCTTCTACTGTGTCTTCTCTACCTAATCGAAAAAGATGCTGAAAAACTTCATGAAACAAACATGTTGATGATAATTTATCAATTTGTCTTTTTTTTTGGATAATCGGTAACTTTCATTTAAATATCGTAATATCTCTTGGCCCACTTTCATGAGACTACAGCAGTCTAACATTTCGACAAAAACCAAGAAATTTTAGTAAGAATTGATTACAACAAACGAAAGTTATCTCGCTTTTTCCTAGACCTCTTTCGACTTGGATTTTTGTTTTCTATTTTCTCGTCTTGTGAGACTCATAGTATGAAGCTGCACTTGTCATCAACAATATTGCTCACCTGTACTTTGGAATAATTAAGATATCGCCACTTTCGTCTTAATTCTTCAAAATATTTTTAACTGCTATGATTCCGACTAGTGAATCAACTATGTGGCAGAAGATGAAAGAAAAAGGAATGATGAAATCAAAAGGAGGTAATATTGTCTTCTCATGTCACAGCGTGCTTGTTGAGAAACATTTAAACTGCGTTGTCGTTCGTGAATACTAAAAGAAACATAACGAATAACACCTACAAAAGGGAGACAATTTACGACGAGAAATTTCATCTGTCGAAACATCAAACACTGAAAACATTGAGTGAATGTCAAAAAAGTTGATGGTCGACTCAGCGACAAATGTGTGGAGACGACGACTGGGATTTTATAGAGAAACAGAATTGAGTGTCCATTGGTGCCGAGTGCTTAACGACTTCAAACAGTGTGACTAGCCTCATCAGCAACATGTAGAACATCGCTGATGATGATTATCATGGCTGTGATCAAGAAATTAGAAAAAAATGTGATCTGACTACCTGTAAAGATGCAACATAAATCATGGGTCAGAAAGAGAGGATCGGCAAAACGATATTTAGTCTGTAAATGACACAGTGTGCTGCTACGATTGGAACAGAATAAAATAGTTGGGGAAGATACGAGAGGCAATCAACTTGAAAAAAAGAATTAAGTGAGAGAAATGGATTTGTTTACGCAATGTCAAGCTAGAAAGATGTTGCACAATCTTATAGTTGTGATTAATTAACATAAAGAACATTTGGTACACGTGTGAGGCAGCCACGAACACACACACACCCACACACGCACGCACACACACACACACACGCACGAACACACACACACATACACACGAACACACACTGAAGTTTGGTGAATTTCCTTCTATACTTTATCTCAGCATCCACGTGACCTGTTTCGGAAGCTGTTTCAATGGGCGATCTCGATGGGACTACGATTGACCATCTTGATGATCTGACAGCTGATGAGACTAATTCTTTTGATGATCTCTTATCGTAGTTGATTGAAAAATAATAAAACTAGGGAAGCTAGTAGGACTCGCGAGAGGCCAATACTTTCCACCATCTTCAAGAAGAAACTTTTAAAAAGCAAAACTGAAATGTAGAGAAAAAAAAAAACTGTTGGAAAAACAAACGATCGCTCTTCAGAACTGAAGCAGTAATATCAAAATTTTTCTGTAATATTTTAAGATAAAGCTTTGAATATAGACATTATTTGTTGAAGATTGTTACTGACAAAGTAAAGCTAGCTTCACACAACTCGACTTAATGAAACTCAGGAACCACCTAGCCCGACCAATCGGAATATTTTCAAAAAGTCAATATTAAAAAAGTCTTCGTTGCAATTAAAGACTTTTACTACAAACCGTTGTATTTTTTAAAATTAACTGAGTCAAGTAGTGTAATAGTTGCTTTATTTAACTTTCCTGGGATGCAGTCGAACCGTCTGATGTTCCCTTAACTTGATGGCGATGCATCTTAACATCGTTTAAACTTTAAAGCAAAGCCATACAGCAGCTAAGGCACTGGAGCAGGGTTTCCGCTGATTAGCAAAATTTAATTAGTTTTTGAAGACGAATCATGAAAATCGGATTGGCTGCTGAGCTGCGACAAAAAAATGGATCCGGCGAAAGTCGGTGAACTAGGATAACTAGTAGACTAGAATAGTAAAAACTGATTTTCTGATATATTGCTAATTCATGAAATTATGTGGTATTTTTTTCTTTCATAGAGGAGAAAAAAAATGCTTACTTACAAAGCATAATGTGACAGAAAAGTTTAGCGCCCAGCGTTTGCTCAGAAGTGTGTCCATCAGACAGGTGTGCAGGCCACAGTCAGAGATATCTGTTGGCTAACAACACTTGGAATAAAAACATATCACACCCAGAACAGCACAAACCTTCAAACATGTTCATCTCATACGCTGCCATTCAAACCGGAATCTCTGTCTACGAATTGATGCAACTACCCAGTCGAGGTCTGGGTTTCGATATCAAGGAAAAACAGAACAGCACGCAAAAGAAAAATGAATCGTCTTCGAGCATCAGTTCCACCAACTGTCGACAACTATCGTCGATTTTTAACCCAATCCAGAATTTGATTTTTCTGGAACAAATTTTCGAATGAACAGTACTCTTGTAAGATAGTCTGAGCTGTCCATTGTCTTCCCAAGGTAATGTCCTGTTAGAAGTTCTAAAAAAACAGACTGTACCTGCATAAATTACAGACTTTGCAAGAACTTCGTCACACCTGACCAAAAGTACGATTCTTATAACAAATCTCAAAATATACATTAGGATAATACCTTGATTTGTAATCAGATTACACAGCCTTATTACCATTTGTAATAGACGGCTGATCTGTCGTGATCGAGGGTTCAGGAAAAACATTTTTTAAAGTTAATTGTAGTGAGTTGCACGTGTTATCACAGAGGCGTACCCGGCTGGCTGTGTTGTATTTACCTACCCATCTCACCACAAACCTGCCAGAAGCCACAAAGGGAATTTTGTTAAAAACAAAACCAAACGATGACCCACCAAATATATTTTGGGGTTTGCATGTCTGGTTCACAATGCGAGGGTTTCATGTCCCTGAACACTGTTCTCAGGCATTGATGAAAAATCTCAGATTGTTTGAGAATATGACCTTTTGAACTCTCCACTTTGCATTAGTGTGCAGTTACAGTGTAGGTCTGTCTCCTGGCGACACGAGTGACCTCATGATGACCCCAGTGTGAGTCTGTCACCTACCACTTCACACCTCCCCGTCACTGTAGTCCACGTGGAGGTACTCCCCTGAGTAGTCCTTGGGTCGTGAGAACTCACTGTTGTAGCGTCTGTTGGCCGTCGAGGGCCCCGGGGACCGTCGCACGTCCCGCAGCTGGATGATCCCGTTGGCCGAGTCCGTTAAGGGCACGTCACACACATGTGACGCGTCGTCACAGTCTTTGCCCTTTTTGCACTTGGAACAGCGCCGTTTGAACTTTGGCTTCCGCGATGAACCCACGCACTTGACAGCGAACCTCAGTTCCTGGGCCATCTCGGAACAGAGGGACCGCTGGAGAAAAAATAAAAATGATCCAAAACATTGCAGCGATGTTTGTGATAGCAATTTTAAAATGTGAGCAAGAAATATTACAGATAATTGCATGGCTGGGAAGGTTAGTGACAGCGAAAAAAAAAGATTATTGAAAACAATGGAAATCGTCTCCGAAAAAAATCTCCATTTACTTTAAAACAATTTTACCCAAGCAAACTACAAGGTTAGACAGGCAGATCTTCACTGCCGTAGTATCTATGGACAGGTGCTTCTTTATTGTGTGAGGTAGGTGATGACGAGCCGACAAAAGATTGAATAAACACTGAGATGATAAGGTAAAAGGTCTTCCTCTGACCTTTTCAGTTCGTTGGGGAGCTAGGTGTTAGAGACCTTACTTTTTTCACCGCAATACTTACCTGAGGATGGTGCCCATTTCCTCTTCCTACCTTCTTTGTTGACATGTGTACCTTAATGGACCGTATTGCCATATTTATTTGTGGTCTTGCAGATATGTCTTTTGTCCAATATTGTATTGTTTTCTTTACATTCTACATTTAGAAAACTAAATTTCTTTTAGGTTACACCTCTGAAACGCTAAAGCTAATTTATACTCCCCATTTTTTTTTGTGGTTAGGGTTAGCCTGTCTGATGCTAGAATTAGTTATGTCTCCGGTGTTCTTACTAATGCTAAATAACATAATGCTAAAATCTCATATAGGTTTGTATAGACTACAGGTTAAACCTAATTAATACTAAGTCTTGTTTATGATATGACTATTTAATGATCAAACTAGTGTAGGCTACATACCCGATCCTCTCTGGCATTTTTCCTCGACTTCCACACGAACTCGCAGATGGCGACGATGACAGCCAAGGTGAGGCCGCCCATGAGGACGACGAAGATGCCGCCCACGTTTTGCACTCCGAGGGCGTTGGCCTTTGACCCCTTGTTGTCGTCATCACGAACGCACGTGCCGGTGTCCTTCCACCACTTGTTGTACAGCATCTGAATCCTTCCGTTTTCTTGTAGCTCCAGGATGGCCATGGACAGCCGGTCGCGGTAAGGCGAGTCTGTAGCAAGGAGACGATGAGGCGAGAGTTAATCTTCCTTTGGCGCCGACATTTGCATGCGATGCCAGACCTCTACAGGAGCTAAGAGCTGGGGTTGTGTTTCTACGCCATGAGGCTAAGTCTCTTTGCTAGTCCCACGAATATTCTGCCTCACAAAACTGTCTCATTTTATTTTCTTATTTTTGTGTGTGTTTTCTGTATCTATACCATTCGTCAGTTTGTTTACTTGTGCACTTCCCTTACTTTTTTTAGGTTCATTTTAAATACTTTTTTCTCTGTATGTAAGTCGTTAAACGTACAGTGTGTACGTGTCTTTGTGTGTTTTAGTTGTCCTCAACTAAAAATAATTCACATGAACACAGAAACTGTTTACGCGGAGGATCCACATCAGTAAACATCACGTGATTTTCCGCTATACTTCATCTGTTCCTCGCTCTCGCGTTTATACACCTTTATACAAATAAAATTAAATACAAGATTTTATTTTGAGCTGAAAATGAAAGCAAAAGGCTGTGCTGATCGGCCATGGTGGATGCACAAACAAAAGAGGACGGGGCGAGAGCAGGTGCCTAACCACCAAGTAGTATTACTCGACTGCTGGCAGACGACTTTTTTTCCAGTTAACTGCTAAAACGAGGCAGTAGACGACAAAGCTTCCGGTATAGTCACATTCTTTGTTTAGGCTCGCCGAGACTAACAGCGGAGAACTTCGCAAGAGTTGGTCTCGGCAGACAGACAGCAGTCCACCTATACACATCTATGGCCTGAGCAGTCAACTGGAAATGTACCTTTGAGGTGCAAATCATTAGCTGAATAACGAAAGTAAGATCAAAGAAAGATACACAAAATGTGTTACATGAGGGAAAAAGTCGAATTTCCTTTCAAGCAAATTATAGAGCTTTTGCACATAACCAAGACATAGCTAAAAAAATAAAATAAAAGACATACTGAGCTGACCCGGGATATAAATTGCAGTCAAGCCACCTTGGTAAAGGAAGCAAAGGACAGCTCAATGCTTACAGCGCGTTAATTCGTTTTTTCACTTTTCCCTACAACACCGGGGCCCTTCATTCCGATTGCTGATTAGTTCAGGAGCTGGTGACTCTGACCTTACAATCGCGAGTGCGTTTGCAGAAATTGCACGTGCGCAATGCACCCTTTGCGCATGTTGCACGTTCCGACCTGGAGGTGACGCAGGCGAATCTCTCGTGCAACATACCCGTGTAATGAGGTTAGGCGGGGTGGCGTTGTTTGTCTTTAATCCCAGTGTCGCCAAGAACAAAAAAAAAAAGCCCACAGGCGCCTAATGAACGGCTGGCCAAGCTAGCATCCCTCCTCCAACATGGCGTCTACCACAGCCGCGAGCATCGCCGAGGTTTGCAGCTAAAGTAAGAGTTTGCCATCCATGCACGTAACACGATTAAGCTAGTTAGTTTGTTGAGGTCTTAAGATGTGCAGGGAAAGATGTTATTTCTGAGGAAAAGTAATTAATTAGTAGGTGGAGGAAGGGGTCACAGGTTAAGAGGTTAAGCACACGAGTTATTTGTGTCGTCGTGGGAGGTTACGGCAGTAGAGTCAAGCCATGGTATGGTCTCCTTTATCGCCTTTCTCACAGGTCAGCTGCAAAATAAGGATGAATGAAGCCCTACTACCAAAAAAAAAAAAAAAAAAGTTGGTGAGCATTTTAATACCAATGACTTTGATTGGATGACCCAATGAAACAATTTTAGTCATGAATCCCCTGCTTACCCATTTGTAAACACTTTTGTTTGAGTTTTATTGAGATGTAAGTTGTTTTTAACTGACTTCGTGCAAACCATTCAGTCAGTCGTCCAAAGACTCATACCAGTTGCTAAGTTGCACATAGATACCCTCGGCAGCTGACAGGACCCTCCTCCGTCTTGGACGATAGAGAGCTGGTCCTGCACAGTACGAACAGTCCTCTCCTTCAGGTTCATTATCCAGTTGTTCCTCTGACGCCCGCGGCGTCGACCACCGTCCCACGTTCCTTGCAGGTGGCGCTTCTGATGTCCTGCGAATGTGGCGACTGTTTCGTACGAACCCATTGATCTTAGGTTCTCTCTACCAGAAAAACAACCTCCTAATGTCTAGATTCTCTTCTCCTTATTGGCAAGAAGTCCACTCGTCACATGATCGGTACTAGGAGGGACTACGAGTATATAAACCTGATGTTATATTGTGACAGACCTTATCTACCCTGGACATTGTTGTTGTTGATGTTGCAATCCTTATGTAGATATGAAACTTGTGGGACTGTCTTTGGAGAGGGTGGCTGCCAAGTGCCTACCACCATCTGCCTCTGTGAGCTGTCCTCCGCTCCTGCATATCTCTGATTTTCAGTTGGCGATGACCAGCCCAAAGGGTTCAAGCTTTCTGTGGACTGCTAAGTAGGCTGGTACTGGAACTGTCATTGCTGATCACCTGAACTTGGTAGTCTTCCTCTCAAGACTGCGGCTGTCTTCTGATAAGCAATCACGGGGCCTTGATATACTTGTAGACTTTTGCTGGCTTTGTAATCTTCAATCTGACAACAGCTATTTTCATTTATTCTTCGATTTCTTGTGGAACTTTGTCTATTTATTTAGTGGTGGGCTTTAAAAAAAATCGAAAAAACGCGGGTCTGGATATTTTCTTTTATAATTGTGAATGTTGGGAGAGATGTAGACCAACACATCACTTAGAAAACTAGCATAGTCTCTTAAATTTTAACAATTTCACACTTAAGAATTAAGGGTAAAACATGTCCCTGGTAACTCAAAGCACCTTGGCAGCCTAGTGATGTAAGCATTTTGTGAATTGTTTTAATTTTTCGCCAAGCTATGTGGACTCATCTACACAAAAAAATTAGACTTTGACATTTAATTGTGACTTTAATATTTATCAAATTGTGTTTTTAGTACTTCAAGAATTCACAAAACTGTAGAATGATGTTATTTAATACAACTGTACTTGAAAGCAGGAAAAAGAAGAGACGAAGGAGGTCTACATGTAACATAGACTTAGCTCCCGACTATTTCATTGAATGAGCTTAGTTCTTAATTAAATTTTTTTAATGTATAAATAATTTGATTCAAAAGTAAATGTCGACAGACTTACTCTTACAGCTGTTCAGTTTTATTTCTGAAAAACCCGACGAAGCGCGAGTAAAGGGAAGAACGCGAAGAGTGATGGAGGGGAGATAACCAACGTGGGTCAGGAAAAAAAAGGAAGTTATCGGGATTCTCCATCCCCCCTCGTGCTCACTGACACGTGCGGAAATGGGCGCGTAGGCCAACTTTACGCGCGGTGAATTAGTTCTAGCACTTTTTTCCAGTGAATACTCTTGCTCTGACTTCCTGGCCAGCTTCAGCAGCCAGATGGCAAATCGATGTTGATCAGGGAGAGTAACTCGCCCTCCGTCTTTGTGCTTGTTGTCTCCCGCTTGGCCCTGACCTTTCTCCTGTTTACTACTGTACAGCTATTTGTCCACAGCTTTGTTTACCGATCGTGTGGAACACTGCGTTCAATATTCACATCAACTTCTGTGTTTTTTTGGTATGTGCTTTGAGTCTGCCTCTAATTCAACATTATTATTATTTTTCTATTTTTTGAAAATATTTCATCAAGGACTAGTCACACTGTTTGATGCCCAAGAGGTAAAAGAAAATCTCAAGATATGATAAAAAAATGAAATATTGAAGATTGTTTACGATTATTCCAGAAGTTGTTGCGGTAGGATGCATTTAGCTACCTCCTCCTCTCTTCCTGTCTTTCGCCCTGCTCCCCTCCACCTCCTAAGGGGGTCAACCCGACAAACACCATCGTTAATGTTGTTTCTGTCGGAACTAGACGTGTTGTCGTGTCTGTTTGTGCCAGCCATCTTTCATTCACTTTTCTATACACTGTAGTTCATGTGCTGCCCTCTCTCTCTCTTGGTCACGTGTTATTCGTGTGTACTTGCAATGTCGGGTGTATGATACCTAGTATCACGAAACTATGCGTCGGTGTGAGAGCGTGCGCGCTTGTGTGTGTGTTAGTCTATATGTGCGTGCGTGTGAGTGTGGACAACCTAGAGAGAGAGAAAGAGGAAGGTACAAAGAACTCGGTGTCTGTAAATAATTTTTAATCTCTGTTGCTGACTCTTTTGAAGTTGACAGCACGGATAACTTCCACAATATATTTGGAAGCGTTGACAAAAATATGTTTGGACAAGAAAAACAGAAGTTTTCACAAAATGTAAACATAAAAGAATGCGAAACATAAAAATAGAACTGGAAAAAGAAAGTAAAGAAAGACAAAACTTGATGCTAAATTGACATCTTCCCAGCATTGCACAACTGCCTTAAGAAAGTCGAATTGAATCTCGATTGCTACGGATGTTTTCAGTTTTTACCTTCATACAAGTCACAACCGATTTCTGGCCTTTTTTTAATTGTCTTCCTACCAGTTCGATATGTGTACTTCCTAATAAAAGGTTATGGCCAAAATTTACGGTAACTTCCGAGAAAATAAACAAAAACAAAAATCAACAACACAAAAGAAAAGAAAAGAAAAAAAAAAACCAACACAAAAACAAGGTTTTTCCCTACCGGTTTCAAACCTAATTTCCCGAGACAAAACTGCGAGAGACAAAGAAGAGAAAGGTGGAGGAGCGGCCCGAGTCCTTCACTTCAAATGCTCCCCTCGCCCGTCGTAACGTAAATAATGCCTGCCGGGAGAAATTTAATTTTGAGGGGCAGTGTAACACGATTGGGTGGTGTCACTGGGCCACGTGTGGCATGCAAGACAAACAGGATCCCCCCTGTACACAACCCTTGGTGCAGCCACCTCGCCATCACACAGTCTCGTGCATGCACGTGCACAGAGGTATCACGCGTCCTCACTTGCGTACACATCGTTCACTTGCATACAAACACACATGCTTATATTCACACACGCAAACATATATATTCATACACATACGCAGCTTAAAATATACGAGCACATATACAGACACACATGCACGAACACGCGCTACACAGTATTTATACACATGCGCACACAAAGATAAAATTTTAAATAAATAAGGATGCTAAACTATTAATTACCATATTTCATTAAGGATAAGCTAGAAAGTAAGTTTTTAGTACCCTTCTGCCCGTTCTCTGGCCTAAACCTTTCAGGGTGGCAACCATCACACTCTCTTTCTCTCCACCTAATTACATTCTTCTGTCTTTCTCATCTTGTCTTTATTCCGTCTACTCTCCGCCAAGCCTCTAACTTTCAATGATCTTTTTGTAGTTTGTTATTTAGATAACAGACGACAACAGCAACAAAGTCAAAGTTTTTTGGGGGCATGCCTTTCACGAATGAATACAAAGCAAAACGTAGTCTATTTCCTTCTTGGCGAGAATCTGTGGCAGAGGCAAGAGAAGAATTTTTTCTCTGAGGAATAAATAAGCGAAATGTCGAAACCAACGGACTGAAAATGTATGTCAGAAAAAATGTAACATGTGTGGGCAGTCGGTGCTTTATGCCAAGTGTTAGCTATTTTATGGAAAAGCACGTGCCTGACGAGAACTGAATCCGGAAAATCAATTCTCATTACCTTGGTGACAGACGTAGTGCCAGAAAAAAATTCTAGTTTTAATTGGTGAATGTCTCAAAACAAGAACTGTGTTTACTCGGTATCATAAAAATGGAGGAAATCATTCATTAAAAAACGTGTCTCAAGAGAAAATTGTATTTACTAATTTTGGAACTTGTCTCAAAGATCACAGCATTTTCTCAGTTTTTCTTTTCCGGAAATGTCAGCTGGAAGAGAATCGAATTTATTTACTGGCGAATATAACCACGTTCGTTTACTTAAGTTATTGTCTTACTGGAAGAAAAGGAATTTTTACTTTTGCAATAAATACATTTCACATAAATAACAGGTTTAAAAGATAAGTAAAGAATATAAAACAATATTTACTCATTGGAGTTCCGATGCCGTAGCCCTTGGAGTCCAGGAGGCCGCCGATCTGCATGAGTTTGCATTCTCTTTGCACCTGGTACTCAATCATGGTGTTCTCCATGAAAAAGGCGTAGTTACCCTTCAGTACCCGCTTGATACCCTCCTCGTAGGTCTCCATCATGGCCTCCGGGTGGTCCTTCATGTAGGCATACATTTTTTTGTAGGTGTCGATCTTGGAATCCTGGAAACGGGGAAATGGTAATTAGTAATGTATAATAAGTGTAGATTGTGGTGTAGTGAGTATAGTGAGTGTACTTAGTGAGCTGTACTTATTGTGCCATATTCAGTGTGTATATCATTCATTCTGTGAAACAACTTTCCACCCAGGATGCTACAGTACACGCACATACCCTAACTATTCATACGTATCCACCCTATCCTCCTCCTTCACCTTCCTGTCTTCTGCTCCATTTTACCCCTCTATTCGCAGACTGTCCCAGCTGCTCGACAATAAAAGCTGATTGGGGTGGCTACATGCGGAGCACAGCCTGCAAACCACTTTACCCCGCGTCACCCTACGCCACACTAGCGCTTCTCTCGAGCTTGAACAGCCAGGCCGTGCCCTCCAGGGACAATTAGCCTCATCCCTCCCTCCAATGAGGGCCAGGAGATTCGCCCTCACGCCAGCGTGTGACAGGGATGTTTATTTTTTTTTCTTCCAGTGGGTGGATAGGAGGACGTCGTCGCTGTCCGGAAGGGACCGGATGAAGACTAAAGGAGAATGGTAGGTAGAGAAGGGAGGGTAGGTAGTTGTCATGGAAGAGGTAAGACAGGACGGCTTCCTCCCACGCGTCCTTTCTTTCTCTCTTCCTCCATCCTTCTCCTACACTTGTCTTCCGCCACGCATATCTGTCCTTTGACCCGGATGAAGAATTCGTCCTTGTGTTCCGCCAGACTGTCGGCTCGAGGATTGGTCACACAAAAAAGTTTCCTGTTTGTGTAAACTTGCCTCCGGGTCTTGCTGTGTGCGGAGGTGACGTGCGAGGGTGGGGGAGGAGGACCGGCGGGATTTCACAAGCTGGTCTTGCAGGTTCCAGACAGAGCTCTGGAATAATCTCCTGTCAATTGATAGTCTCAAAAACTTGCAGGGTCTGGACCGGGTTCCACAATAAGCTCTCGTGAGCTTTTGTAAACTTTTTCAGCAGCTTCTGTAGCTTCGTCCCTGCGTGTAGCACTAGACGGTTCACGATGATGATGATAAGTGTGAGCGAAGAGGAAACGACAGATAAAACTAAATAAATCTCTCACGAATACGACCAAGAGGGCAAACAGGAAGAGATGGGGAATGGCTAGTCGCTTAATCGTCCTCTCCAGCGTTCACAAGCAAACATCGCCTTGAGCTCAACCGGAAGTTAGTTCTCGGCAACCGTCCCCATCACTTCCGTTTTCAACCACGTGTTATTCAACACAAGAGTACAAGAAGAGAGCGCGGTTGCTATGTACCGACTTCTGTAACTCATGTCCATGTCCAGTATGCATCACTATTGTCAGTGTAGTAATGGTGTACGTGTCAGGTGTGTCAGTGTTGTATGTGCCAGGTGTGTCAGTGTTGTACCTGTCAGGTGTGTCAGTGTTGTACGTGTCAGGTGTGTGTTACTGATGCTCATTATGTCGGCCATGTGCCTGTATCCGTAATGATTGTCACTCAGAGATTGTCAGATGCATACACTGCAAATGTTGAACAAGGACTAAGTAAACTCGGTCTGAGAAAGTTATTGGCACCCGACATTCGATGACCCAAGATCCAATCTGGCAATGTAAGCTCTTGGATCCTATGTATTGCTGTAATTAACACCATCTTTCCACTACTTTCTTGTAGCATTGTTAGCAGGCGCAGACAAATGGAAAGCTGATCTTGTTCTTTCTTTGTATTAGAGTAAATTTCTGTAACAAGGTGGCATCTTGGCAGTTACAAAATTGCAGGTCCTGGTTTAACAGAATAACTCTTCGATAACAAGATTATAGAGTCGAAGCAAAGTGGCATCTTTATCAATCCCCATTTTTTCTTTGCAGGTGAACGAGCGCGTGAATTGCGACACAGGATGTTGGTAATTTGTCTGCTGACCTACTCCGTTTTATCTGTTCAAAGGTCTCGAAAATGTGTCCTTTATTTTTAGTTATCTTTTCTGTTATTATTTTTATTTTATTTTCTAGGTATCCTTATTTTGTGAGTTTTAAAAGTCAGTCAGTATGCCAGCCGACTCTACCCCACGTTCCCTCCAGGTCCCGACATTTTGTTTGTACTGTCGTCTGCTAGAAAAGTTGTGGACGGGTGGCATGGCAGGCAAGCGGTGTAAATGAGTCAGCACGGCGCGGACAGGGTGTTGAACGAGTTGCAGCGAGAGCAGGAGTAATCAGCCCTTTTACAAATAGATTAGAATATTCTAGAAGGGGATAGTGGGATAGAATAATTAACCATCACCAGCCAGCTCTTCACCTCCTAGCGAACCACGAGAGATGCCCAGACACGACGTGCGAAGACGTGGAGGATGTTTTCCAAGAAAGGTGCGGTAACCATTTATCTCTGCCTGGATTCACACAATTTATTCGGAATTTGATCAATTTTTATGTAGGTCCATTGTTAATTTCTTGTATAAATTGTTAATAGTCGCAGAAACTAAGCCTAGAAGACTATGTAAACCCTGAAGTCTTCGTCAGACTAACGAGCTTCGATGTTGCTGACCCCAAAGAACCGAGAGTCCGGTGTGATCCATCCCCCAACTGGTTTGTCTTTGTCCAGCTTTTATTTTGGACAGAATGACTAAAGAGACAAAATTATGGAGGTTAAATTTCGGTTAGTGAATTTAGTTGTTTACTTGTGTATAGAAAACATCAGTCGACAAAGCCAGTGCAAAAACGAAAATATATCGTCGCTTCACAGACATGATCCAGTCATCTTCACCGCGGTCGCAGCCGATTTACGAGGTTGTGACAGATACTCAAGTGCCGGCTTTGTAATCTTGTTTTTTCTTTTGTTATCGAGAACAGTCAAAGCACCTCATAATGCTTGCCAGTTAGCCTCATGTTTATAGTTCTTTATGCGGGTGTGAAGCCTGGGCGCCATTTAGTGCAGCAGTAGATCATTTCTTTCTCCACGTGTCCAGCACGAAGGAAGTTACGGGTCATTGACCCTGCTCGTAATGGAGCAGGTGGGACTGTTCTTCAAGTCCTCTGAAGAAAATTTCATTTACAAAGACACATTGATACTAAAGTAATCAACATTGTTAGTGACATATACGAAATATGACCGAAAACTATACTAACATCCATGAAACATCTGGGACTGGGCGACCCATAAATGACCCCAACCTAGCGCATCTTTCGGTGAGGAACAGGAGAATGTCCTTCTGATATGGAGGTTAGCAGCGAAATAAACCTGATTTCACCTAGACTAATAATTAGTAGTGGTGTTCATACCCAGGTGGCGCTACTACCTATAGTTCGAAAGGCACGTGTCCAATGATAGGTTCACATGTGATAAAGACCCTCGCTGGAACTCAAAAGAAGAAGCTGGAGAGAAGAACCCGCAGACCTGAACATTGAGAGAAACAACACCGAACGATGAAGAAGCCAGGGAGCAGATCACATTTGAAGAAAAGAAAAAATACTTGTTAGGAAAATTGCTGTTGTGTTTTCCCAAGCCTATGCACGACAAAGTGACATTGCCATCTCTCACAGCCTGCAACAAGAAATGCAAAGGGAAGAAAAGGAACGAGCATCAAACACGGAGATGCACGATTTCATGACAAACAGACATTACTATAAAGGAGCTGAAGAAGGCCATTAAGCAGCCGAAACAGAAGAAACCTGCCGGCCCAGACATCATGACAAATGAGACGCCACAACACCTTGGTAACTGATTTCTTCTAGACATCCTCAGTGTAAGTGGAAATTAGGACAAGTACCCCAGGTTTGGAAGAAAGACAGGATGATCCCCATCCTCAAAGATGAACGATGTCCTTAACTACCATCCCATTAGCCCGAGAAGCTGTGTAAGCAAGACCACATTACTTATTATCAAGCAGAGAGCACCATGCCCCAGACCAAGCATGCTTCCTGAAGTCCAGAGGCATTTTTCTCTCTCGTCTCTTCTCAGGAATAAATATTTTACAAGTCCTCATTTCAGCTTAAGTTCACTCCTTCACAAAAAATGACCCTGATTATGAAAGAAAAACATAAAGATACAAAAATACTTACTTTAAAAAACGAAAAGGTTGACCCGCTTTTCCTCGTGCCGTAGGAGATGGCCGTCTGCTTTGCCAGGTCCTCCACGCTCTCGATGGGTGACACCATCCTCTCGACGGTGAGGAAAGCAGCCAAGTTGGCCGTGTATGACGAGATAATAATTAATGTAAAGAACCACCATATGCCCCCTACGATGCGAGTGGACACGGCCCTGGGGTTGACATCCGACCCTTGCTGCATGAGAGTCCCTACAGTGAACCAGAAGCTGTTGGCCAGGTTGAAGGTGTTCTCCACCTCATCTGTGTCCGGGTTGCAGGGATGCGGGTTGTACCACTCGTAGGGACTAAACCTGGCCAAGACGAAGATTGTGAAGCTGACCAGCAGGTAGGCCCCTATCAGGTACAACCATATTTCGGCCGCCAGGGGATTGAGGAAAGAGAAGAGGCCTGGCTTCTCGCGGTCAGGAACCTTGAACAAGATGGAGATGCCGAGATTGAGGAATGGTTTCGTGAAGTCGATAACTTCTTCCCTTACGTAGTTGATGGTTAGAGGAGCTACTGCCAGGTCAGCTCTCTGTGAAATGACAAAAGTCAGCTTTGATGTAAAATGATATTATTCAAGTACGTACGAGCTGTCACTAACAATTCTATTCGGTATATGTACTCAACAACTGTCACTAAAACGTCTCTCGTTCTCATCGTCAAAGTCATCAATTAGTTCTTGTGGCATCAACTATTTACCAGTACGGCCAGACACACATTTATACATGCATATAAATCATACAATGAACAAAGTGGGACATGAATGGGAGTGAAATGCAGAGTTTGGTTTTGAATTCATACCATAACAGCTAACACCGGGTACAAGTCAACCCTGACTACTAACAAGCGCTAATAAGAGAGACGAGACGATGGAACGAATTTACGAGAGAAGTATACTTACAAATACAGAGAACACCCACACCAACAAGGACACCTTGCTACGACACTTACATCAGCAGGTAACAACTTACCCCCTCCATCACCTCCCGAACCATTCCGTTCCACTCTCCACTGCTGTCATTCTTTGCTCCATAGTTGTTGTCTGGCACCAAGACAATATCATACCGGAAGTCCACCATGGCGGACAAATCGTTGAGGAGGTCGATGATGAATCCTTCGTATTTTTCTTTTGCATTCGGTGCCTGAGTGGACATCAGGAAGGGCGCTTCCTACACAGGGACACAGGATCCAAGGTACAAAATCGAGAGATCATTGGACTGTCATGTAACCCTTCTGTTCTCTTCTAGCATTCATGATTTATTTTGTCGTTTCTTTGATTGTTTTTCTGAAGTTTTTCTGAATAATTTGGCTCAGAACAGAAGGATGTCATGTCTCGAATAATAGTGAATAATATTTGGAAGAAATGAGAGATTTCATGACATTGAGATGGCTGTTCTGAAGGTTTTCTGGGTCAGGTTACCAAGACACCAGATAAAAACAAGTAATTACAAACAAGTAATGAATATGCGTTGTTTAAAAATATATAGTATGTGGAAGCTTACAAAGAGTAGCTTTGTAAATTTTTCAGACTAATGAGTTTAGTGTATTCTGAGATACATGAACACATCCCAGGTCTGCTAAATGACTTTGATTACTAAATATTTAGCGTTGTTAATGTGAGTCTAACCATCAATTGAAAGGTTATGACCCTTAAAGACTGTCAATTGTACTTTAATTGGGAGAAGAGCAAAAACGCAAGCGACACTGCGCAAACACGCATGCGCACTCACGCACTGACACATGCGCGCAGATGGCGGCTTATGCACACAAATACACTCAGAATCACATGCACACATTTACTTATAAACAGAAGCACACACACACAGGCAAACGTACACCCAAGAACGCTCACACACATACACGTGCACGCAAACACTGTCACGCGCATGCGCACACTCACAGGGCGGCAAAGGTACAAACCTGCATGCGTAGGAATATACAAAGACTTGACAACAAAATGAGGACAATTACAAGCAGTTAGAACGACACGCTTGGGATGTAAACATATGTTTGTGTGTATTATGTAAGGGTGTGATGGTGTACATCGTCATCATGGTCGTCACACAACGACACGAGTCGACGTTGTCGTGTTGAGAGAAACAGAAACGAAGGTTGAGAGAGAGAGAAAACAAAACGAAACGAGAGACAATAGAGAAGGAAACAATGATGTTTCAAGAGAAATAATTTTGCATGTGCATGCATGGTTAGTAAATTGTAAGCATCAGCAATCAAGCGTAATTCAAGCAACTGCAAGCATGATTGTTTTGTAGGAAGGCTTCAGTGTGATTGCCTTGTGTCTTCACTCGGGAATGTCCATACATGCGTGTTTCACACACTGCGGGCAGTAGTCAGGATAATAATAGTTTATATATATATTTACTGAGGTTGGGTAAAACAAAATACAGAGGAATAATGCGAAGGAGAACATTCAGACTGTAGTGCAACGAACCATCAACGACGTCACAATAAGACGAGGATGTACATCTGGCTGAAATATAACAAAATAACACAATGAGAGTGAAACAAAGAGAAGACAAGACTAACTGAAATAGCATAACAGATTCAAAATAAATAAACAAGGAAAGTTCAGCTCAAAAACACGAAATATACTAGTAAAACTATTGTATGAGAGTAATAGTAGTTGTCTTGTTCTTGATGTCCTTGTATTTTTGTTTACAATTTTTTTTGCTTACAATTTCGGGAAGTACATTCAGCTTGTTTTGTATTTTAGAGTACAACTTGTTAATATATCTAACAAATTTTTGTCGGGAGTAGTTACAGTAACACAAAACTGCATATTCTTGAAAAACGAATTGAACACAGTAGAAGCGCAATGTTTAATGATTGTTTATTGTTTACTAAAGCATGTTTAAAGGTCTTATAGTCACAAACTATCTGAGAACCTCGTATTTATCTTCGTCAGGTATTGTACATGCGTGAATAGGTGTGTGTGTTTGCGTGCATGCCCTCTTGTTACATGTGAATGGATGGAAGAGGTTTGGAGACCAGATTCAATGACTACATTCTCTGCACCATGTCACAAAGGATGCAGACAAACAGCCGTACAGTGGGTATCGACCCAACGGTCTCTTTATCCAAAGAAACTCGAGAAGCCGTTGCATGCTGAGCAATTTACAGACTAAAAAGACCGACGAGGATGTCAGAGTCTTTCAAGGCAAACAAACAAAGCGAACCATATAAGCTTGGTAAGAACTCATTGACCTCTCTTCACTTCGTCCTTAAATTAAGAAGTCACTCCCAAGACGAGTGACATTTAAATCCATCTGCCGAGAAGAGTGGGGAGGTCTTCCACCAAGTTTTGACCCATTTAAACCTGAAACCCTGCATCCAAGAAGTGCATTTAGTAGATGCCACAGATAAACATGTCTGAGAGACATCTGATATGGTTTTTTTTATGTAGCAGACATGTGCCGCCGATGCATGTCTCAAATTTATGCTTTTAGTTGATGTCCCCAATACATTTCTGAAAATGCCTTTGAGACATGTTTGATGTCCTCGGCAGATGTAGGATAACGCATCTCAAAGATGTTGAGACTTGGTGGAGCTGCAGACTTTCCAGCAAAGAAGTTGTTTAGTGTGGGTTTCCCCTTAAAGTACTTCAAAAGGTCATAGCTTCATCACATGTCCTTTTCGTAGTCCAGAATTTCAAAAAAGTGGTGAAAATGCTGATTAAATGTATCTACCTTTGCCATTTTAACCACTCAAATTTTTAAAAATAATTATTACTTCGGTCTTAACAGATATTTGATGAAATGACCAGCTGGTCGGCGTCAATCATCGTAGTGCAGTCTCGACCACATCATCGTCAATGATGTTAGGAAGAAAACTGTAAATAACTTTGCACCCCTGACTAAAGTAGTATCTCTCTGTTTTGTTAATGAAGCTGTGCAGTTCTCGCCTACTCAACGGTTCCCGTCTAGTTGCCCAGGGCAACACCTCGGACATTCCAAGCACGAAATGTCCGCAAGATACAATCAGAACTTCTCTGACCAGTGTCCATTCCAAGAAGACTTGAGTGGTTCACAGATACCTTTCTGGTCTTTTTTCATCAAATAAACATGATGGTGACATTGAAGACATGTCCAAAGACCAGTCAGTGGAGGATGAAAAAAAAAATTAAATGAACACGTGCTATTTAAAGACAAGAGGGAAAAACAGAAACAATGTTAATTGTCCCAACAAAGAGCTTACTCGGGAAATAATAATCACAGAATTTATTTCAGCTACACAACGACCTCAGCATCATTGTCATCACATCAACAGTGTCCTTAGCCCCAAATTTAAATGTTGTTTGGAAACTAAAACTTGCTGGCAGTTCATTTCCTTTGCACCAAAGTTATTTATTTTTAAGCTTTTTGTTTATATTTAATGTTATCTTTTCTAAGCTTGGTATCCTCTGTGTCGCCCTTACGTTTTCGTACTGCTTACTCTTTCAGAAAATTATATTGTTTTCCCTCTTTCTCTCTTCTCTTCCATCAATTTAATTCATCTTGTATTTTTTCATTAAGGAGTTATTTTAAAACTTTAGAATCTCTTCCTGTTTTCGTGTTTCCATTCTAAAATCGTGCATGTATGTTTTAATTATATTATTTTTCTTTTTTCAATGATTTTGTAGACTAACTGACGTGTGTAATTAATCAATTGATCTCCTTGGGTCAAGGGATCACATGAACACGCACGCGCACGTTCGTTATATGTACGTATATTTTTTAATCCCACCCCTAATACCACCCTTTCAGGACACACCGGACGAAATTGTTTATGACCCCGCCGCCGACGGAGTGGTCCACTTGTCACAATCGCTTGATCATGAGCGCCGCCCTCATTCAAACCGCAGGCGCGTCCTCCCTGTCCAGGGGGTCATGGCGGCAACACCCAGGCAATTTTTCTTTACGAACGGGCGGCTAGTTACTGGAGCAGGGTCATCGTCGTCGCCTGACCTTTCTGGATGCTGCCGAGACACCAGGCCCACTGTCTTCATTGTCCCAACTGCCAGCCCTGCCATCCTTTATTGTTGCGGCTAACCAAGACCAAGCAGCCGAGACTAAGACAACATAATTGCTTTTTACAAGATGTATGGAGTGTGGTTGAACTTGCATGCACTTCTCGGATTCGCGCTTCATACACCACGCTTCCTCGGCTCGTGCTTGCAGAGAAAAAAAAACCAGTGTAGGTATGGAAGGGAAGAAAGTGCAGGACGAAGAAAAGTGGAGTTAATTTGCTGGACTGTTGGCCAAATAGGGGAATCTTACATCCTTCGTTCTGACACTCGCTCGGGAACAAATACAGTCGGTGTTTTATTTCCAATCACTCCAGGGCATGACCGGGAAATTTCAGGGGTAGTTGTTGCGGACCTGAATTAAAACTATCTTGTTGTTAACTGCGTGTCTCTGGTACATGGCTACGATCCACCCGCTGGTACTTACAGCAGACAACAAATCCAAAAACATTGGAGAAAATTACTGATTCTCACTTTTGAGACAGCATCACTCAAATTACAGTAAAATAGGCTACAAAAATGTGTACTTCTTCTAAATGCCAATGATTTCTTTAAAAAATCTTTAACTTTTAGAGGACCAATAAAATTCTGAAGATGATCGTGTTGATGGTATTGTTTATAACCAAGAAGTCAAAGAAGCAAAAGCAAAAGAAAGTTTGGAACGATGTCCTTATATCATCAGCAAATCATGATTACACAATTTGTTGACAACGAAGAAATAATCATGTACATAGAAACAACTTGGTTTGATTAATAAATGTTTCATTAAATTAGTGATGTGAAAATTATTGTGTAAATATTCTGACCAGACCTGTCTAAGATCCTTATGTTTGCCCTTTTTTTCTGTGACAACAGATATTTTCTGGAAAACTGTGTTGGTTATTCCAGCAGATATTGTTCAGCACTATGTAAGAAATAGAAGAACGGTAGACAAACTGTCGATAGACATGTGTGTCCAGGATTTGGCCAGAAGCTGACAAACGTGGGAGCTGTAAGGACGACCTTGTCTTGAAATGGGAGTTAGAAAAACTAGAAAGCTACACAGTACTTCCGAAGAAATGTTATTTTTCCACAGATTTGTTCATAGATTCCTTTAGGGCAGAAAGGTCATGGTTTTCATTACCTGGATCACCTGCTTCGATTCATTCCACAATGATGGTTGTGTGCACATTGTAAATTATTACAGACATTCAATTTAAACAATTTTTAAATGAAAGATTGAAAAGCGTCTTGACAAGGGGTCAGAACAAATAGAAAAATGCCTCAATAAGAGCTCCATGGCGAAAGAGTGGGAATTCAACTCACCTTGACAGTGGTAACAATCAGAGTTTTGTTACCAAAAGGAGAACCTTGACTTTTTTCAGCTCGACTCATGTTGAGACCAGTGAGGTACTGCCAAGTGCCAGCCTGAAAACGGTAATAACGGCTAAAAAGGGAAAGATCAAAAGATTTCCACACAGCGCAAGTAGTAAAGAAGAGATAAAGAGAAAATATCGCAGTATGCTAGAAAGAAAGAAAGAAAGAAAGAAAGAAAGAAAGAAAGAAAGAAAGCAAGCAAGAAAGAAAGAAATCGTAAATTAATGCAGCAAAACAAGGGCAGAAGAATATTTACCTTGACAAGCCCTTTTGTTTTGAGCTGAAGGACATCTAATTTTAGATCAAACCGTCTTCCATCTTTCAGTCGCACATCACCAGATAACCCTTTGATCGTCATCTGAAAGTGAACAGCAAATGTAAACTAATATAGGAAAATTATATGATGCTATTACACTGGAGTAATCTTTGCTTACTTACTGCCTTCATCAAACTCTTTACGTCTTCACTGTTATTCTTTGAAACCATTTCTTGGCTGATAAATGATTCTGGTGTGAAGAAAATTTGGGACAATCTGAAACTTCTACAAATTCAGAAAACTCTAATTATTGACACCATAGATAAATTATTCTGTGGTCAATGTATAGACTATGTCTATGCTGACGATAGACTAATTACTGGATAGAATCGTGGATAAAGAGAGAGAGGGACACTCACCTGGTTCAGATATGTATAGAGAGCACGGCCCGAGGGCCACTGCACAGGGTCGTCACAACTCGTGTTGACCGGATGTAAGACGACATGTTGTTCGTAACGCTCGAGCGCTTGGGCGAGAAGATACACCGCGTCATACATCAGCGCCACCTCGTGCTAAAAAAAAAGAAACAAAAGGGAGCTTACAAGAAATTAATTAATCGTGTTCCTCCTACCCCACTATCTAAAATTCATCATTCAAATAAAATATAAATAAATAACATGAACCAGAAGAACTAAAATTACTTGGATCTCGTACAGTTGACGACAACTATCATTACATACAGAAAAATCGTCTCTGTTATTAAGGCAATCCTCGGTTCTTTCCTTTAACTGATAATTGATGGATGTAAGTAGCTGCTTGATAAAAATATGTATCTATATATTTCAACTAAAAAATGCAAGAAGGTAAAAATCGCTTACAGAAACAATTTCATCCCTTCATAAAGTCATCATTGTTTGTATACTTTTCAAAGAAAACTGTCTGACGTGTATGTTTTAGTCATTAAATAATGAAATACTTACTCGTAAAAATGAGCAACCCGTTGTATTAATGAGCTGCAGATCAGTCTGAAGCTCGTATATCCCCATGTCTCTCATGATGGCCTCCGTTCTTTTATCCTCGGGATCAACGACTCGAAACCCCGTAAGATTCACGTAGTTGTGACGGAAGTCTTCCATGTCAAAACACTCGATATCCTGCATGAAGAAAAAGGAAACTATGAGTGCCAGACCATTTCTGTTGAAGCCAGGTGTTGAAGTAACATGTATTGCTACTGCTATCAAGTCAGGTGAGACTGACAATGTGGGAGGTACAGAGCTACATAGATTCCATGATGATGATCATGATTATGAGGATGATGATGATGATGATGATGATGATGATGATGATGATGATGATGAATACCTTAAACAATATACGATTGCACGCCAGCACACACACTCACCAGGTTGGTAAGAATATAATGGTGATATGGATCAATCATGCCTTCCTGAAGAGCCTGAAAAAAGAGGGAAGCGTGTAACTACAACTGTCTCGCAAATTACCTACAACAGTAAAGTACACAGCTTTAAACTAAAATATATTTTAAAAATGTAACACAAGGAAATAAATGTCTCGACAATTTCCAGAAGGATTCTCTGAGGTCCAGTTGTAATGTATTTACTGAAGTCATGTGATGAGGCAAGTCGTGGTGTACAATGGCGATGAAAGTCTTAACTTCTTTAATAAGTTTTACACTTCATCTTAAAGTTTAAGAAGGAATGAACCTACGGACCATTTTCAGAAAAAGACTGGTTGCGTCGACCGGGAGATCCACCAGAATTCGTTTCCATTTGTTCATCTTGGCTTCTTTAAGGACACTGCGCATGTTCCTGATGTCCACCTGTCTCACGAAAGTGTCTATCTTCTGATGAAAGTCGCCTCTGATCACGCTCTGCACCTTAGAAAGGTCTGCAACAAACAGGAACTTTAAATGCCAACACATAAAACATACATTTTTTTTTCTTTTCAAACGATTTATTTACAGTTTTGCTAGGTGTTGGTGGCTGGGTGGGGAAAGGTAAGATGATTTTTCCGACACGAGATTGGAACCCAGGGCATTCAGTCCTCACTGCAATGGTGACTGGACCACCTAAAGTCTTTTGAATTGTTAGTCTGAGTATCAGTCTGTGTTGAAGGCTCTTCTGTAGTCTCGACATAACGACAGTTTCTTCTTCTCTTTCATTTCTCTTTCTCTATATATATATAAAACGCATCGTCATAAACACAAACAAGAAAAATGATTTCTTTTTGAGTTTGTATGGAAGCATTCTTTGCACCGAGTGAAGTAGCAGCCACTTGGCCTCAGTGTTGTCACAACTGCTTAATTAGTCTCGACCTGTGGGTTACAAGGTGGAAAATCAAATTCACGAAAAAAATATCTTGTGCTTCCCGCGACTTGTTTTACAGAGTACTTCGCGCTTGAGATGATTTCTTAATTAAACTGAAAGTGGGTCAAATACACTTGGCTGGCAAACCACTTTAGTTAACAGACTATTCCATCATATGACAAACTGTGGGTTTTTAACCCAGTCCACAGGACGGGTAAGGATTATTTTGTAAGCCACACTCATTCTTTCTGGCTGATTGTTTTTGTTTTTTTGTGAAGTTTAGGTACAGGATCGATGTAAACATCGTCACGCTAGAGGCATCAGTTGCTGCGGAATGTGAAAACATGTTCACGGTTTTTTCAATGGTTGTTCAGAACCTACGACGACTTAATGTTTTTAGGAAAACTAAGGTGTTTTCACTTGTGTTAAATAGTTTAGAGTGCTGAAATGAACCACCAGATGTGGTGACCTGATTCACACAAATACACACTTTGATGTTAGTCAAAGCAATAAAATGCAACATGGACAAGGTGCTAAGGTGGACGTGGGAAAGTCAGTGTTATCTCAAACAAGCAACTAAGGCTACATCAAGGCCTAGAATATAATCTACGCGGAGAAAAAAAAAACAGCGAGCCCGTGACGAGATTTGAACCCAAGACATACGATCTGTGCCGTCACCATCACGCTATTCATTGCCGTACTTTGCGTTGAAGGCTTATTGTATCAACTCGACTAATAATAAAATCTACATCCTAATATGTCATTATGGTGAGCAATATTTGATCAGTTACATACCTGTCCTTCTCTCGTAGACAATGAGGATCTGATCCCAGCCATAGTACGCGATCAGGTCTGTCAGCGCCTTCCCCAGCTCCGTGGCGCTGGGGTGAAGGTTCACGGACATGGCCTGAGTGGCCATGACCTCACTGGCGTCCAGCCTCATTTCCAGGTGCGGGATCTGAAGCGAGGTGCACATGGAGTTGACGTAAGCTGCGATAGTTTCAGAACGAGGCCCGAATATTGCCACAGGGTTCTTCTCTACCTGACTGCACACTGAAACACAGCAAAGAATTTTTCTTTAAGTTGTCAATTTGCGTTAAATTTTGTGAGCAGTATATTCGCGAAAGTGAAATTAAGAGAGAGAGGAATGGCAGAAAAAAAGAGAGAAGATCGAGAAACTGAAAAAAAAAATCGGAGGACAATTAAAGGTTTTGTTCGCCCCTGTGCAATTTGTGATTCCGTGTCAAAGGATGTGGCTGCCAAAATGCATGCTGGCAAATGTCCTCTTTTCGAGTGGATTTTTTTGTTCTGTCGTTTTCTGGTTGATGAAGATTCGAGCAAAAATATGATGCTCATTTCGCGGAGAAAATGTTTTAAACCCACGAGTCAGGCCCACGCACAAACATTAACAACAACAGGAAAAGCCGTTGGCAGTCAAAAACAACAACCGCAGCACTCTGACTCATCTTGCCCTGAACCTTTTTTGGTATTGACATTTGTAAAACCACTTTTACAGACAGCGAAACTTTCCTCGAAAAACATCATGATGAGCCTTATCATCAAAAGAAATGTAGATAACGAAGTTAGATTGTTAAACTTTAGACAGAGTTTAATAAGCTTTGGACAAGCTGGAGGAAAGCAATGTTCAAGCTTTAGACAATTTTGGAAAGTATGTGACAAATGATTCCCTGACAATAAATCAGCTTAACTACTAGCAAGTCATGTTAGAAGGAATTTGAAGCACGAGTTTGTCAACATTAACTGTGCAATGACCCAGAAGCTGTTGGCAATGAACACAAGACACTCGACAACTATTCCACACTCGAGGCCAGAGTATGCTAAAGATAAAAAAAAATTGCAGATTTACATTTTGAAAAATTTTGTGATTGCATTCATGCAAAAATATGGTAATTATTTTTATTGTCCACGTCTTCAAATAATTGCCTGGGCATTCTGTTCTCGAGCGAAATAGTTATAGAGCAACCTTGGTTACTTCAGTCCCGGTCATTTACACAATTAGGTTTTCTTTTTCTCTTTTCACCACTATTTCTCTCTCTTTATCAATCTCAAATAGTCAACGAGTCAATGCATTTTTTTTTAATATCGATGACTTACCCTCTGATATAAACTCAATAGTAGAATCAAAAAATAATTCAATAAATTCTCTAATATTTTGACAATGACATTGTTACCATGGCGAGGGAAGCTTCCAGTTGAATTGGTTAATTGCTTAACAACAAAGAATTTGAGTCTTTGAGTCTTTGAGTCTTTGAGTTTGTCAGTCTCTAAACACACACATACACATATTCTCACTCAGGTCAGACACACAAGCACACTGATCGCTTAATTCCCCTGATTCTCACCAGCAGCGTCGACACTTGCCTCCCCTGAGAAAAAAGTCTCGTTAGTCCTCGATGCCTGATATCTAACCCGTCCTCCGTGCGAGGTTCCTAAAGTCGATGAAAGTCCACACACATCGCAAGGCCAGCATTTCCACACAACGTCTCGAGGCTCAAGTTGATTTCCGACAGAAAATTGGTACAGGAAAGAAAGGCACGAAGGATCAGGAAAGAAAAGAAAAAGATACAAACACAGTTGATAACGTCCCGGTAGGAAAGCCAGAACTCCATTTTTTAAGGTTTGAGATTTTTTTCAAACGTTCATGCCGGCTCTCTCGTCATGCTGTGACTGTCATTACAGTGCTTCAACCACAACAAACTTCGTTGTATTTTTTTTTCTTCCAGAACATTCCTGACAAATGCTATGGAAAGCTAGTGTTCCTTGCAGAAGCAAGAGTTACAGTCATGAGATATAGTCAACAGAAGCTTCCAGAAAAAGCTTTTGTCGTAGTCTGTTGAACATGAATAACTAAGGCAGACGAACAAACAAACAGATAGACTCAAACAGCAAGAAGGACAGACAGATAAGCAGATGACAGGACAAACAGAGATGCATGTCAAACATTCTGACTATACCCCTCACTTCATTGCCATATTTTCAAACAAGAGCTAAGATTACTCTGTCATTAATGCTTTCAGGTTTTTAATTTTCTACAGTTGTACACCACAAACACAGGTAAAAGATAGGTTAGTAACCGTTTGGAACCACATGTGAATACTACTCATCAATATTTCATTTCATACACGAACGATACAGATCCACTCGGCCACCGCTCCAAAGACTACACCAAAGTTTCATGTCATCTTCTTTTTGATTGGCTGGTTTAATGTTGCTGCTTAATGAGTCTTAAAACATGTACTTAACAGCGACATTAACTATATCCACTTGAGTCATTCGCAGTTTTCTCGATGGTTCTGGAGAAGTCGTGTTCACCAGACGGCTGGACTGACATGGAATCGATGGGAGGTCTGGCCAGCAATCACCAGGGAATAGAGCATCATCACTGCACTCGGGCATCTGTCAAACCCCAAGAAACACCCAGCTCTCCAAACATTGACACCGATGCTAGGGTGGACGTGATGGGGAGTAGTTGAGAGAGAGAGAGTGAGAAAGACAGACAAACAGACAGAGAGAGAGACAGACGGACGGACAAGAATGTTATCCTAGAAATGCATCGTCATCGTTTAGTTTAATCTCACGCCCCTGCTTCATTACAAATGTTACTAATCTTATTTACTTGGTAGTTAGATAGTTGTTTATTTATTTTTTTAGTTTATTATTTATTTGGTAGTTAGTTGTTTATTTATTTTTTTTAGTTTATTATTTATTAAGTAAGTAGTTGTTTATTTATTTTGTAGTTTATTATTTATTTGGTAGTTAGATAGTTGTTTATTTATTTTGTAGTTTATTATTTATTTGGTAATTAGATAGTTGTTAATTTATTTTGTAGTTTATTATTTATTTAGTAGTTTATGGTAGCACGCCGACGTACATTGTTAGACTGTGTGGATGCACGAAGTTTCCTTCTTCACTCTGTACCATTTTTTTTTGTCGCAAAATAATTTTTTTTTCTTAAAATTCAAAAGCTTTAAAAACCAATTCGCATATTTTTTCAGAATAATATCTTACTCTCTGACAAAATTAATGTTTGAAACTTAGAAAATCAGTAGGATCCCTGTAGCCGGAATTTGTGCAATTAAAACAGAAAGAAAACCTAGTCTGTCTTGAAAAAAATTCAGACTGTACTTGGCAATATTGAAACTAAGCTAGAAGCAGGTATTTGTGGTATAAAAATTAAGTGCAGTGAAATCGAATTTAACACCAGTAATATGAGACCAGAAACGGCAGTTTTTCACTCGTATCGGAAAGTTAAAAATACCTTATTGCACATACACACATAAACATTTGTTTTTAGTTGTTTGTTTTAAATTTTCGCTTATTCTTGATTTTTGTTTGGGGATTTTAAATATTTTTTTCTGTTTCTAAACTTAACCATTGCGTAGGAGAGAGAGGTCAGGGTTGCTGTCACACTCCCTACGTGAATCTCAGTCAAAGAGTCGCCACCTTGTGGCAAAGCTCTGTGGACACAGCTCACGAGCAAGCCAGAACATTATTTGTAATCTGATATGAAAGTCAACTCCGTGATCGACCTTTCGGCAGACGCGACCTTCCCTGATGGAGGTTCATGCTTGACCTGACCTCGCCACCCGACGCCACTCATTTAACGTCATTTCCGGAGCGCTCATAAGGCTCTCGTTAGCGGCACGAGAACGAGGCTGCAGCTCTCTCATCATTACTCCCGGCACTACGTTACACGGCATACATGGCATCTACAATAAATGGTATGCCAAGCATTCAAAATGAGGTTTGCAGACAAAGACTTCAGTTCTCGTCTATTTCGAGACAAACTCTCGTCCGAGTTTTTTTTTTTTTTAATCTAATAAAATTAATGTTCCAAAAATTCTTTGTTTTGATAGGTTACTAAGCGGCCATCCTGATAAATTTAAAAAAATAACAATTACATTAGCTAGAATGCAGAACGTGTAGGCGCACAATTTTGTTTCAATTTTTTTTTTAAATTACACACCCTTTAGGGCACTGCTTCATCCGTCGAGGCAGAAATACTATTACCGGTAATTATTCGTCTAGGGCTAAAGGTCACGACTGGAATTTGCTGACAAGTCTGTGGGTGCTCGGATGGGTCAGACGCTTGCCAGCTGTACTTAGCTCCTGAAGAATCTGAGCACAGTTGCCTTCTCCGGTGTCTACTAACCTGTCTCAAATCGTAAAAAACCCAGCACTCGGTGGAATTGGAAGAGAGAAATCGGAATGCACCCTTCTACAGATGATGAACATGTACACAGCCAAGAAAAAAAATACACAACCTTCTGCCACTTTTATGAAGATGTCCAGGTCTGCTACATTTTCTTCAAAAACATAATTTAGTTAATGCTTGATAAAACAGATTAAAATGTCAGGCCAGCAGACATGAGTTGCTGTTCGTGTCAAAGATTTTGTCATGATGTCTGTCGGAAAGATGCCATAAGCAAGGACCAAAGAACCTTGGGTTGGATTCGAAGGTAAAGTCCTTTCGTCAGATCGTGACTTCAGAAGAAATAAAAAGAATCTGGAATAAAGCTTTGAAAATGTTATTAAAAAGTGCATCTTAACTTTATGATCTACTTACCTACCAGCTCCAGACAGATGTAGCAGGAATCTCAGAAAAATACAAAGTCACGAAACACATTACAAGCATAAAAAAGGAAGACAGAAATAGAAGACAACTATAAAAGGAGATAAAAGGACAATGCAGAACGCAACAAATATCGCAACAAATATTAATTAAATCTTCCTGTCATTTTCTGTTGTCCATTTGTCCAGCCATCTCTCTATCTCTTGGTCACGTGCATCTATTCAAACACTCACGGACAAACGCTTGCGCGCACCATTAGAGACGCATTCTATGATTGAATATCCATTAAGAGGTTCACGAAAAAACAAAGACAAGTTAACAAGCTCGCTGAACTGCAGATTCTAGATGCCACCGATAAAAGTTCACTTTTGAAGATTCTTTAAGTGTGGTCTCTAGTGTCGATGTCAAGCTTTTTTAAATAAAAGATCGCAAAACTCGCATAATCACTGGAAATCTAGTGTAATGACCAGGGGGCAAAAACACTCGCAAAGGCTTTTCCTTGCTGGCAATCTTCTCAGTGCTTCAAGTAGCCATTGAGAGCTTAAGTCGTGAAAATAAACGTAGAGAAATCACATTTTTACAGAGTTCAAGTTGGAGTTAATTTGATTTTTGTTATTAAGATGATGCGTGCTTTGATAGCATGATTTGATATTTCTTAAACTGGCACTTAATTTTTGTAGTTTCTAAGATTTATTCCAGATTATATATATCTTAATTAATCGAGTTGGAAATATGGAAGAAATTAGAAGAAACACTTTTCACGCTCTAAAACGAACAACCACGCGCGTGCAAGTGAGAGATTGAATTAATTTTATTGGTTGAATGCAAAGTGTTGTTGACTCCACGTGCATACTGACGACAACAAAACCATTTCAACCCAATCCACAGACACTCGAGCTGAACACTCCTCTAGCGAACTCACATCATTGTTGAAATACAAACGACTGATGGGTTCCGAGAGTTTCCCTCCAGTCCAAGTCCTTAAACCGGGAGGCAACCCCAACATCCGGCACAAGTATGGAAAGCTGCGTTTCTCTCCAACCCTCCAGAGGATTACATCACAAAGCCTGGAAATCATTACTGTTTAAAGCCATTCTTCGTGGAAACGTCTGAGAGTACTGTATATGTAAAAATCAATTTACACTTTCCTACCCCCGACTTTCCTTTCTCTGTAGAGGTCTTGTCCTTGTTGACCTTTGCAGAGTGTTTGCCATCGACTAAAAGGTTCCAGCCACCGGCCTGCGGTTCGCCCCCACTAGTGTAATCCTGCACCGTTTGTAAACTGCACACAACTGTTACGATTCTGGATTGGGTTGTATGCTCGGAGATCAATTAAGGCAGGGTTGAAGGACGGTTATTGATTTCAACCTTCAGTTGATTGATCAATATTGTAATCATCCAACATCGATCATTAAATCAATCAATTAGTTTTTGTTATTGTTTTTTCTTTATATTCCTTTTCGTCTTAAGATTTGAATTTTGTCGAGGTCTAGAAATATTTTTCTATTTTTTAAAATATTTTTAATATTTTAATATTTAGGGTCATGGTGGATTTAAGTGAAGGAAGCTTTAGTTTCCTTTCCAGCAGACTAATCTCAATTTCTTGACCACTTGTCCTCCTCTCTTTGCTTAGTCTAGCCCCCGCCCGATACCAATCCACTTTCTTTTCTGATTCCTCTCCAACAATACAGCATCACATAGTAACCAGAACAAACTTAATTCCAGACCTCTTGCGCTCCAGTGTGCCAGAGCCCGGTCTGGTGGAGCATATGACGCCCGAAGACGCAGGACCGGAGATAGGGATTACTTATCTTAAGCCAGTCGTAAGCATTTCCATAAAACCTCTCATGTTTAATATTTCACTCGGTCGCAGAGAGAGGGTGAGGTGGAAGTAAAGACATTAATGTCTGGCACTCACTTGTGAGTCGCCTACTAGGCACTTAAGCGACTCCATTTGCCGGTAAGTAGAACACAAAAAAGTGGTTGGCGACCGTCCAGCTGCGCACAGCTTTATTGTAATGGTAAGTCTACAGCTGCCGAGAGTTGTGCAGATTTTTTCTCGTTGTCGAGACTACAGTTGTGTCTGATTATAATGCTATAGCGATCCTACCTACTACTGGGTAAAGTTTTCTTGTGATGGTGAGCACACAACTGTTAATTTATGGTTATGATACAATTTTGAATTGATACAACTTAATTGTAACTACAATTCTGATGAACACAGCTGGACACAAAATTATACTGTAGCGAAGAGAAACTAGGTGGAATGGTGATCCCGAGATTACAACTGTGTAAAAAGAACACGCGTGCACACTCACGCACGCGCACGCACCCACACTGTCAAATATTCCCAGCGGCGTGGATTTTGCACTAACTGAAATCTGTAAATATCTATTTACAATCTACATATCCCTTCTATAAATGTAATTTCCCATCCTGGGACACTCCTTCTTTGCCTGAAAGCTAAGATGATTTTTAGGAAACTGCAGCCACGGACAGGATATTGGCTAATTTTTTTTAATCAGAAAATGATTATCTTTAAAAAAGAAACGAAAATTGAAATATTTCATTTTAGAATCTAGCAGAAGATGACACTATTACATAAATTTAACAAGTCCTGAAGGTACTAACCGTAAAGAATTCAATGCAATATTTTCAGTTTACCCTCAGCGGGTGTTGTGAGTGCTCCGCGAAGCTCGAGGGGTAGGACAAGAAACTGAGTGCAGCCTCGACTCTAAGGCTGAGCATCTAAGTTCTCTACTAATATCTATTAGTGGAGGATTTTTTAATTATCATGGAATGTAGAATTTTACTGCCTCACAAAAGAACATAGTAGCTTGTGCCCTCAAACTCATTTACTTGTTCAGTGCAAGGATGCCCCGAGCGCCAGGACAAATACTTTTAAATCAAATCACTAACAACTTCTTTTAAACAACTGCTTTTCAATCTTCCAGACCAAGTGAATACTTAAATAGTTTGTACGTTTAATCAATTTTGGTTTGCGCAGAAACGTTAAAGATTATGAAATTAACAGAAGTAATAGTATAAAACCAGTGTAAGAGAAAGTAGAAAGAATAATAAATAATAATTTTAGCTTTATTGTTACAAGTGAAAATTGGAAGCCAAACATAATATAAATATACTTATAAAACATTGTTAAGCTGAAGAACTTTGATTTAACTTGTTAACGACTTGCATAAAAAGCTAAAGTTTGCTTGTATCTCCTGACATTCCACTATAAACCCAGTAAATTAAAGCCGAGGGCTGGAGTGTCCCTCACGAGAAACCCGAGCAGGCGAGGCAACTTCAAGCTGATGGTTTATAGGGACAGTGTTATGGCTCTTCTGTAGCAAGTTTAGAAATGTGTTCCAGGTTCGATAACAGCAAGGAAGAGTGTTCCTGATTGAAAAAATTTCCATCCGTACGACGATAACACTTAGAGGAGGCAAAGGGCCGTGCAGATAATAACGGCTGCGGGTTTTTTAAAATGCACACACGGGTAAATTCTTAATTTACGGCTGAAACTTATTTATGGTCGAGAGGCTAAGGTTCAGGAACGAGGATCAGCGTGGTGTACCTTGCATGGTTTAATGTTTGCCTCTTAGCTAATTAATGTAAACCTTTCTACTGCTTTACACGTGAGCTTCTCTGAAATTTCTTACATACAGGTTGCTTTCGTGTTTGCTGCAAACACTGGACTTCACAGTAAGGCATCTTACACACAGCAAATAATAAAAGGTTGTAATGTATAGGAGATAATTTCCACTGCCAGCAGTGAATTTAAAACCAAAAATATTGAGGTCAGTGAGAAAACTGTAAGCTTCATCTCTCTACCTTTCTAATGTTTCTCGAAGCCAATTTTTTTTTTTTTGCGAAACCTTTCCTTATAATGAAAGACATGGGGGAAGACCTTGAAATTAATAGTCCTAAACAACATTTTATGTAAAGAAAACACAAAAGTGTCGAAATAAACAAGTATACAATAACACATGAGGCGGTCTTAAAACAACAACTTAGGTTAGCAAATAGCTCAAAAGCTGGTATTTTCTTTGTGTGTGTGTTTTTTGTTTGTTTGTTTGTTTGTTTTTAGTGGGTCTACTGTTTGAAAGGGGAATAATTTTCATTCTTTCTTTTGGAAGAGATGTTATCTGATTCAAAGCAAACAGGTTAGCATTTGGCTGGAGAAAAAGAGAGAGAAGGACAAGCGAACGACGAAGATGAGAACTATATAGAGAAAAGAGAAAGTGTAGCAGACAAAGAAGAGCAGCTCAAAATGGAGAATGTGCGCAGAAAGAGAACGGGAAGATATAGAAAGAGAATGATAGAAAGATAAAAAAAAAATAAAATAAAAAGGAAAGCGAAAAAGATCTATAACAGACAGTAAGAGAGAAATAAGAGAGAAAAATAGAAGGATTGAAATCAGAAATAGTAGGAATAAAAAATATCAGAAGAGAGAGAGAAGAGAGAGAACCATTCAGAGGAGAGAAATAAAGAGGTTAGAAAGACAGAAAAAGAAAAGTAAAGAATATATAAAAATCTATGTCTAAAGAGAAAGAATAAAAAAATAAAGAAATAAATAGGACGTAAGGAAAGGATGGAGAAATGGAAAATAATAAGAAGGAGAATACAGGAAAAAAAAACCTAATCTTCAAAAACAACAACCAAAATACCTGTAGGTTGAAAGGATTGACGCCCATACATAGAGTATTTATATATATATATCACATCTACAGAGAGAGGGGTGAGAGGGAGGCAGGGGCAGACAAGCAGCACGACAGGCGCTTACCTTTCCTGGAAGCCAGGAAGCTATCGTTGCTGGGGACGTGTTGGAAGTCGTAGGCCAGACGGACGTCCTTCAGCAGGTCCTTGTCGTGGTTGATGCGGTAGACGGCGTAACGGAAGGCGTTCTCGATGCTCTCGTGCTCCTCGCCCTCGCCAAACAGGACGCCTGCAACACGCATGCGTCACATCTAATCAACATCAGTCTCGCTATCTCTGCATGCACATCGCTACAACCTTCAGCGATGACGAGACAAGGAAAGTTTGGTGGGGGGAGGAAGGAGGTCTTTGTGGGGATTCTTGAATTGTTCGCGACTTTGTGTCGTCTCGCGCGATACGAGATTTTTTGACAATGAACAGTTTGTGAACAGTTTTCCATTCGTATTTACAGACAAGGAAAGGAAGTGGATAGACAGACAAAAATATGAAGACAGAATTTAGATGACTCACCTCTTAGAAACTGCTAACAAGTGATCACAGAAGTTTATTGCCATTTTTGTGGTTTTATAAATATATGTATATTATTAACCTATATACATGTATTTTTACAAAGATTTTACAAAGGATGATCTAATAACTGGCGATAGTAACCTACAGGTGCGCAGGATGGGGTAGAAGATAATGTTGTGAGCGACTCAGGACATAGGTAGGTACACTTACGAGTGGTGTCTGTTGTTGCTTGACGAATGCCTGAACTGAAACCCTGTAGTTCCCTCCTACCCCTACCTCCTCTAACTCCGCTCATTAATCAAAACCTTTCCCTTTCACTATCTGTGAGATGTAGATAGATATATAAACAATGTTAAATACTATTTATAAAGAATGTTAGCGGATGTTTTTATGTCTATATATCGTCCCTTATATACTTAGTGCTTCCATCTAGTATTAACATCATTCTGTGAAGTAGAATCAAGGAATAAAGGAAATTGGATGGCTGGAGAAAATTGCCGACATCAGTGTGACAGAGAGTGGTTCAGGATGAGACTGTCTCAGTCTTAACACTGTGCTATCGGGTCACCCCAATATCCATCTTTTCTCTACAAATAAAGTAAGAGACTTTTTACTCATTTGTCATGTTTTATTCCTTCATTATTGCAACAGAATACTCAGATTTTTCTTTCTTTTTATTTTTTGTAAGTCGCGCTCTCATCTTTTGATTCCAGAGAATTATGGTTTATATTTCATGAAAATAAAAACCTCTGGACACTTGCAGGTGTTTGTGACAGAGTTAAGGATTTGTCCTCTTTTCTGTTCAGATTGTTAATGGACCCTGTCATCAAAACACGGGTCATTTTGGTGTGGAATCACTAGTCAAGAAAATCACATTATAGGACTGCGTGGGCTCCTCCTCTATGATCTGGATGATTATTCATGTTGGAAAATGCTTAACAGCTTTGATTTGTCTTGCGTGAAGTTGCGAGAGACGCCACCTACGGTTTTTTTCCCTAAAAGAAAATGAAATCGATGGAAAAAATTGCTTCCCTTGGCTAAGAAAAGAGTTGTCTTTCTTTTCTCGGAAGGTCCACTTCAAGCTTCAAGAAATCCGGTACAGCTGTGTCAGATAGGACAGAGGGAAAAACTGTGGCGAGTGAGCGAGAAGAGGAGGATTTTGTCGAGAAACGTTCATGATGTTGAACAAGACTCACCCTTAGGCGTTTATTTCCCCTTTTTTTTTTCTCTTTCATCCTCTTCGGAAAGGGAAAAATCCCCCACTATTCAGTTTTTCCCTTCTGGGAACAAGCGCCTTCTTATCCCCGAAGTTAATGACAGAAAAAAATTTCATTCTGTGATAAGATTGCACGTAAGCACTATCAATAATTTATGACTAAGAATTTTAGAGAGATACACATCGAAAATTGTACAAGTGTTTTAAAGGGAGGTCAGTTTCTAGTCAGCAAATTCCTCCAAGAATTAATTTTCGATTAGAAAGTTTTCTCGGTTTATTGTGTGGTTTTTGTGAGGACTGGGTTGTCTTAGGTTCAGCTCTCGTCTCTGGCACGCTGTTCTTTCTCTGCATGTGGCATCTGTTTACAGGGCTGGCTGTCTTGCCGTGATACAGCTCGGAGGAAAACAGCAAATCCTCCCATCCCCACTGCATTGTGCGTTGGCCGCCATTGCTGTCTTAGAACAGCTGGCAACTAATGCAACAGAGATTGGCTCCTAGGCTCCTCGAGGTTTTGAAGGTCTGTGTGCTGTAAGATTCTGAAATTCCTTACAATTTGCATCTACATCCTCAGTATTTAGTATTCTTTATTACTCCTTCATCCTCAAAGAGGTACTGAGACACTAAACACACATATAGATAAATATGTGCACACACACTCCCATCCATCTCCATACACAATCTCTCACTACACACATTCTCTCTCTTTTTCACAATACACTATACACTATTCACTATATACTATACATTACAAAACACATATGAGAGCACGTATATATGCATGCATGGAATGAGGGAAGAGAATAAAGTCTGTTTCTCTCTCGAGCAAAACTAAAACTTATTCTCATCTTTCCTTGACTCTGAGCTGCAGTAACAGACTGAACTTATTAGTAGAAAGTTTTATTTTCTCTACAGACTGGTGTACCCTTTCATTTAAATTAGTCATCCATATAGTTTGTACCCTCACCACAACAACAGATTACAGTGTGATATTACTTTCTTCATCGTGGCCGTGTGGGACGTCGAGACTAATGCGGTCAAAGGTCAGAACAAGTTTTTGCGGGGTCACACCAAGCGGGTAACCACGGGTTGTCCCAAGCATGATTTAAACTGTCTCTCGACAGACCCCGAGGTCTCATCTGTCAGACGACTCCATTTTATGGGCAGCTGCTCCAAGATGAAATTTCTGATTATGTTGCTCACCTCTTATAAGGTGTCGGACAGAGAGATCTACGCAGTTTTATTTCCCTCCACCGTCTGTCAAACTTTACAAGTTGTCACTTTTAAATATTTCAGTATGTCAGGTAAACAATCTTTTTTTTTTGCAGCTATAGTGGAGTGCAGAGTTGTTGGGTTTTTTTGTTTGTTTGGGTTTTTTTGTTTTGTTTTGTTTTGTTTTTTGTTTGTTAGTTTGTTTGTTGTTTTTGTTTGTTTGGCTAATGACGAGGTACAGCTCAGTTCCAGGTACTATAAAGGATGCAGTAAAGTAAGTCAAACTTGTGGCTTGACTTGTGTACACAGACAGAACTAATTAGCAAAAAAGATGGACAAAATGTAGTCAGGCTAAAAACAACAACGACACCACACCAATGTATCATGGTGGCGTCTGTTTGGTTGACATTTGTCTGCACATCGCGATGCTATATTTGTGTTCCTCGAGACCAGAAAGAACATATTCCACTTGATTTGAGAGAAGTAGTATATTGACCTGCCATCTACCCAGTCATTTACCTCCTTATTGCACCCAACTACTTCGGAGACTCCAACAATGTCACGTGTTCTCTAACGGTCATAAAGGACTTATAATTAAACTGTAAACACAATCATTCCCTAAGCCCGTGACCGACTCTTCCCCATTCCTTTTACTCCATTTCCTACCGAAACAAATTTAAGATGTTTTTATTTTCTACTTAATACGAGGACTGCTTGTAAAAAAAACATAATAACAGGCTGTAAACGTTACTATAAACATTACATCCCTCAGCTTAGTTTATAGCCCTTAGATAATCTCCCTTTAGGTCATCAATTTTTCTGGTTAAAGGAAGAAATAAATAAATTAATTCGAAAAAGTAAACGACGCAGAAGCAAGCTTCTATGTGACAATAAATTTGATGTGACTCATTTTATACACCAGATTAGTCTCGGAGGGAGCGTGTTACTTGACTGGAAAATCGATCTTTCGCAAATGTTTTATGGGGCCGCGTTCAAGAAAGGTGATCATGAAAGCATGCAGTGATTTTTAAACGTAACTTATATGGAGATAAACTCCAGTTTTCCCTCGAGGAAAAGTTTTCCTCCGTCGTAAATCAAAAGTTTCCTTTCAGGCAGAAAATACCGTTCTTCATATATTTTCTATCAAAGAAGTGGATGTACTGCGGAGACCTTTATTATCCATTAAAAAGCCAGTAATTACCATGGAAGCAAAACATTCACGTTCACTGGCTGAAAACAGAAAGAAAGAGATAGTGAATGAGACAAAGCTGTAGTTTTCGGTAGATAGAAAAAGAAAATCAAGGAACAGCAAAAGACTGGAAGAAAGGAAACGAAATTAATAATTAATTAATGTAATTCCCCAGACTATAATAATAATAATAATTGGCAACCATCTACCGAGACACCTTGACACAAGCTTGTTTGGACATTTTCACACACACACAGAAAATTTTTTTTCTTACATTTATTATTGAAAGCTGCTTAACTGTTGTGCCATATATATAAATACACTTCAGCACTTTTGTTTGTTTGTTTTTAATTCTTTTGTGTTCAATTTTTGTTTTTATATGATTTATTTGTTTTACGTGTTTTATTTGTTCTTTATGTTTTGAGATTTTTTGTATATTTATTTGTATTATTTATGTTTTTGCTAGTTTTGTTTGTATTTTATTGGCCTTATTTTTTGGATGTGTTTTATATTTTATTTGTTTTTATTTGTGATTTTATCTGTGTATGATTGTTTCTTTATTTGACAGTTAGGACCTCGGCTGGTTAGCTGGATGACTGGCTGGTCATGTTGAGTAGCTTTGTGGTTGACAGGGTATGGAAGGTCCTGGAAATGCTTGAGCAAGCTACTCATCTTTTGTCTAAGAGCCTCGGTAGGGGGTAAAAAATGTCTACCGAGTGCCGATTGCAGCGATATCGTAAGGAGACCATTTTGCATGCGTCACTTCCGCTGCAGCTGGCGAGACCCGACGACACGTGCAGCCATTCATCACGCGCAGAGAGCGCTGCGCATGAAGAGCGCAATCTTTTCCCCCACATCACCCATACGTAGCCAAAAGAGGGTGAAAGGTCAAACGAATTAATGCGCTATCCTTGGTGAATCTCAGTTTGTGTGTGTGCTTAATCCTGCGGCCATCCTCGTCCTGATCGTCACCGGGATGGTCTCTTTAATCGATTCTGCCAAACGAAGAACTGATTTACAACTGAGCCTTTGCCACCCCGAGGCCACCCTCGCCCCAGGCTCGCACACATTAAACTCACTTCCTAGCCTCGTTCTCGCCGCTTCCGAGACCACTTAAATATCAATGAACTTGAGTGCACCCGTACTAAAGCTGGCGGGATTCCTTCTCGATTACAATGTCTACATCAGTGATATGGATATGTATACATCCGGTTATTGCTAGATGATATCCACGTACCCGGGGTATTTTCAGCGAACCATTGTATTAATGTGGTAATAAAAGTATTAATACTCAGTTCACGACATATATACTATTAAAAATAATTGATTACTTACAGTCTTCGGTATATATAAGATTTACAAGATTGACAAAGACATTAGAAGTTAGATACGGTCCATGAACTGATGGAATGAACCATTAAGATTCTATAAACAAAGTGAAAGATAGGCCAACATCTTTCTCCTCTTAATCTGTTTTGGAGGGCAGTTAAGAACCAAACATTTTTTTCTAACTTCTTCCTTATCTCACTGAAGCATTTAATTGTCATTTGAATTTTCTGTTGGAAAAAAACCCCAGTGAAAATCGTTCTAACTTTTCTGATCATTGTTGCTGCTAAGTAGTAGAATTTACTTAATCACAGACATAGTCCTTGTCCATCATCATCTTACGCAAAGGAAGGAAGAAATGCCCAGCACAAAGAAGTTCCAAAGGTCAGCTTTTGTCCAGAACTCGAAGACCTCTTTCTTGATGGCTGAAAGGGAGAGCAAAGTGTTGCCACAAACATCCGTCACTCAAGGCAGACTTTTGTTGCCGAATGTCACTTTGTCCCTTTTAGCTCCAAACATTTCCGGTCATGCGCATGAGACGGACCAGCCAAGGATACAATGGACAAGTTGATCAAATGTATCGACGGCTTTCTGGAAGCGACTATTCACGGGGCGGCGACTGATGTGTTTCACTTCCATGTCTAACCATCACTTGTAGGATGCTGGGTATGAAAGGTTTGCACAAACTTTGTAGGTACACTTTCTCGGCTTTTGTCGGAGAGAACAAGTACACGGACCTACTTCTTATCTTTCCTGAAGTTCTTAGTGTAGACTTTACTGAAAACTTTGTTAATGTCTGCTGTTTTACAAGTGTTTAAATGTGTGTGTGAGAGAGAAGGAATCAATTTATTTAAAGAACTAGAATATGAAAATGTTACTAAACCTTCTGAAGTAAAAAAAAAAATTCACACTATGTTAACTATGTAAACAGTAATAAACTTCATTAGTGTTATTACTAACAAACGTATACCCTCTTTGATTCTGTTTCAGTAATATTTTTCTTCTCCACTCCTTCTGACCAATTTCTTTCTTTTTTTGGGGGAGGTCCTAATTTATTTCTTAGAGCTTTCCATCTCGTCCCGTCTAGCTTTCTCCTTCATTCAGAAATATTCAATACCTTCTCATGCCCGCTTGATGGGTGCACTCAGATATTCAAACGTGAATGTAGCATGGGCTTTCGGAATTGATGCGGGCTAAAAACACGAGAGCGAATCTCCATGAATGAGAAAATAATAAAAAAAAACACCATAAAGAAAACGACGATCATTGATGACGACGACGACGACGACGACGACGACGATGATGATGATGATGAGTGCTAGTCAGGCGCTCAGACTATGTCTGTGTTACAAGGTTTGTTGTAACCAGCACTTTCAAGTCTCACTGGACACAAACAACAACAACAGAGTAGTTAACCACAATGTCATCATTAGTGTCTTGGGATAGTTCGTTGATTTTTAAAATCTTTTTTAAACAATTTTTTGAGTCTGGAGTGCGCTGATTGCTACAACCCCAAAAAAAGGTTATATTTGTGTTAAGATATTAAAGTGCGGCCATAAAAATAAAGTAATTACTAATGATGTCACAGGAGGTAGGGTTTCTATCCCTTTCTAGAATCCCATTATCGATAGTCTCGTATTTCATGAGCAAAACATAGTTATTACTTCAAATTAAAGGAATTTGTATCTTTGACAAAAAAAGTCTTTCCTCAGCCATTTAAAGACATTTTTTGCCACTCGCATTTGCCTTTAAATTGACCAATTGCAGTGCGAATAGCAAACGGGGAAGAACTCCAGACAACTGCGGCGGAAAAAGCAGAGGGCGCTACTATCGTGGTTTTTGTAATGGAGACGAGGAAGGCGGAAGGAGCAGGGGAAACGGATGGGGGCGAGTGCTGGCAGTGATGCATGCCGGGAGTAAGTCAGAAAATAGCTGAGGGTGATCGGAGTAGCAGTTGGGACACTCCGCCATCAAGTTTTTGCTTCAGGATCTCACACCTGATCGCCTGTCAATAGACGCTGCTAAAAAGCAGGAGAGTTGTGGCCCTTTTTAGAACTCCAGACGCAGAGAGAGGCAGGATGGAGACATTCATAACAGTCAGTGTCACAGCTGCTTTACAGGAAAACATGGTCGAGAGTTACCATGGCAATAAGAAAGTCCCTAATGGTGGTACTTGCTTCGCGGTTTCTTGGAATCTTGTTGTTAACATTGCTTCGTATTCCGCTCTCTATAGTTTCTATTATTTACAAAAACAAAACAAAACAAAACAAAAATTCAACTAAAAGCTTAACAATACTATCCATTTCTGGAAGAGCTGAATAAAAATTGTTTTGATTTTGCTTTTACGCTCATTCACTCACCGTTCTTTGTCGTCATTATCGTTTGACTATGTATATTATAGCCTTATAGGCACTATAAACATTATAAACAATTTCTTTTAAAGAATTCTTGAAGTTCTTGGTAACAAAACAGGAACACAATTTGCTACTTTAGCATAATGTATTATATCGTTTAACGAAAGACCCCTTTGGGGTTGAAAAAAAATGACAAAGACTTAGTCAAATGGTGTCAAACTGAAGCACGCACAAAGGGAACAGATGCATACAGCCAGCCAGCCAGACAGAAAGATGGAAGAAAAAAAACCAGATGGGAACAAGAATTTTTTGCTATTAATGACATAAGCTAAGCATCTGTAACATTATTTTCCTAAAGCATGAGGAAAAGATTAAACAGAGAAAGGTTGGTCGGATAATTTTAGTCCTCATACAGACCCCACCTGCAGAGAAAAGCCAATTATTTGTTAATTAAGAAAACAGAAACTTAAGTATAAAAAGACATAAAAGTTACAACAGATTAAAAATAATAATTCATTCTTTTGAATTGGTGGGAAAGTGGATACATAAACAGATTGGCAAAGATATTTATTTACTGAGCTACATCCGTTGTAACAATTCGATTTATTTTTCACCAAATCCTGGTCATTGCAATTAGAGTTTGCGACATTTTCGTTAACAAACTATTTACAACACTGTTCATATCCTTTAATGCCCTTAAATTAGTCCATAGAGGTGAACTGTTAACAAACAGGGCAAGACTTAAACCACAGGCTGCAAATCTTGTTTTTCTTTTTAAGTTGAATATCTCATATAAGACGGCGTTTCGAGAAGGTTTGTAATCCCGGTTGATTAAATAGTTTCTTTACATTTGAGCTTATGTCCAGACCGCCATGCCTTATCATGGTAACCCCATGCTGTTGCCAGATGCTTGTGTTTCTCCGACTTTCAAACTCACATTTAAACCCTTGGACTGTCAGGAGGGGAACCTCGGAGGCCTTTTGACCCGGTGAGTGGTTGAGAGAGAGAGAGGGAGGCAGAGAGCAGAAACAAGAAAACGCCATCTGTGCTCAGTTTTTAATGGAGTGCTTTCGAGTGGTTTTCTGGATCGAGATTGTGCCAAAAACAGAACTCAGATTAACGAAAATTCGCTGGAAAGCGATGGACAGAAATTCAGTTGATAACAAACGAGGGAAAACTTAAGTGGGACGAATTAAAGATGAAACTCTATCACAAATGTCTAAGATGCTAGGTGGCTTTGCTGCTGGTTAAAATAATAATAAATCAAGGACGGTATGGATTGAATAAAGAAAAGAAATGTTCATAGATAAAGACCTGATTATGTAGAGATTTTTAGTGTTGCTCTGTAATAGTTCAATGAATATCTATACAGACAAATGTAAGCACAAAAACACGGATGTAGGCAATGATGTAGACTAAACAGAACATCATAAAATAATTCATACAATTTTTGTACATTTGGGGAAAAACAGATAATGATATACGATAGAAAGAGATTCAGTAGACAAATTAGATAGTAATTCAGACAGATAGAGCTCGTGATCTTTAATACTTGAAAGAGAAAAAAGTAGGAAAAATAATGTTCCTGCGCATTTTATTTCGCTGAGAAAATGTTATCTGCTCAGAAAGAGACCTAAGCTGCCCGGTGCCTGCACTCAAACAAAATGTCATTTAACCAAATGTTGGAACTCCCACAAGTCTTAACACATGAACAGAACAGCTTGCTCTCATCAATGTGCTCAGACACGCCCACACACACACTCACATTCGCTTACAGGGAGAGAGGGAGGGGAAACTTAAAAAGGAGTGGTTTACAATTTTAAACAATCTCTTTTGGTTAAATGTATTTTTTAAGTATAGAAAACAATAAAATTCCAAACGAACACATACTCATACTCATACATAAACATCAATTATCTAAGCAGATATGCATGCATACAAATACGCATATTAATGTATAGACATATACACAGAAAGATATACAGACATACACACACATCCTCAGAACAAGACAGGAACATAAACACACCAAAACCTTTCCGAACTCTGGAACAACGGAGCAATTCTGAAACAAGTACTTCACTCGTTGATCCGCTGTTAATTATTTTCGAATCCCGTCCCGGGAGGGCTGGAATTTAAGATCCCACTTCCTGCTAAGGAGGAGCAGCGCTGCACGCAGCCGCAATAGCATTAAGCAGGCAGGTTCAAAGATCTTTCTTCAACCCCAGATCACGTTTTTTGCTCGTCATTTCCGCTTAAGCCTTAAAGCACTGCCGGCCACTCTACCCACACAACTCTTATCATCCACACGAACATTCACCCCTTGCATTTATGTATCCCATATCTCGAGGAAAGTCCCCTTCTCAGTCAGCGGCTCTCAAGAAAGATAATATCGTGTCGGGGACGATAACTCGCTGGCTGGATTGGTGGACGTTGACGTGGAACTAACGAATGCAGATTACGTTCACGTCCTGGCCAGATATGCTTAAGAGAATCTCGCTCCCAAGACGAGATTACCTGTGGAAAATAAAAGCTTAATTAATTGCATTTTGTTTCGGCTTTTGCAGATCGCAGACGGCGTGTACAATTTCGCACCAGTCTTTCAGAACGATCACAGGGCAGACATGGCAATCAGCGTGAATTTATTTCAGAATTAGAAAGTAAATGGAGTTCTGGCTACAGTTTGCGTCTGGAATTTTTGCTCTTATTTTGTTCTTTCCCAAGTAAAAATATAATTTGCTAATGTTTGTATAGGTTTGTATTTACCCGATAGATATAAGATTACAGTCAAGCAACATGTTATAAAATTCCGATGCTTAAATATTAATGCAGACTGACGATATAAAATAAAATTTAAAAATTACTTGAAAATTCATTTAGATATATGTACACACTCTTGTTTGTAAGCATTGTAGATAATGGTGTCCGGTCACTTAATCCCCAGACACTTCATCCCCGACACTTCATCCCCGACACTTCATCCCCGAGACTTTTAATCCCCAGACACTTCATCCCCAGACACTTCATCCCCGACACTTCATCCCCGACACTCAAGAACTATTTTCATATCATATTGTTGAAGAAAATTAAATTTACTAGCTTATATGAACTTTAACTAATGTTGTAGATGTTCAAATGACGTTGAAGTTAATAGCATGATTTGAATTTGAATTTCAATTAAATTTTTCGCTGACTTCATAATTTTTATAGTTAAGGATTTAGTTTAGGGATTAAGTGTCTGGGGATGAAGTGTCTGGGGATTAAAAGTCTAGGGGATGAAGTGTCGGGGATGAAGTGTCGGGGATGAAGTGTCTGGGGATTAAGTGACTGGGAACCGTAGATAATACTGCCAATACTGTCATAACACCGTCAATAAATGGTGAGACCGAAAGCTCATACCCAAGTTTATATCTTATTTCATGGCGCCTTAATTTACAGATGAGAAAGTCGCGATCTTGTTCATCAAGTCAATCAAATAAACTCCTACCTCTGTATCAAATGTTTTGGAACCATCGTGCACAGAGTCTAGTCACGTGATTTCCCTCGGATACCGACAGGAATTTACTTGGGGAACTTTTTATGGACCAAGCCTGAAGGCGAGCTGCTTACATAAAGTATCTTCATCTCCAGTATCACACAAGGAAACCATCTTGCTCGAAGGATATTACTTCGTGATGAAGGGACTTTTTTAAAATGCCAGATGATACTCCAGCCTCTTAATACAAACTTTTTTCAAAGTCTGTGCCTCAGCACATGCACTACACTAAACAAGTGCCGATACCCTCTGGGCTGATATTAAACACGGATGTTCCCTAGAAGACAGGGAGGACATCAGACGGAGGGGCGCTTCGTCTAAAAAACACGCCGTTTTTCTCCCACCATCCCCTATCCTTTTCTCTGTTAAAAAAACAGCTTGAGTCTATATGATATCACATGCAGACGGCTTTAGGGAGATTTACACCTAATTATTGAACTAAAAGGAAATATTTTGATTGAAAAACAGGTAATACCTTAATAAAGAGATTTTATCATTGTATGCTATACAAATCATCTCTAAATTTGTATTTGCGGCTCTGAATCGAAGATAATTCAATAGCACTTATCCAGTCGCCATAGTTTGGTTCTTGTCCTTTTGAAGACTCTTCGGTCAGACGGCATATACCGCGAAAAAAATTATGTTGTCAACAACTGAAATGTCAGAAGGTGGTGGATAACCCCATCTTGACCATTTAGCAGGCATGGTATCACAGGATTTACAAGCCATGGTATTCCATGACAGGGCGGTGATCTTGTTACATCGATACTAACAGATGGAAGACCTCCTTAAATATCACCAAGACCATCGCAGAGACCACAGTGACGATGACATGAGGAAGACATAGCGGAGAGATGAGATGAAGGCCAGGAAGGCAAGTAAATGTGTCAAAATTATTTGGGATTCGAACATATTGCTTACATGGTTTTACCACGCACCACAAATGGAGGTACATGTACTGAAACTGAAAAAGGTTGATCCCTTGCTAGTCACCAGAACTTTCCAGAAAGCAAAACCCTTGTGGCCACACGCTAATTTGTCCTCAACTGTATAAAAAACACACTCACTAGTATCACTTAGATTTTTCCGATTATCTAGCTACTCTCCAGAACTCTAAAATGCTGCTTCCAAGCATTTCCCGGAAAGGAAACAGCCTGAATCCTTACTGGCACTAAAACGAGAGCAAGAGTTTCTGTGGGTATTAATGTGAAAACAACCGTCCTTGGGTGACGATATCTGTGAATTGCCCTTAAAAGCATTTTTCACCAGCACGTGAGAAGGGGCGGCAACTGTGTCTTGGGGTGCAGCACTCAGGAACCAGTACTGCAGCCTCAGTTCTCTCTCCGCAATTTTCACAATGCCAATGGCGAGGAGGTGCTAACTGCCGGAGGATACTTTCATTAGTCTCGGTTTTTTTTGGAACTTTTGTCATTCAGAAACGTGTCACAAGTCTTTATTACAACAAGAGTACTAGGCAGAGCTGTGAAGAATTAATAGTTTATAGGTGTAGGGAACGTAGGTAACTTGCAAAATACATTTATATTTGCATTTAAAGACATTGAAAAATAGTTTCACGGAGTCGTAGCTACGAGGCAGAGGTACACTCATATCTCTGGGTTGCTTTTCGTTAATTTATTAGCCACAGACCTAACAAGCCCTATGAAGCCCTAACTGTGGACCTCATGCAGGACAGGAACATCAGATGGTCTGCTTCTGTATTTGTGTATTCTAGCCATCTGGAGCAGGGAGTTAATTTAGTTGTTTCTGCAGTGCGCTCCCTTATATATTACTTTTACTTATTATATTATGTGTTATATTATTTCTTTAGTTCTTAAGTAGTTTATTAAGAGGAAAGAAGAAAAACAAGAAACAAATTCCAAAATGAAATTTGGATCCCAGAACATTTTGAGATTTTCTAGTTATCAAAGCACTTTGTACGTTTAAGAAAAGAAGAAGTAAAGGGCAAAAAGGTACAATAACCTCTCTTGAAGGTACCTCTTGGCCCCAAAATGTCACTGTGATTTTAGCAGAGTCACAGAACACTGGCACAGAACATAATTAAAAGTATCCTTTGACGGGCCTCGAGGTCTGAACAGACTTCACGCTCATGCCCCGCGCACTGCGCATGTCAGGTTTCTATGAATGTCAGCGCAAACCCCAAGGGGCGGTATCCTTAGAGGTGAACAATTTCACACGGTTAATCCAGAAATAATTAGCACAGAAAAAAATATTTTAAAAAAACAGAAAAAGAAGAACGAGAAAGAAGGAGAAATGAAGGGTGTGTTAGCATGGTTAACAGGTATCTCGGAAAACTCTTATTTTTTACAGGCTTCTGTTTAGTCAGTTGGTTGTGAAAACACAGTTGATACTATGAGCTGTTGTGTATATTTATTCTCTATTTTTTCTTCACTAGTTCAGTTGACAGAAGATACCGCGCCGTGTGCATACCATTGCCCACACTTCCACCCGCATACACACGATCGTCGAAGCTCCTATCTGCCGGATATTCCTCAACTTCAGACTCTAAAACCGCGAATAGACAATTTTCCTCGAATACAGTATCCTGCCATCATCACAACTAACATCTCCCGACATGCAGCAGCCAATATGGCCGAGAACTCATCGATTTTGTTGCAATAAGTTTCCAATGGACTTCGCCCACAGTCAAGTGCCGCGGGATCCTTTGTGATCATAACGCCGACATGCGAAGCAGACGAACAAATGGTAGCTGGTGTATGTTCAATTGCCTCCGAATTCCTCTCATTCTCAGCCTCAGACAATCTGTCCTTCTGTGGATGCACTTTCCCCATCTGTCTGATGGAGCATACGGGGGTTTGGGGAATTGTCCATCTGTAGTGATACTAGACTTGGTTCTCCTGTCATATCTACTGATGGCCAGATGTACTCCACAGCTGCTAACAAGAGTTTCAGTCACTCCAGAAAGTAGTTTTGTAGACTGTTATAGAGAAAACATTATTTTGACATTCATAGAGTTATCCCTGCATAGTTTCTTCATCTTTTTAAATTAAAGAGAATATCGGCAATTTCTATAGAACAATAATGTTTAATGAATCACAGAACAAACATTTTAGTCGGAAAAAATTTTCTCCGCCTGTTTTTCTCCCTAATATGTTTGTCTGTCGGATTGCCTAGAGCTGCTTTGTTTGTTTGTATGACTGTTTGTCCTTATTTTTGTCTTGTCAGTCCTTTTGTCTGTGGTAATCTGTATGTGTATGTAGTGTTTGTGAATATTACCCTTCCCGCTCTCCTCAAGTACCCAACATTAATCGCGGGTTTCTGCTCAAAGTTATTTATAACTCACTTCAGCTACTTCTTCATTTGATAGATGTCCTAGACAAATGAAGTAGCGGGGTCAGAAGGAGCACGTGGATGCTTGTCAAAATTTCTCCCCATTTTCTTCATGTTACAAATGAATCGCAGATGTATGACACCGGGTTGTAGAAGTCGTATGTCGTTATACAAACTCTTACTTCTTGATATACACACGTCCTGCCTTGCTGTGTTAACAACAACAACAACAACAACAACAACAACAACAACAACAACAATAATAATAATAATAAATGAATAAAAGCAATTTACACAGAGCATTTCATTTTTGAAGACGCTGTGTGTTGTAGTGTTTATATAAATATACATCAATGTGTGTGTAGTACGGTTTCAGTTTATTCCAAAACAGCGGAAGAAACATTTTTCTGTAATATTAACTTCCTTTACACAATGGTTGTTTGAAAAACGCCTTCCTCTATTCTTATAGCACAGAAAAACTCGAAGAAATACCGGTTTCTAAATGTAATTATCTTAACCTATTATACAGGGCAGACAAACGAAGACTATCTTTTATGTACTTCACAGCGTGGGTCTAATTAAAAATATTTCTCTAAAATGACTTCCACGAAGTCTAATCAATAGTTCATCATTTTCGATTGATAACTCTTAGGCTGTCCCTACAACTGCACCTCACATCGACTGAAGCTAAAGTTTGTAGAAAAGGAATTCGATGCCATCTGGAGAATACTGGACCACACTCTTCTGTACCTTAAGACCCTCCTCCCATTTCCCAAGTAACGCTCAGAAGAACATGGAGACTTTTCGGTTTCTTGTTTTTAATTGAATGTCTTTCGAGATCTCTTATAGTCCACCAAACTTAATTAAACCGACAAATCGTGGCACCGGCCTGCCAACTATCTTTCCTCGGCCCCCTCGTGTGGTCAGCCGGGTGGAAACTCTACGGACACAGACACCCTTACTGTATTAAAAAAAAAAGAAAGAAAGGCAGGATTCAGCGGAGAAAAGTCTTGATGCTAGTGAGTAGATCGAATGCCCCTGGAGAGTACCGCAAAGGGAGGCTATAAAAAAACCTCATTACACCAGTGGGACGAGAAAGGTCTCGTGCTCCTGAAAGTTTCCAGACGTCTCTCACGCGCTCACGTATGAAATGCAAGGGCAGGTTTAAAATCGGATTAGCATTTGTCTCGCTCGAAAAAATTGGTTAAATTTGTTGAAATACTTAAATGAATTACATTGCGGTCTGTTAAAATGTCTTCTAAATATATATATTTTTATTAAATTTTTTACCTTTCGTCAGTTGTGACTGCTTGTATTTTCTACAAATTTCTAGGTTTCATATCAATTCAATCCTGCAATACGACTGGTGACAAATAAAGATTAACTATTAAGAAAGAAAGGAATGTGATATGTGATCTTATCAACTGTTCATATTCTCCGAAGAAGAGTGTCTGTAAGGTTTGTCGGTAGGAAAGAAAAAGTTTGTGCTATCTGTTACCTAGACATTCTTTGAAGCTAATGAAGAATGTGTGTAATGCCATTCTCCCTATTGTAGGAAGAAATAATTAAATACCAGATAGTCCAAAAAGTGCGCATTTCTGGCACACACGAACCCATACATGTATCTGGCATATATGAGATATTTCTTGACATATTGTGTGGTGTAGTTTCCTTCCGAGGCCAGTATCAGTTTCCACAGCTCTATTCCTGGCCAGCCATTAATTCACTGCGCTCCCTGTCAGGATTTCTTGTTCTCGCAAGAGTTCTTGGCACGATCCGTGCCTTAGTCGACTCATCAGAAAATAATTTGGATTCTTTTAACAGCAAAAAAAAAAACAAAAAAACAAAAAAACAACAAAACGCTTGCATATTCAGTTCCACCGCACAAGTCGTATGCAATTTGTGTGTCTCTATGAATTTTTGTGCTGCAGTTGCAGCTTTTGGATGCAGACATTGTTCTGATGTCATTTCCGGTGAGTGCAAAACACTTACAACGATACATCATCACCTTCCCCCTGTTCCTCCCATTCACACAAAATAAAAAAAAAATGAGTTGCGATGTTGAGCCACTCACCGACTGGCCAGGCCACAGCTGGACAGCCCGCGGGGGCGGCCTGGAGCGAACTCGACTAACAAGAAATCAGTCTTGTAAATCGATTGCAGCCAGTTATCTTGGCTGTCCCAAACCCCAGGTGTCCTTTCTCTGGTGTACTGACTGTCTGGAAACAAAGTTCTAAGGACACCAGAGACTAGCTCATGTGTTAGCACCAGAACATAGCGGAACTCGGGAAATAGATAGACAGGGAGGCAGAAGGAAAAAAAAAAGGCAGACAGACAGACGCACGGGCGTTTTCAATACAATCGACAGTTTGAAGGTTTGTTCGTAAGAATAAGTTATGGTTCCATTTGGTGTTTTATGTCCAGAAGAGGTCCAGCTAAGGTTGGTATCCTACGGATGAAAGTGAGCACCACTTCCTAACTGCAGCACCCACAAGGTCTGGCTTATGGGAGTCGTAATTTACTGAAGCTGATGAAGATCGCTCCACGTAGTTCTCTTGAGAAAACAAAGTTGTTAGTTTCTAGACAGCGCATCTCTGGAGTGATCCAAGAGACGCACTGACCAAAGGGTAGCTAATCTACCAAATTTACATAAGAATGCCACCATTAAACCCGATGGAGAGGAGAGTACAGTAGCATCATCCCCCACAGCGCGTGGGGACACATTTGACACAGAGACCGGCTGACACTCCGTCGCAGAGGGTGACAAGCGATCGGTAGGGCGGGTAATTCTTCGCACTTCCCCAAATGCATTACGAACGATAACCCACGATTTGAATAGCTCTTTAGAAGTCATTGGACGGTTGCCTGACAAAGGAGTTATCGTCAACTTCCGGCATGAAAACTTCCGATAACCCGGATGAACGAATGCGCTGAGTGCGATGAATACCTCATTAAAATTGTCCAAAGATAAACAAAGTTTGATTTGCTCTTCCACTTACCTCCCCTTTCTCTCATATCGTCAGCAAGTCCACAAACCTCACCCAGATACAAGTCGATTAATTTCTGGAAAGATGAACTCTAGAAAGAAAGCTGCTTTCGACGATATCATTAGAAGTTGATAGCTTTGTTTACAGTCTAACTTTCTCACCGGCAATTAGTAACCGAGGGAAAACCAATGAGTAAAACTTCAGACCTCAGAGTCCCTGCAAATTTGTATCCAAGGGAAGACAGATAATGTTCAGTATGTACATGTTTGTCTGCTTCACAATGTATTTGCAAGTAAGTCTTGTCAGGGCATTCAATATAAAGAAGGTGGAAACTGGAGCTATGCATCCAATACAGAAATTCACAAAATGAGTCCAAAAAATTTTGAAAGATGCACGAAACGCGATGAAACGATGAACACCAAAGTCGAAACTGTATATTGAAGATGTTAGAGTTTTTCTTCGAGTCTGAGTTTTGAGTTTCTTTCGTCGTTGAATTTCTCTGTTCTGAATTTTTTTCTTCAACTTCGTTGAGTTTCCCTCCTCACTGAACTCTACACACTAGGTTCTATTCTGTGTTTCTCGAGTATCAGGTAGTAAATGATGTAATGGAGGTAATGTCATTGAGGGAGAAGAGAACAGGATTGAGTCTTTGCAATAAAACTAATCTCGGTCTTTAGGTG
>SRHC01002583.1:133072-160534 GCA_004794325.1 Pomacea maculata | reverse complement strand
TTGATTTGCTCTTCCACTTACCTCCCCTTTCTCTCATATCGTCAGCAAGTCCACAAGCCTCACCCAGATACAAGTCGATTAACTTCTGGAAAGATGAACTTTAGAAAGAAAGCTGTTGTCGACGATATCATTAGAAGTTGATAGCTTTGTTTACAGTTTAACTTTCTCACCGGTGTTTAGTTACTGAGGGAAAACCAATGAGTACAACTGTAGACCTCACATTGCCAGTTTGTATCTACAAGAAGATAGATAATGTTCAGTATGTACATGTTTGTCTGATTCCCAATGTATTTGCAAGAAAGTCCTGTCAGGGCATTCAATATAAAGGGCGCGGAAACTGGAGCTATTCATCGAATACAGAAATTCACAAAATGAGTCAAAAAGTTTGAAACATGCGCGAAAACGATGGACACCAAAGTCGAAACTGTATATTGAAGATGTTTGTGGGTTTTTCTTTGAGTCTGAGTTTTGAGTTTCTTTCATCGTTGAATTTCTCTGTTCTGAATTTTTCTCTTCAACTTCGTTGAGTTTCCCTCCTCACTGAACTCTACTCACTAGGTTCTATTCTGTGTTTCTCGAGTACCAGGTAGTAAATGATGTAATGGAGGTAATGTCATTGCGGAAGAAGAGAACAGGATTGAGTCTTTGCAATAAAACTAATCTCGGTCTTTAGGTGTAAAAGGAAGAAGAGACAAACTATATCTACTTTAAGGATAGCGAAGTGTCTCTCAGCATTTCTCTCCGGTCAGATGAAGACAGTTAAGTCGATCAAAGGAAGAGGCCATATCTTTTTTTTTATTTTCCAGACACCGCAGTAAGTCCTCTTTTCCAGTCATTGCTTCCTTTTTTGTCCTTTCTTCTTTCTGTCTTTTAACACACTAGCCTTTTCTTCTTTTGCAGTTTCAAAACTGTTTTCTTATTGTTACTTTTTTTTCCTTTTCTCCTTTTTTGTTTATTCCATGATATTTTTCAATAAATCATCCAAGATAATGTTGATGATGGGAGGATTATAAAGTATTAAAATTATTACATATCATAGTTATATCAACAGCTCTTACATTGCACATTGTGTCAATTGGCAGCAAACTTTACCAAAATAATTATAATAAATGATAGAATAAGGATGCGGTTGTGTTGTCGAGTAAAAAGGGTATGAACGACCAGAGTTTGACACTCAGCTTTCTGTTGCTTTTTTGTGTTAAACATTTGACTTTTATTTTCCATTTGCCCTTCAAGAAAGAGATGATTCTTTCAGATGACCTATTGACCTGTGCATTCGCTTTGCACCAAAGAAGGATGGCGTCGATACACAGCATCAACCAAGCATCACAACTATACAAGCAATGACAAATTAGTTCTAACAGACACACAAATCCACAGACTAATTTAGGTTAAACAGAGCTGAAGCCTGTGGATCCACGTCGGATGTGATGTCTTTCTGTCAAAGAAAGAGCCGATGATATCGAGAGGCCAGGGACACCACATCCAAAACACACTATGGCCGCCAATCAAAACACACACCAGCACCAAGTCACAGACAGTCTAAGTCAACACCTGTAACATCGATATCATCCAAACGATTCTGACTAAAACATTCTCAAGAAATTTCGGAAACAGAGGAATCAATGATTTCGGACCCTTTGACTTTGGTTTCTTTTTGAAGTATTCGTCTTTCTCTCTTTAGCTCCGAGGACTGTTGACTTCACTCTTGCAATCATCTCCTGATAAAGGTCGACCTGGACTATTCCCACATCATTATTCCACTGGTTTATTTACTAAAGATTTTAGCAGAGGTTTAAGATGTAAGACTTTTATCACCACATAGGCCCCTAGAGACAAGGCACAGTTAGACAACCATGGCCTGCTGAGGAAAGCCGAAATAAAAGTTATGAGTGTAAGACGGAATAAATGGCATTCTGACAAGCTGGGGCTACCATAATGGTATTAGACCGCTTTCTCCTCAACTCGGCTCCGACAGATGTCTGGCAACAAAACAAAGTAAGTATTTGTGAAGATACTGCGCATAAAAGAATAGATATCACGAACATTAGGAACACATCTCTCACAGAGTAAAGGTGTTGACGTGTGCATGTGGGTTGGTGTGTGTGTGAGAGAGAGAATGTGTTTGTTTCATATTCATAAAGTTAGAGGACTGGTGTTCGAACCCGCAAGTGAACCTGTTCAATACATGTATGTCACACCAATCGAATTGGATGTAGGGAATAGGTACAGAAGTCCATGAATGGTTGGAGAAGAAAGGACCGTAAAGGTCATGAGATACTCACCACCTTCATACAATGATATCCCGAAAATAAGAACGGTCTTTAATATTCCACTCAACGAACTAAGCTCGAGATATTTTATACCTGGCTCTTTTGTCCAGCTTGAAACTTTCTTAATATAGATAAAATCAGACTTGGAAACGATACTTTGGGGATATTTTCTTTTAAGTTTTTTGGTTGGAAAATCAACAACAGGATCTGAAATGTCAGAATCCCCGAGCGAAAAAATTAGCTGGCATCAATCCCCTGATAATATGCATTAGGAACCAAATTACTAGGAGGTCGGACCGTACACGGAATAAGAGAACATCTTTCTCCCCTGTTGCCACATTTTCAAAAAAATTAAGCTTTTATCTAGCCAGCACAGTCAATCATTTAGTGCTGTCAATAAAAGTTCTATTAAAAAAATTAATGAAACTTTCTCAAGTGATGAAAAAGAAGAAAATGGAGAAACACTTTTTTTAAAAGAAACTTCTCCAGTCGGAGCCTGCCTTCTCCTTTCTTCATCCTTCAGTTTCCATCATTTCATCACTCCATCTTTCCTACATTCAGCTTTGGCAATCATCGGCCATAATCAGAAAATCAGCTGCTGAGACCGCAACTTCGTCCCAACATGTCCTGCTTCCGCCCTCAAGAACTCTGGGATGGCTGTTCCAATATTTGACCTCCCTCCCCAGTAGCCTTTATAGATCAGGCATGAAACCTCTCTCACGGCACCCTGCCTGCGACAAGAGAGCAAATATAAGAGAAAAAAACTGTTGATGTAATCTCATTGGTTAAATCTCGAAAATTTAACACTTTCAATTAAATACTAGTGCAGTAATCTTTTGAAGAAAACTCCGGCCGAGTTGCAGGAGGGAAAACTAAAAAAAAAAACCCCAAAACCTTGCTTTCACAGTGAGTTTTTGAGAAAGTGTTCCAACAGGTTATAAGAGAATGGAGTGAAAAAAAATTCATAGTGCCCTTTGAAACAAACGAACACGGTTCGGATGAAAACTAAAGTGACCAGACACCTTTAGCCAATGGCGGTCAGACCAAGGCGTTCTCAAAGTCTACCACCGTAGGAGATCTCTGGGCTATTAAAAAAGGAAAGGGTAAGTGTCAGAGAAGGGCTAGGAGGAGACTTTCTGATTGCTAAAACAAAATATCTAACAGAGAGGACGAGAAGAAGATACTAACTGAATCTGAACTACTTCTTGGTTTGGATATAAAGTTCAGAAATGAGAGCTTTTCTGATAATATACTACAAGATAAATAAATCAATAAGTAGTAAAAGAAAGAAAAAAAGAAAGGGGGGGAGAGGTAAAGAAAAGAAAAATAGAACCCGCGTGTAAGAGAAGGAGAAAGAGAATGACAAGGACAGGACGGAAGAAAGAAAGATAAACGACAACAGTGGCTATGACTATGTCAATGATAATGATGACAGTTACCTTCATCATGTTATTGGCAATCATCGCTAACGGTTATACTTTTCTCCATGCTTCAGAAATGATTTCCTGACAGCAGCAGAGTACCACAGAGAACGGACAAGTACTCAGTACCGCACCGAGATGCCTGCTTCAACCACCGCCATTGTTTGCCAACGTAACGCCAGGGCAACGCCAATCTGTCTGGCAGGGAGGATAACCCTTCACGCTCATTCTAAACTGAACGCCAGAGGGCGGTGACATGCTTCCGCTTAGGGCAGCCAAGCAATGACCATGTTTGATAAGTTGCTAGTAGTTAAAAAGTAAAGACCTTCAGTCGTTTGTAAGAATTTATTGACAAACAAGCAAGTGATTAATTTAGAGCATTCGTAGCAGAAGTAAATATTGAACAGTGATAAATTCGATATAATCTTTGACATATTTCCAATGTATCTGCTGAAAACGGTCATGAAAACTTCTATTAGTGTTTATCAATTTTTTAATTTGTGTAATTGGTTTAAGTAATGAACGGTTTTGATAGCAGTCTCATTATGTACAAACCTTTTTCCCCATTTCCCTTCAGATCCATTTTTTTACTGATCGCGTCTAGAACATACGAGCTTTTCATGAATACAGGGATTTTATGATGAACCTGACTTTATGTTGTCCTAAAAGGAATATCAATTCCGAAATCATGATGGACGAAAGACCTAAAAATGCACATTGTTAAACAGGTAAGCAATCAAGCGCAGAGAATAATTACAGAACGCTGCACACACACACACGTATACACAGCAGGCAAACATGCTCATATTCACACAGTTATAAAACCGTAGTCAACACCCCTGTAGCCTGAAGATTGCTTGTGATTTATAGAAATAAGAGTGTCTGACTAGAGGAGACAGAGCGGCTTAACCCCTTCTCTCCTAATCCCACCAACACGACGTCCGGGTAGATAGGGTCCTCACCAGTCCAAAGGAAAGCAGACTCGGGTTTATCACTCAGAATATGAGCCATCATCTCCTTTTTTTTCTGTGGGCATAGAGGGCCGACGGCGAGGGCTGCTGGAGCTGTTTGCTCACCAAGCATGTCCTCGGGACCTGCGCAGACGCCAGATGGTTGCAGACGATATCCCCGGGAACTCAACCCTGGGTGTAAGAGCCTTGTCACTGAGAGTTTTGATTCTCACATCATTGTTTTGCAAGGAGAATAGGGGTGAGAAACGACTTGTTTGAACTGTTTTTGCAAGTGCAGTTGAGTTAAGATTCTTAAAATTCTTTTTGCAATTTTCGTCTTATTCAGACAAGTTGCCGGGACAGTTGGGAGAGAAGTGTCTGAATTTTCTTTTCTTTTTTGTGCATTTTGTGCTAAGGTGTGCTTGTAGGTGAAAACGGACCAGGTGGCACGCATGTTTTTACTGTATTCAAACTGCATTATAAACAGTTATGAACATCAAAAGTTTAGAGTATAATAAGTGTTGTGGCGAGCTCAGTATGTTGTTCAGTAAAGATTACTAACGAACTGACAGTGAAAAGATAATGTGAATATGACATCTGCATCTGCTGCATCAGAAACTTAAAACAAAATTGATGCTGGAAAATATTTTATTTTGCAAGTTTTTTAGTCTTACTGATCTCTAATGTATGATGTCTAAATGATAAATGAACTGACATTGTAAGTAAAATGAGACTGAGACTAGAGACAAAGACATGAGCTGACAACCAGTCATTATACTTATCAGCCAGCTGCCAGAGTTAGACACTCTAGTATTCTATGTCTTGTATTGTAGCTATTATTTAGCTAAAAACATGGACATCCCACGCCGAATAATAACTATAATGAAACTGGGTTGTTTTTTTTTTGTTGTTTATCTGTTGTTTATGTTTGCATCATGTGTTTGTTTGCCTGCTTCTTTTGCTTGTTTTTGAGCTGTGTTTGTTCGCTATGTTTGTTTTGTTTTTGTGTTTGTTTGTGTGTTTGTTTGTGTGCCATGTTAGTGACTCAGTTTCGTGTGTTTTTAAGCAAATTTCTTTGATCACTAAAATTTCTATCTCAGTGCTGGTAAAAAAAATGCACACGTGACATGAATACTGTGACACTTGTGAGCAAGCAGAAAGATGATTTTCGCCAGAAACCGGAAGTTATGCATAAAATGTATTATAGATATGAGAAAAAAAACACTTAGGATAACTACAAGTTTTTTATTATAAAGTCTTTAACTATAACTATTAAACTGCTTGAGCCCTGAAAGAGGCTGTAGGTTCGAAACTAGTCAAAACATGTAAAGTGCATATTTTCTAACCTGCATACCCAATGTTTTTTTAGCAAAATAAATAAATATTATTGTAAGATATTAATACAAAACAAATCAGCAACAGATCATGAACATCAGACTGAGTCGAGTGATAATCAACAAAAACTACATTTTAGTGTATTCCCGAGACCAACAGACGCTGACATGTTAATGGAAGCTCGACATCTGGCTTCTCAGCCTCCACCTTGTGATGAGCAGCACATGCTGAGCGCCATGGCACGTAAACATCATAAGGAAAGCATGGCGAGAAGTCATGTTAACGAGGGTACAGCAGCGTGCAAGTAATAACACAAGTGGATTGATCATAACACCGGCGACTTCTCAGCAAATTTCTGAGATTTATTCCGATCGATGGGCGCCGCCTGTGTTCATGACCCATTCTCTAAGGGAAGTCACTCTACTCACAGCTTCCAAATAAATATCATCATTTCGCCAGAGTTATGCGCATGCGAGTTATACAGTCATACACACTCGTTTTCTCGCTTCTTCCATGGTTACCGGCCCACGCCCGGTCCTATGAACGAGCCGCGCGTTGTTTACAGGTGTGTGGCGAACGACGAAGCAGTACGCCTGCCAGCAAAGGTTAAAGGTCGGCTACACAACATTCACAAGGGCCAGTGTATAGGGCAGCAAGAGCTAGATGCTATGTTAACGAGCTGTTCAAAGATCTGTACTTTTTGTAAAAGTCGTTTTTTTTTTTTCAATTTGATTTTGCGATTTAAATTAGATTGAGCCGCTTTCCCATTAAAGAAAACAAGATTTCGACGAAGAAATAAGACACTGCATAATTTTTACAGATGCAGCTTGATTTCATTTTAGGTTTAGTATCAAACAGTCAGTAAAGTGTGCTGCAAAAAAATGTTGAATTATACACTTATGCTTTCGAACGCAAGCACACACGCACACACACATAAACACAACCGTTTCAAACAGACACGCTGCCAATGCCATGTGGGAGCCACATTCCCTGAAAGTTGCCACGCAATAGTGCCGGGCCTGGAATGTCTGCTGAGCACCCAGCATTGGCTGCTGGTAAGCAGGATACAGTCCTGCAGTCTTGTCGGGTCAGACCAAGAAATTTATGCAAGACAGGAATTACTGTGGCGCCGTCTTTATTTTCTGACCTTCTGACAGAGACTAGGGTGTCCCACACATCCACACCTAGCCAAGCCCGCATACACAACATGGCGCACATGACAGACTGCTAGTTGGTCTTAGAACTTCTCAGTGGTGTGTGAAAATTGTTTTTTAATGACTGAGTAAAGGCAATATTGTACAAGATATTGTTTCTCGAAATACCATTCTTCCATTCTCTTATTTGTACTCATTATTTTCTCGCTACGAAAGGGAGGATAAAAAACTATGGCACACTAATCTTAGGGGGATACCATAATCAAATTTCAATCAACAAAACAGTCCGCAGTTTCACAAAACCGTCGCTGAGGAAGCATAGCGTTCATTACCTCCCTTGGGTTTACTTTCTCCGCACTGACAGTTCCTTCCCCTTGTCACCCTGTAACAGGTACCCGTGCATCCGCATGTGACACCAGTGGTGTTGACTTACTTTGTTTGCATCGATTTTTTTAATACTTACATCCTACGCATGTTCTAGACACACTTTCCGTTGTAACCGAGGCACTCCTGCTACGGTTTCTATGGCGACGGAGTTTGTCGTGTGCATTTGATTCCTCTCAAGATTAGTGGGAAGAGAAATAAAAAGAAGCAGAAGAATTAGAAAAAAACACTGCTGCTGCTGCTGCTGATGATGATGATGATGATGATGACGACGATTATGATGATGACGATGATGATGATGACGATGATGATGATGGCGGAGGCTTTTTATATGAACTTTTTTTTACCATCGAATTGATCCGAAATTGGACTTATCCTCCGACAGGATGATTCCTCCATTTCTTTGCAAACTAATATGCAGCACTCGGCATCGACCTAAGAGTACCTCTACTTCTGTCTTTGAAGCGTCTTCTGCAGCCTTTCCTCCAGGAATATGACTTAATTATTGGAGTGCTCCTACCGAGCTTCGGATCGTTTCCGCTCTGGAGTGACAGAAAAACGAAACCGAACAGCGCGGAATATGATCTCGGCGAAGGATATTTACCTCCGCTGGGTACCTCGCGTGTGTCCTCCAAACAGAAAACCGTCTGAGACCCCAAATCGCTAAACTGTTGGTTCTACCCACATCTCCCCTGACATCCGGCTTTTATCATCGATTGCATGGCAGGGAGGATAGATGGTCTGAGTGATCCCCCCCCTTACTGCAACTTTCGTAACAGGAGAAGAAAGGGAAGGTGGAAGGACAATTACAGGATGAGAAAAAGAACGGCTCGCTTTGGCGACCAAAACCGGAGGAGTCCCCATGCCTTCTGCCACGTGGGTTCTGGCTGCTCGTAAACCGAAATGGCAGCCATTCCTCACTCTCGGGCAAGCTCTTAAGCGTTTGTCGGAACTTGTCTCCCCTGCTGTCTGCTAACATTTCGCCAAAGTCTCGCGACTCTTTTTTGTCCTTTTCTTCTTTTTTCTTTTTCTTTTTTTTTTTTTACTCCCCATTTGAAATTAGTTTCACGTTTCATTTTTCTCCCTTCCACTCCGTTCGATATATTTATTGTCTTATTACACGTTATTATGCGACGAGGCATGTGCAGGGCAGGGTCATCTCCCTTGTGGGGCCAACAGAATCCCTGCTTGCAACAGGGAAATGGCGAAAGCTTGCCTGCTGTGTCCGTATAATATAGAACATCAGTTTAAAAACATCTTTCAGACACGCTTTAACGATGCTGACGCCATGTTTGACAGAATGAATTGCTGGTGGACATGAAAAGGGGACTAAACCCTGTCAAGCAGGACCTGTTTATCGCCGGTCAGTAAAAACTTCTGTGGAATACCACTGCATGTTTCCCTACAGCCAGCAAGGAACTGAATGATTATTTCAACGTGTTAATTATTTTTCTTGGTTTGAAAACCATTGTGGTTTTTATTAAACCTTTTTAAAACGAATTTGTCTTGAGTTGATTTCTGTTCGTGTTCCTGGATACAAGTGATAAATCTACAGCAGTGACAGTGTCAGCAATAATAGTGCAAATCCGTAAACGTATTAGAAGACATAATGACCAGTGCACAAAAGCTCCAACAAATTCCTATTGCAGTTTTTCGGATAATGACAAGACTCGTGCCAATAAATTACTGGATGATCTTCTGGAACTTCTTAAGGAAATAATCTGGTTTAATGAACTAGAGAGGGAGAGAATATTTGTAAAAAGCAGACATGTAATCTCTACGGATGTCAACATCCTGGACCAGGAGGCTCAGGGGGTTCTAGAGAGAGTGGGGATGGGGTGAAAGGGACTGTGAAGCTTCCGTCAGTAGAGACTGAGGGCGACACCAACTGTTGGAGTGCACAACAGTCGCATGTCTGTGCTCATCTCTCGATGGTGTCCTTCTCGATGGTGTCCACTGTACACACCAATGGCTTGGCTTTGAAGTGTAGATACATGTCACAAGCTGCAGTCAGTCTTTTATCTTTAGCATAAACTTTTAATTGTCCTCTTGCTAGGGATGCTGAGATAAAAGCATCTGCACTGGAGCTCTGGGGACTTCAAGAGCTGTAATGCGAGCTGGGACAAAGAGGACAAAGCACCAAAAAATAAGGGATGAGCAGACATGCTTTAAGGTAGGCAAGGGGATTTGTTGATCATAGTGTTTACAAGAAGAAAAAAAAGAAAAGTAGTTGAATGTTCGTCAAGAAGAGTTAGCAAGTAAACCAAATAGTAAAGTGGTATATTTGTCCTCTTTATACTCTTTAATGTAGTAGAGCAAATCAAATCAAATCAAATCCTTCCTCGGTACTCATAATTATGTTAAATGAATAAATTCAACCTTCTACAATTTTTTCCATTTTTAGACTTTTTAAAAATATTTATTTCTTTAATTGCTGGTTTGTGTCTTCACCCTATTATCAAATAGCGCATGTGCAATGGCATCTTTTTGGGGGAATTCCTGCCATTACTCGGTGGCTTGACTAGGAAGTTGGTTTTACCACTGGGGTAACTTAAGCCGACTGGTTCCCTAACCAAATTACCACAACTTTACTCCTGGGTAAGGTGCCGATGTCCACGAACACGAGCTGCGACTTGCACTGTCAGGAGGGACACTTCTTGTGTCGTCAGGAACAATGATCGGACAGGACTCTCTCATCAAGTAATTTGTAAACAAAAATGTTTTCTTCGATTACGTGGCATTAACATCATCTGAAGTGATGTGTCTCAACTGTTATTTGGTTCCTGTCTTGTAGAGGAGCTGATCACAAAATCCCGACTCTCTAGAGGAATTACAATGCCATGCTGGATTTCTCTGGACTGCGATCTGAGAAACATTAGCTGAGAGGGTCTCCTTGAGGATTCGGGTTCTGTCTAGATGGTGTGTGTGTGCCTGTGTGTATGTGAGTGTGTGTGAATAAGGTCATTATGATTACGAGGTAGATCACGTATATCAATCCTCTACGATCAACTGAAAGTGGGGCAAAGAAGGAATTAAAATGTTAGCGGATACTTCCTAATCATAAGAAATTAGATACACGTACAGGTAAACAATGGTTATCTAGATAGTTCATAAAATTATTACCATTGTTGTTATTAATCATCATCATCATCCTCAAGTCCCTTTTGAGACTTACAGAAGCTTCATCAAATTCGAGAGGCTTCTTCAAGCAAATGTCAAGACCACCGAGACACTGGAAAACTAAAAGAATTTAATTTCTTTGAAAAATGTAAGAAATAACTTCGATGCTTAAGGGCTCTAACGGAAGAAAGAAAACAGTTTTTTAAGATTTGAGGGGCTTTTACTTGGTAGGAGACCAAGAATAGACAATTAATTCTGTTCCCGATTGTGATAAAAATTAGTCACAAAATGCAATATCTTACTGACTCCAACACCAACACAAGACTTCATTTCATGACAACCAAGTAACCATAAGTCTTAAGCATAAAACATATTTCCAACTTCTCTTTTATTAACAAGTTTCTTTTATTTTCTCTTACATCAGATTCATTTCCTTCTTTCTTCTTTTTTTCTTTTTAATGTGTAAAGTTGGATGCGCCTTGCGTAACTTTTCCCATTTCTGATGAATGGATGTTCTTCTCCAGAGAGTTGTAAAGATTTTTTAACTTGCGCTAAGAGAAACCTCTACCGAAAGCTAAAAGAAAATATCACAAAAGCAAACTGGAAACGAAAAGTACAGAAGTATATTTAGGATTCAATCAAACAGTAGTCTAGACAATTTATTTTGGCGTTAAGAAACCTTCAATTTTTTTAACAACAGGTTTTCGTTAACAAAGGAGAAAATGTCTTAAAAGTTAAAAAAAAACAACCCCAGATTGGCTCCCTTACTGAAGGCACAGACTCTAGAAAATTCTCTATTTTAGGAAGGCGAAACTTTTCCCTTTCCTGTGCACTTGTAATATAGTTCATCTACAAGTACATGATATTCTATTTTTTTTTAATTCAAGCCGAATAAGTTAGTCAGAGAATAACAACTACAAAATAAATGAATCTTATATTCGTGTTTTGTTATTTATAGAAACTAAAGATAGAGAGAGCGGGAAGATTTCTCCAAACTTAGTAATATTGATAGCAAAACGATTCGAAAGTCTGTATTATCTTACAGAATATTACAGTGTCAAAGACAAATTGTTAAAAAAATGTAAAACCCAACAAACTATCAAACTGTTAGTGAGACTTGAGGCTTGTATAGTTTATTCCATTTAAAGATGCCCTCGGTAAGTGAATGCAGTTTTGGTGTCCCTCCTCTGAAAGAAGGACGTGCCTGAAATGAAACCTATGATTTATTGATGCAATGCATCACACTGAAAGTGTTTTCCATTCCCAAAGACAATATTTGTAGTCCTGTGGGAGAACCGTTTCCAATTCGCCGTGAAGCAGACACAGGATTTTGTGCTGTCATGTCTCTTGATTGGTATTACTACCATCCTATCTTTTTGTTTAATTTCTCTCTGTCTCTCTATCTATCTTGGTTTTTTTTTTAAATTCAAGAGTTCCCTTGCATCCTTGTACCCTGTCAGGAATGTCTTTTTCTTGTCCAAGTGAAAATAGGCGCCAGTGTCGGTAGGAGGAATATCAGCTCCCATCTCTTATATATGTTGATCTTCATCTGGTCCTTGTCGGCTTGCAATAATTTGTTCAGATGGGTAAAGAAACGATGTTCACATTATACTTTCAATCTATTGTCTTTATTCGTTCTTCTTTTATTAACTGTAATGGCAGGTGTCAAGACAACTTTCGGGTTGCAGTTGTGTATCATTGTTTCCACCCAGTTTCTCTCTCTAGCTTACCTGTTTACTGGCTCGCTAGTTTGAAATGTCCGTTAGAATTATATTATTCCTTTTCTATATTTGTACAGCATTACAGACTAAGCTGTTTCCTTATCCTCTATTCTATTATTATCTTTTCAAATTTTTTTTCTATTGACTTCAAAAACTGATTTGCTGGTGCTGCACAGCGTTCGTTATTTTCCAGGCATTTAAACAAAACCATCGAATAGCTTGAGATCGCGCAAATTATACCCAGAGTGCAATATCTTTGTAACTCTGAACTAAAGTTAAAAACTGGCAGCAGACTTCTGTAAGAATGACAGTAATGACCGAGGAAGGAACTGTGAGAAAAAAAGATACAAAATGACAAGGTACTAGACAGCCATCGACACAGCTTCCTTTACGACAAAGTGCTGCTCACCTCCCCCCGAGGTCCGCGGCTGTGAAACAGATTAATAAGACTGAAATTTTCTCAGGATCACAAAGACCGGTCTTAAGGTCTCCATTCTCTCCTCGCCAAAGGTCAAATGTTACATGATGGGTTTTGATCGGCTGCAGCGACTAAGAGCGAAAAATATAGATCGAGTTCTGTAGTCGCCGGGCGGGAGTGTTTTTGAAGAGCCACGTAGGTGGCGCTGGTGGCGGATGTTCTGGCTGACGGACTGTCCACGGCTGTAGGCAGGGAGAGTGGCACAGCGTGCAGGATTTCTGCAGGTTGTGGCCCTTTCTGCTTCTCAAAAGGGGACGAGAACTCTATCTAAAAGAAACATGATTAATGGACTTTCAATTCGCTCAGTCAAGACGAGGGCCGTGGAGTCTAAACAGGACATTGCTGATGAACGGACAGACAGACAGACATGCATACACACCCTCAAACTCATCACTGGGGATTGGTGATTGGATGGACATGTAGACAGACGAATGGGTTTGTTTGGTTAAAAAATAATGAATTTATTGGTGCCGGTGCCTTTCAGACAAAAGTTTTATCACTCACTTGTTTTACACAAGCTCGTCCTGTCAAATATTGAAACTGAACAAAACTAAAATTCTTTGTTTGTGAGTTTGTTTCCTTTTGCTTGGTACACTTAGTCAGTACATTGTCTGGATGTAATAATTACATTTTAGCATTATTTTCAACGGAGGTTTAACTAAAATTAAATCTTAACTTATAACATTTTTTCAGGGTGATAATCAGAATTTACTTCATTTTTGCTCGTGATAAAACAAAATGAAGTGATGGGTGTGTATAGGTGTGTTGTTATCTCTTTACGGAAGTGAGTGGTGTGAATGTTCAGATTTGGTTGTTGTGCTGACATCGACTTATATGATTCATATACTCGACTGGTTTTATGCAGAATATCGGGTAATAATTGTAACCTCGGAAATAACACCTCGCAACGTTGACCAACCCTTTGCTCTGACTGGTTTTATTTCTATTCGCCATCTTGTCTCTCCACCTCCCGTCTCTCCCATAAAGATGAAAATTAAACGAATTCGAAAAAAAAATCTAGAAAATAATGTTTAACTTTCCAAAATTCTTAGCTGATAATATCTCGAGGGAAATATGCCTTTTACAAAGTGTGCTCCTCACGTGGGTAGTAAAACCGTTGTGTTTGTCCCCCCTGCAAAACCATCTTCGTTAAGTAATCATTTCTAGGGGCTATAGGAGGAAATTCCGCTCAAAATGATCACATGGGGATCCAGACAACCTAAGTTAACTGCCCCTCAAAGGCGCGCGCGCTTGAAATGTTTCTGGAGGGAAATGTATCCGGAAGTCAAACTTGGCAGCTGAGCAGCTGGTTAACTCCCTTAGCTTGTTAGTGGGGATTACGACTCGGGACCTTGCAGGAAGCATGTAGACGCCATTTCATGGACACCCGGCTAGAACAGTTAATATCAGAAAAAATGGACATTGTTATTTCTCAAAACGAATTTGCATTTTTTCTGAAAAAAATTTTCTGAATTTTTTTTTTTAAATTCCACGAATTAACAAGTTTTTCATACAATTCGTCCTGCCGTCATCTATAATGTGTTTATTGTGATCAATTGCACACCTCATCTGTACCGTACTTTATTTCTGCCTTGTGACAGACGGAGAAAAAAGACAAGGATCTTAGAGTTAACTCCCTTGCTAAGACAAAGCCAGACTGGTGTAATCCGATGAAAATGTAGAGGAAGTCGTTGACGCCGTGTCTATGGCAAGAGAGATCATCTTTGCAGAGATAAAACAACAGTCGCGAGCCAATTTGCTGGAGGAGAGTTTTGAAGAAAATTTTTTCCCTCAAATCCACTGTCACTTAGAAGCTTGAATGATCACTTGGCACTAGAGCCGACTGTATGATCAGGGCAATGACGTCACTTCCTAAGCCAGAATTCAAGTTTAGAGTTACAAATTGGCATGCTTACCACGTGATCAACTCCGGCAAATAAAGAATGGCTTATTATGGATATATGTTCGTCTGGTTCTTTGCTAGAACTCCACAGCTAAGAGTAAAAGGTTTCAAAGTCGGGAAGAAAGGAGTGATAAAATAAAAGTATGTAACCCTTACAGACAGTAAGCCATTAACAATCCAGAAAATAGTTCTGTTGGAAATCCGACAATATCCTCTAGACTATCTCTTTTGTTTTGCTGTAAGATTTTTCATATATATATATAGATAATTATAAATCTTTTCTTTGCAAAATCACCTTCATACAATACAGAGACGTCAAGATGTCTTCCTCTTTCTCTGTTGATGTATGTGTGTGTGTGTGGGCGGGGAAAGAGGGACCAAAAAATATCTTTTGAGACTGTCATTAACATTTTAGCGAAAGAAATAGTTTTTTCAGCAAAGACTGGTATTTTTTTAAACAAACTAGCAGAAATGAAAGAGAGACCAAAACAAAGTGTGTACCCATGACCTGTTGCATCCGAGTCACATGACAAAGTAAGTAAGCGGCTGGGTTGGCAGCTGCCTGGAGCACATCAGACAGGCCTCTACCCTCCTGGAAGCACCCACGATGTCTGCGGCACTCAAATCTAGGAATCAAGACGGAGATAAGCCCTCGCGCACTAAAAACCACGCAACTCGATCTTCTACCGAGGACGCGGGACCCTCCGCGTGCAACGATGTCGTCATGTCCAGGGGCACATTTGATAAGACATCTAAAGCAAGTCAGGGTTTTAAATTCGAGCAAAGACCATGTTAGGAACTGCAAAAATCTCAAATATTTTACCTCTCTCTATCTCTGTCTTACTCATTCTCTATCTCTCTCTTATTTTCTTTCACGAGTTGCTTCCTCTCCCACCTGTTCATTCGTCATGCTTGCCACATTCTCCGCATGTCCGTAGCGCAAGGGAAGGCTGTGATAACATTTTGCTACAAACTGCCTTTCGCCTTTTCCTTGCACTTATTACCTCTGATGTAGAATTGCAGGGAGTCAATAGCCGTCTGGGTGTTTAGTAGAAAAACAGCGGGCCACCCGAGGCCCCACAGACTCACCGCCGAGGACTGTATCTCTGGCGGGTACGGCCCGCGGCGGTCTTGTCCTCTTCCTTTTGAGTCCTCACATGTCTGCTCCGTTAACACGATCAATTACAACAAAGTTTGCATTAAGATATTAATAACTTTTTAGATTGTGTTGGCGGCTATAGAAGATGAATATTGCAGACAGGCAGACACATAAAGGAAGACAGACTGGCAGAAGTAGGTTTTTAAGTGCATGTGTGTGTGAGAGAGAGACAGACATTATCAAGTCTGTTGGCTGGAATAACAACAAAATATAACATAAACGACAAAGCATTAATGTAAAAACACAAAAATAGCAAATATTATTTTATTTATAGCAATGCAATTCCTAATGAAGAAACCATTATGTTTGCATGAATCTTCTACATCGACATTAAGTTTATCTTGAGAGTGGGAGGGAGAGAGAGAGGGAGGAGGAAGGCTACCCCGGCAGCAACATTTGCTCGTGTAACTACATACCCTTCTAAGGGAGCAGCACGCAGCTGTCACTTTGCTGGCCTGCACATAAAGACGTCTCTATAGGCGGAAGTGGGCATGCGTGCGCGCGCATCCCAGACCTAGACGCTGTCCTTTGAGAGCGCATGCAATGCCGTTCAAAAGAAGTTGCATGAGCGAGGCAGCGAGTGAATGGATACACGAGTAAGCGAGCGAGTAAATGAGTAAGCAAGCGAATGAGCAAGTGGCATGCACTGAAGACAGAGGTGTGCACCCTGTCATCCACCCGCATACATCTCCACCACACGGGTACATCTCGTTTGTATCAGTCACCGATGTTTTTATGGCCAGTTTATTGTTATTGTAATGCTGACATAATCCAATTTCGGACCCGACCACTCTCAACAATGGAAGGGTGAAAGAAATGTATTACTAACATTTATCATCCAGAACTCTCTTTACCTTCTTGACACCTGGTGGCAGAGTTATGGCGCTTTATGACTTGTCTCATTTTCTCTTTTATGAACATTCTCACACTGGTGTCAATGTGCTCACAACCTCACAACATTCTTCATCTTTTCTTTTTTTACTTTAAACGACAGTCTTTTCAAGAACTGCTTTATTACAAGCACTTAAATTAATCCAAACTTAAGTTCAGATAGATAAATAAATTCCGTTTGGAAGCATTCCCAGTGCCCTCGACATTACAGCTAGAAAGCAGTATTAACGCAATGTTGATATACATGTATATCTGTGACTGGCTTTAGTCTTCATGTAATATGACTAGAGTTTCAAAAAAGTTTTTTTCTGCTCCTGTGATTACTGAAGAGGAGAAGACTAACCACCTACATCAGTTGATTGTTGAGCGCGTGACCTGCTGCCTCCCTGACCCCTGCCCTGCGAATGTCGCGCAAGGGAGGGAAACAATACGTCACGTGACTATTGTACGGAAGCAGGGTAACTTCCAGGCATGCGCTGAGAGCAGACAACTCCTCGTGTAGTTCTCTTTATACTCACACTGTCTCGAGAGAAGCGCGTTTCCCTTTTGTGAGGAATGTATAGGCAGACTATGGAGAGTGAGGGACGGATGAAGACAAAGAGAAAAAAAAACAAAAAACGAAAACGAAACTGAATTGAAGACGGCTTACCAAAAAAAGACTTGAAGCAGCAGTAGCCGGGCCCCAGTAATACAATTATCTAATTAGGTCACTTAGACGAGTTTGGGAGCCTGGCAGACAAGGGCAGACGGACAGTAGGTTACTATCCCGACAGATTTCAGCAGACAATTACCGGCATTCCCTGCGCAAGACGAATGGAGTGTAAGACGAACAAAGAGCCGCGTATAAAATTGAGGTTGTGTGGGGGGGAGAAGATGGAGGAAGGTGTCACTTTTTAGAGAAATACAGCTCTGGTGTGAGATTGATCTACAAACGCCATGTTGGGCTTGAGAAACCCTCGGACTGGGGCTCGGGTGAGTAAAGGACGAGGGATAGATAGTTCGTGTCCTCCCACTCCCCTACCCACACACAGACAATTACTCTTACCTCCAAGGTATGAGGAATGGGAGGAATGTTCAGTTTTTCTCCCACCTCCACCTCCAGAATATCATTTTCCTTCACTCAGACTCAAATAATCCTAGTCTGTAGTGTCTGTGAATTCAGGTTCATTCTTTTCATACCTCTTGTCAGTAAGACTTCGCCTCTTGATCCAGCCGTTAATTTTGATAGATGGAGTTTTCAAATGTAAAAAATAAAACAGGAGGATCTCAGGGTTTCGTAGGTTTCGCGTGAAGAAGTTTGCAAGGAGATGTACTTCAGAAAGCACTCTCCCCAAACCTGAGTAATTGTAGTTAACTGTTCTCAAAACATTTCGTGCTTTGCGAAGAATAATATTTCCACGATGTTTCCTTGAACATGGAAGAGGCATTCAGTAATGAAGTGGAAACTTTCCTTAGGCATTGGGTTTGAGTCCCCATAGGGATGGCTAAGGTAAGACAGAAAAAGAATAGAAGACGGCTAACAAGTGAGGTTACCTTATTTATCCACAACCTTAGTCACGTGACTATCTTAAGTTTTACCAGTCCGCTAAACTTACGGTACCAACGGGGTTAGGGGGTTGAATAGAATCACGAGAACTCGCCTCGTCCTCGTCCTCCTCCTGGTCACATCACGTGACGTAGGCGATGACCTGTCCCGCGCACGGAGGACCGTTTGCACGCTGCTGGGCCCGCAGACGCACGACTGACGGGCCCTGGGAGCGCACACTGTCATTAAGGTCAGTCTGGGGGATAGAAACTTTTTTTTTAGTCCTGATCGCGCAGACGCAGACATCGATCTCCACCTTCTCCCTTCTTAAAAAAAAAAAGATGAAAAACTGTAACCTGACCCTCCGGCTTTGTTGTGGACATTGCAGGCGCAGACTAGAATAAGACTAGCTACTAGCTACGACTAAAAATGTTTCCTTCTCCTCCGACGCCGTGATTNATCTGGTCTTTATAACAGAAAGAAAAAAATTCCCTTTATCCCCAGGAAAAGCTAGTATATGAATGAGTTTCTGATAGCGCGTTGGAAATAAGACCATCTTGGTCTTTCTTGTTGCAGACAGATTTGTCTTCTGTTGTCGGGTCTGGCAGAAGGAATAACAGGCCTGCATAGTGTTCATACTTGGGGGCACCTGCTGCCAGCTCACATCTACTCACATCTACAATCGAGGGCTTGGCCGTCCCTGCTTTTTCCCTCGTTCACGCACGTACACACGTACGAACATACACGCGCGCACGCGCTTGCTCCGAGTGCGTGATAGTGATTAAACGTATGAGACGTAAGTGGCAGTCAGCTTTGCCAAGATTTGTTTCCCCCTGACGTTAGCGTCACCTGGGATCACCACGGCATAAAGAATGCCGCCAGGCGGCGCAATGAGCGTTTTTACTCCTGATGAGGGGAGAAACATCGGAACTTGAAATCAACCCGACAGGCAGGCGAACAAGAAAGCCAGGCGAGCCAGGCTGGCAGACAGACAAACTCACAGACAGACAAGCAGGTAGATGACAACTTTGGCTAGCTCTTTGGTCAGATACCGTGTCAGTGTTTTTGGTAATGGTAGGTCGATCCATTATTCACATATTATGGATTTCTCAAGCACTACATATTCTACTGTAAGGATAAACACACAAACAACCAAGTATGACTGAGTGTCATCGTTTGGAAGAGACATGCATGCGAAGACATTATATTTTTCATTGCAATGTTATTATTTTAATATGTCTACTCGGTTATTAGCCACAAGATTGAAAGCTACTGACAATGCCTTCCAGTGACCCTTGACCTGGAGGTACTGGTGAAGGGTTGCTGCTGGTGGTTGTGGACTAAGTCTTACTCCTGCTCACTGTGTTGCTGCTGCTGCTGGTGGACTTAGTCTCACTGTGTTGCTGTTGTCCGTTCGTCTCCAAACTCCAGTAAGTTAAAATCGATGCAGTCCTCAGAATTGCAAACTCGCTTTTTGAATCGCATTACAGCCAAGTCTTTAGGTGAGGACGCTGCAGATGTTGGGGGGGATCTCACGGCTCTGGCATCCATCATCCACTCGCAAAACACGCATGCAGCAGCTTACACTCCGAAGCTCTCCTCGCCAACAAATCTCATTTTTTTGTTGGTGTTCCCGTTTAAAAAAAAACCATAAAGAATAGAGAAAGAAATATAAGTCCAAAAAAAGAATGGAAACTAAGAGAACCAAGCTCAAAAGACAGGACCAGGAGACATGTATCCAGCAAACTGCCACTCCGCCATCATTCCTCGATCAATCTTCATGTCAAACGCCAGCAACTGTGGTTGCAATCAGCATATCTGACGGTTTTGTTATCGCATGCATCTAGATGTGTCATTGACGTTACAGGGCGATAATCAAGTGAAGACAATGACGAGATAGAGGAGCTCATGGTGATGATGTTCCGACGGTGTTGTTGGTGTTGGTGATGTTGGTTTTGTTGGAGGTGTTGGTGTTTTGGTGTTTGTAGAGATTTGGAGGTGCGGACTGACGGCGATGATGCCGAGAAGGTAAAGACGACAAAAGCCAGATGTAGGAAAGAAAGACCGATGATGAAAAAGGGATAAAGACTAGTTTTATTACAAACAAGGACAGAGGTTGGTAGCATGGAGACAGAAGTTTGTTGTAGTTTTCTCATCGAAACTAAAATTGTGAGTTACTATAATACTCCGTTTCAAATGGCTTCCCCTCTCCATCACACACTTAATGACAAAGATGAGATGAAATTAATAAAAAACATGTTAAATACAATACTTCAACAACCTTTAAACCAAAAGGATAACAGGGAAACACACAAAGAGACGATTAGTTTCGTCTTCAGATGATGTTCCCCAAGAGAATGTGTTTTGTGTGTGTTCACGATGTGTGTCACGGTCCGGAAAGAATGTTCTTGAAAGAAGGTCTGGGAAATCTCTGTTTTTTCCCCCACGTCTTAGTTTTCGCCTCAAAGACCGGTCCTTTAAAAGAAAACATTCGCATGAATGAGCACGAGAGACCAGCGAAGAACATCAAACGCAGGCCAGAGAATCTCAGCTCAATGGCGGGGTCTCTTCTCACCGTAACGGAAATCTCGTTACAGGCGTTACCTCGGCGTGCTGGACACGGGAGTCTTTACGACACAACACTGGAGGATTATTATGGAGCGGTGGACAGCATGGAGGAAGGAATAGCAGTAAGGAGGAGTAAACCCTCCAATCCCAACCTGGGGCATCTGTTTCTGACAAGAAATCGATGTCTAGTGTGCATTTATCGTTGAGGAGGGAGGGTCGGGGGTGAAGGGGTGGAACTGTGACCCCACGGTGTTGTTTCCCTCGTCCTCCTCCCGTCCGCCGTAGCCCAGTAAACATGATTGGCCTGTCAGCGGCAGCTGACCAAGTGTCCTCTCTCCTTTCTCTCATGGTAGCCAGGCTTCCTAAGTTATCTCCCCTGTTCTTCCGCCTTAAGCCCCCTTGCTGCGGGCGTGGACGTTGTAAGCAGTCTGCGCATCGTGAGCGGCACGTGCACTGGCANTGCCGCAAACCTCCATCAGTCTTTTGCGTGTCTGTGAATGTGTGTATATATAAAGATGCTTTTACATTTGTGTCTAACTGTGTGTGTGCGTGAATGTGTATCAATTTGTGCGTTTGAATGAGTCACTATGTCTGTTTTTTTTTATGTATGCGTGTGTATTTGTGTGCGAGTTAATAGTTGTGTTTGTTGTTTGATTGGTGTATGTTCACGCGCTCGCATGCTTGTGTGTTTGTGTGGATATGTTTGTGTTTTCATGAGGTGAGGTTAATATGTATCTGAAACATTCTTGCACCATTTGTTTAATTAATAAATTAATAACTTAAGCGTCTTTCTAGTTTATTTTTAAATGGCATGATCTTCTGCTACTGGGCTAAGTAAATCCATTTCAGCGACTTGTAAATTTGGTAAATTATGATAATACAAAGAAAAAAATAAATCAAAGATAATAAAATACTTATAATAATAGCACAAACACAGAAGTTCAATTTTTGTGTGTACTCGTTCCAAAAAAAAATTCTTGTGATGAATCATGCCAAAGATGCCGCGAGCGCAGTCATCTGCCATGCTCTGTCTTCTGAGTCACATCACTCGAGTCGATGGCTGGAGCTTCAAGGCTTGAGTTTGCACTTCAATCTGACATTTCTTTGCCTGGGGTCATGGCAACCAGTGCAGGTTGTGCGGCGTCTGTCGCAGCATTGATGTTGACAGACAGGTGAGAGTGACTTCCCGTGCGAGGCTATCAACGTCACTGTCGTCAGATCCTCTACTCCTGTTGTCCCAATCCTCGACCTGTTGGATGTCATGGGTCTACCAAAGCTTCCGAGAGGTCGGGTGGCACCTGTCACGGATACGGCACTAAGGTGTTTACTCTTTAAAGGTCGAAAGTCGCGGGGTTAAGTGCTGACTTATGACCTCGACTACTATGCATCTCAAGAAATGAGTTCCTGTCTGCTTCTCTTCAAATGATTTAAATGCTTGGATTGTTCGTATCACTAGACTGATAGAACTGTTCAGTTCACGTGTGCGCCAGATTTCTGACCTCACTAAAGACGATCAAACTGATGAAATGATGAGATGATGAAACTGTTTACATTGCTGATGACGTTGACTGACAACGAAAGGCATTCCTGGGAAAAACAAACCGCGTGGCGTCTGTCGACCGATGTTTGTCTAAGTCTCGACAAAGACGCAGACAGCAAAAACAAAAATAAAACACAAAAAATACTAGACAAAAAGGTATAAAAAAACAAAGAATAACAACAAGAACTTTAATAGAAACATAAAATCCCTCGAGCATCGACAAATAAAAAACCAGTAACAACAAAGTGAAAAGATATTTCTGGATGCTAGGAGATGTGTGAAAGATGATGACAATGAATGATTACTATTATAGAAAAGAAGAGGGACATCAGACGTCATGAGCACGACAAAAAAATTGAACACGTCACAGAGATGTTGCATAATTCCCCCTATTTCCCCCAGAAAACAAGCAAAATACCTGCTTTGATAATGTGATAGAACATAAGCCATCACAGACTTATCTGCACGTGAGTAGGTCTTCGTGCATGCTTGAATTCTTGACAGCAAAGTGTGGAAAGCGCTCGAAGACCGTCAGCCAGTTCCAACGGCTAAGTGGTTGTCTTTGCTCGCGCGCAGTGTTGTGGGCAACGGGGTGGCTGGCACGTGGGCTGGCGGGCAAAGGGAGGGAAGTTTCGAGGGAGATCATTAGGTTTCATTACGTGGTAGACGAGATCAAAGCCGCTTGAATAAAGGATATAAAGAGTTAATTCTGGTTTGATCAGTCATTGAGCTAGCGATAATTAGCGATAATTATGTGGGTCTAGACAAATGAGTTTGCTCCTTTTTTAACCTGTCAGGTTAACTAAGACTCTCGTCAGACAATGGCCTGTGGGCTCCCTCGTCAGAAGTATTTTTCCCATTTACATTGTCTTACTGTCCAGCATCCAATCCAGACCCTCCAGTAAGCTCGTGTCCCAGAGCCTACGGAGTTCCTTCTTGAAGCGGTGATTGTCATTAAACATTTATGATGTTTGTGTTTCTGGACATTTTGCTCTTACAGCATTGTACTCAGTCAGACCCTTTAGTTCTTTGCCCCTGAAGATATGTGTGAACTAAATAAATAACACATTTGTATAGCGCCTTTTTCTAGCATCAGCCAGAATCAATGTGCTTTACATATAGACATGCTAAATTATATTAATTTATAAATATAATAATAATAATTAAATAATACATTTTATTGATAGAAGAAATAGGAAATGTATTGTTCGGTGCCATGGAACAAGCATTCCCCCTTTCTTTAGTGATCCATCCTGATAGGATCCAGAACTAGACCGTGCTGCAAATAAAATATTATTATTGTCAAGCGCCTTGAGCTTGCCCATCCACAAAAGAACTTTATTAGTAGTATTGTTATTAATGCGCGCTCACACACACCAACACGTTCGCAAACACGAACACGTCCGCGTATCTACCCATATCCTAACCATATCTATTTGTATCAAGACAGAAATAGAAGAAAAAAGAGTTTTGCATTTATAACATGGCATCGTACATATCTGTAAAAGCTCACACAAAAAATGTTTATGTGAATGAATACTTTGTATTTATTTTTCTACTCTCAATGCACGGTTTGGCAGTTCTCGAACCTTAGCATCATGGCAATCTTTATGTCTGTGGAGGGGGAGATGGCTTCTGCGCCTTATCAATGTACGACCTCTAGTAAGCAGAATTCTATAAGAACTAAGCACATCAAGCAGTTTGCATGTGCAGACGGGTGCATGAACTCATTTTTCACACCTTCTCTCTGTTGCGGAAATGCCACAACCCAGGACCGCTCGCTTCTCCATCAATTAAACACACCGCCAGTGGGCGCGGCAATCGCTGAAGATGCGCTTTAGCTACGAAAGCTATTTGTGCTTATTAGAGACGCATATCGTTGGATGCGAATCGATGAAGTTATTTTTTGACAGATTTTCTGGAAGAAAACCTGCAGTGAGCTGCGAAACACCGTCCATGATGAAGAGAAGGTGGAGGAGGGTGAGCATGGTGCATGAGTACAGCGTCGGAAATATTTGCAAATATTTGAGACACTGAGCTAAATAGAGTAAACAAAGAAAACTCATTAACAAGCAATAGTTAGAGAAAAGAGAAAAGATTCAAAACAGAGCGAACTGCTGGGAGTGAACCGTCTCAGTCGAGCGGCGGTAAGTTCAGGTCTACCAAAGGATGAGCATGCTTGTAAAGACTGATTATCTCCAGAACTGTTTCATGAAATGCAAAAGAAACAAGCCGAGGACACAAATGCCATGGATACGTGTCAGTTATAAAGGCTTTAGCCAATAGGAGAGAAGTGAGATCGTGAGTTAATTAGAGAGAAATATACAAACGTGACGTCACGAGTTTGACCTCTCTCCGTGCATGTTGACTTGTCGTGTATCTCCAAAACGGAAGGAGGATATTAATCACGATTTACTTTACCTCAAATCGAGGTTTAACGTAATCAGTAGAAATCAAATTGCTCACCACTTGATGCTTAAAGCAAACACCAATGTAAATAACCCTAAGGGAAACAATCAACAGGATGTAAAATGAGAGCGAGCCACCACGTGACGTGGGAAAGAGAGGGACAGACAAACAAATGCAGTAAAGCCAAAACAAAGGGGCGTGGAAGCGGGTGGGAGAGAGATGGAAAAAATACGAGGTAGGAAAAAGAAGTAAAAGAAGTGGAGGACCCTAAAGAAACATTTGTTTGGGGGTGAGTAGATGATCTAAGAGCAATTTTTTTAAAGATGAGAGGAGGACTTACAGTCGTGCACCTGAAGATGTTGCTGTGTGTACTTAAGGGATCTTACGATATTTCTCGGAATGGAGCACATAAAATATTGATACTTTGATGTCAGTATAAGATGCATAAAGAAAATATTGATAACAATAACGGGAGAGAAGGAAAGTGGGGAGAGTGCTGCTGGCTGGAGCTGAATGTGGTTGCGGTGTACCTTCATCAACACAAGAAGATTCTCTTTGTTTTGGAGTCGTACCTGGTGTACGCCATTAATATTTATTTATTGGCTGGTTCTACCGGTTGCTCACATCTTCCAGCACCAACAACAAAGCCAGCAACCACCATCATCATCATCTGCATCGATGTCATTTTTATATTGTTCTTATCGTGTTCATTATTACAATAATTACTGATGCGCTTGCTAGCACTATTCTTCTCATACTCCTGATTCTTTTTGAACTCTTTCTACTTCTTGTTCTCCTAACTCCTCCACGAACCTCTTCTACTTCTGATATCCTTACTTTTCCCACTCCTTTGACAGTCTTTATTCTTTTACTCTTTTTGCCTTTTCACGCCTCCATCTTCTTCTACTCCTCATGTTTCCTATACTTTTAATTTGTCCTCTTGTACTTCTTGTTTTTTATGTTTTTTTTTTCTTTTCCTTCCTTGTTGTACTGTACTTATTATACAATATGTCCATAAAATGTATACGATTGTAATAGATTATATGGCCTTGTAAATAGCGAACAGTATTGTCACACCAAGAGAGTTTCATGTAGCCAAGAATCCCATAACGACTTACAAAAATAAACTAACACAGTGTGTGTCACTCTGCTCGATTTCCTGGACATCGCCTCACCCCACCCCTACCCACCCTGATGAAAGGCTGTCCAGCCTAACCTGCCATCAGCAAAACTATCCTTCCTGTAGCAGACGAGAGGCCCAGACGTCCGGTTAATGCGCGTGGTCATTTTCTAGAAATTAGCCCCCGGTACACCCTGCCGGCCTCATCTGCATCAGACACAGAAGCTATCAGTCACCTCCACCTACTTGTTATCACAAGCTATCAGATTGTATCCTACAAATTCTAGAATAAATGTTAGGAGAAATGGACAAACCCTCTGCTTGTAAGACTGAGCTTTATTCACCGGTTTATACCTTCTTGAATGATGCCGATGCCATTTTATTTTGATGTATCTTACGAAGTATGTGTTAGAAAAATTTTTGTTGTGTAGTATACAGTCGTGAGTTGTTTTTTTTTTTTTAATTTTTCCGATTCAAATACCTTTAGGGTCTAGTGAGATTTGCGTGTGTCTCAAACTTCAGAAAGGTTACAGAGATCGATGAAAAATGTATGGAATCTGGGGTTGTGACCCTCGGTTCACGTCCTTCTGAAGACAAGACGCCATGACACTGCGCCAAGAGAGTTCAATGACGGTTGACACAAAATTCTGGGAAATGATTTAAAACCCACTTGCAGTACTGGTATCTTACACCTCAAAAGATGAAGTTCATCTGACTACAAAGAAACAAAAGCTGGCATTACAGAACAAGGTCCAGAAGGAGGGAGAGAGAGAATTATTTGTGTCCTGCACGCAAGCAATGTCCTGCTGAGCCTCAGCCCGGGGTCCGGCGGCTGATGTGCTGCTCAGCTTCTTCTCATCAAAAGGCAAGTTGAGCGTCAGAGCGAGAGTGAAACGATTTTCGCTGATTTTCTCTGGCCTTTTGTCGATTAAACTGGCGGGGGTCTTCGGCAGTTCAACCCGTCTGACGAGTGTTGACATACAATCAGACCGAAATCGCCCGTGAAAATACGGTTCAAGGACAGAGAGAGGAGTCGATACGAAGGTTGGCGAGAACACGCAGCTAGGGATGCTGGGAAGGGATGCTGGGAAGGTCAGCTGCAGTGATTCGAGTGGTTGGAACAGTCACGTGATGACCACGTACGCCAGCGCCCACGTCACAAAGAGAAAAGCCGTGTTAACAATCAGCCAAGCAGATGTCGCCTTTCTTCCTACCGGAAAATCGCAAGGTGGCGCTCGTGTTTCTTGTGTCAGTTGGACAAATTAGTAGCTGCAGCAAGGACAGTAATAAGTGGAAAGATAATCGGGTTCTGTCGTGTTTCTTGCCCAGTTTTTTCGCATCTAGAAAGAGCCTGTAATCGGCAGACATGTTGGAAGAATCTGACACTTCTGGTGCTTTTCTCGTGTGAAATTGTGTGTGTTTTCTGGGGAATAATTTGTTATATTGTACCCCATCTCCCATGAAGAGATTAAAGACAATTTGTTCCTTTTTTTTGTCCCCCCACTTGGGTG
>SRHC01002583.1:49744-132657 GCA_004794325.1 Pomacea maculata | reverse complement strand
AAATTAGTCACTGCAGCAAGGACAGTAATAAGTGGAAAGATAATCGGGTTCTGTCGTGTTTCTTGCCCAGTTTTTTCGCATCAAGAAAGAGCCTGTAATCGGCAGACATGTTGGAAGAATCTGACACTTCTGATGCTTTTCTCGTGTGAAATTGTGTGTGTGTGTGGCCATCATTTGTTACATTGTACCCCATCTCCCATGAAGAGATTAAAGACAATTTGTTCCTTTTTTTTGTCCCCCCCACTTGGGTGGAGACGAAATCCCCAAACGTTCGTGCTAAAAATAGTTTTTTCGATGATGACAGATGACTAGTTATCTAATCTGAGCTATCAATCGGATGTAAAATTCGAAAAGAAGATACTACTTGTATTCTTACAGCTAGGGAATCTCAGACTCTCTTACTTATATATAAGCTTATATTAAATATATACGGTCGCTTACTTGCCAGATTCGGGTTTCGGGATAAACATGAAAGCTGACTCCCAGACAAAAGACAATAAAGCCATCCTTAGATTGCAAAAATGTTCCTTTTGTCCGGAGCTTGTTATCGAAGCCTTTGCGCTGCTTTGCCTTGTCACTCCCGCGTAGGAAAGTAGTTTTTAGCGTTATCTGGAAATACTCGGGGGCGGGATCACTCCGCAGAGGGCGAGCTGGTGAAGCTGATGCCGGGGCTTAGAGGATCACAGGGCGGCGGCCAGGGGAGCGATACAAGATAGGACCGTGCGTCCAGCGGACAGTCGCACCACCGCCCCTCCCGACATGATCGATGGAGGATTAACCCAGCCCCGCAAATGTTTGTCACTAGCGCCGGGGGAGACAGCAGGTCAGCAATGGAAACCGGGTACAGAGAGGAGGAGAAGTGTGGGACGGACTGACAACGAGATGAACGCACGTCCAGAAGCGAGCATGCGCAGAGACGCGCGCTAGAGACTTCCGGTGAAGTTGGAGACATGGATGGACGAATCTGTGGTTTTAAAGGGATGTTAGTATATGTACACGTATGTATCAGCGAGAAGATAGTCAAAAGGAGACGGCCAGACAGGTATTAGTAGGTAAGACAGACAGGTTGAATCAGAGACAGCCAATAGACAAATGATAAACAATTAGACAAGTAGACCAACAGGTCTTCAGTCAGAGATAAACATGTGTGTAGAGAAACAGCAGGTAGGTAGATAATCAGACAATACAATCAACAAACAATAAACAGACTAACAATGAAAATAAACTTTGATACAAATGCAGTGAAACCGTATGGTTATAGATAAACAACAAGTCAGAACAGCAAATAAATGAACAGAAGGAACAAAACTCAGACCTTAGAGTCAAGCAGACACACCAACAAACTGAAACAAGGAGGAACAGAACTAAACACCATGGTGGTGGGCTTGAAGACTGAAAAATGTAAACGTTTCTTCCCCTGCGGAGTAGACCTGATGTAGACTTGGAACATTTCAACTGTCCAATCTCTCCACCAAGTCGTTTACAGAAATCAACGTAGAGACGAGGGCGGTAGAACTTTATAGGAAAAGTAAATGTTGTTCTATCCTTTCTTACGGAGTTGTTCATTGGTCGGCAGGTCTCTCCAGCCTCGCTGGCGTTGCGTTTGAAGTAAAAACAGAACCTGACAAATGACACATCAGGCCTTTAATGTCGGTAAGTGGATGGATTTAACTCTTATTTTCTTAGTGTTGTCAGAGCAGGGCAGGTCAACTTTCTTCCTGAAAGGGAAAAAATTGATAAGAGAAGAACGCGGTGGTCTGTCTTTTCTGCCTCTTGCTTTCATCCTCTGATTGTCTGGCTTTGCTTCTCCATCTCTCCTTCTCTCCAACTCCTTCTAGTGTTCTCGAATGTGCCAAATAGTTGTCAGTCCTACAAGGTTTCTCTTTAGCCACCTGCAGCATCAGCTGACTGTCGGTCTGTAGAGTTCATCGGGCAAGTCACCCTGACAATCGCCAGTCAGCTATGGATGATAAGTCACTGTCTTGTTTCTCCCATATCAGTCGTGTCATCAAGCTTTGCTGTACAATTCAGATCGCGACTTTCCAGGCTGCAGGAGGTTTTCTTTGTTTTTTTTTAGCGCCGGAGACGAATTGAGTTAACAGTTTGGCAGAAATCCGATCATCTTCGCACGGTCAGGTGCCGAAACAAGAAGTTCCCGATCTTGAAGGCCGACCAAAGTGATCTGATTAAGGTGGTAGGAAAAATTATCATGATTACCCCACCAAGTCCCTCAAACACACACGGACGAACACACACACACACACGCTCAAACAAACAAGCACACGGATAAAACATGAATTTCACGAATCTCACAGTTCCCGGCTTACGATGGTTCGACTTGCGATTGTTCCACTTAAAATGGTGTGAAAAGGACATGACTTACTTCTACTAAGAAAGTTATAATTTTTCTTGAAATTTAGCATCATAGTATTAAATAACTTAGATGAGATATTGAACACTTTATAAATGCTTCGTTTTAGAGGATTTTGCCCAACTACTTACAATTATAAATTGTTTGGTACATTATGTGCATTAAAAGCATTTTCATCTTTATTTCAGCTTACGAGTAGATTTATCAAAACCTTGAAGTCGAGGAGCATCTTGAGTTTAAGTTAGGGATGAGAGATGTTCCCCTGTTCAGCTGACAGGAAACAGAAATAAAGTTTTAAAAGGAAAACACGATAAATCGAACAATGCTAAAAAATTTAGAAAAATTTTCTGATAAACCGACAAAACAAAAGACAAAAAAAAGACTTTCGAGGAAAAAATTATTAGCTTAACAAGATTGTTCATAAGTTGTTGTGTCTTTCCTAATCAATAATTAAAACATCTGTGTATTTTATTCTTAACCCACTGTATAACAGTTATAATTTTTTCCTCTGTTGTAGTTGAGGGTAATAAAAATCTTTTCAGATCGAAGAATTTCAATGATGACGACAGTAAAATGCCAGAGAAAACACTGAAAAGCCAAATAAAGTGATTAGCACACCATAATTTTTCTACGATGATTTTTATTTTCAACAGCTTTATTGCACTCGGAAAATCGGCCTCAAATGTCATAAAAGTAGCTGGACGAGAAAAATGCCTTTTAAGACATCACGCATCTCTGTGTAGATTGTGATCTTTGAGGAGATGGAGTAATTAGTGCATTTTTCCAAGACCATTGGAAAGCATGTTCTCTCCATGGCGAAGATAAAAAGATGGTTATCTTCGATTATTGCTGGCTTTTTAAACATTTATTTTTCGTTTCTGTCGGCCATGTTTGTGGTGATAAAACGTAAAGTGGATGACATGGAGAAAGCTTTTGACTGGAGCTGCATCCTGCTGTGTTTATTCTTGACGATGAGAGGTCAATAAAAGTCTCCACTAATTCGTGTTTCCTGTTTACAAGGCACACGGTTGCAGTGAGTGCATGCGTTGACAAGCATGTTTTAACATCCATCCTTTGCCGCACAACTGCCCGCATTTTTATGACATTACAATGCATCTAGTTTTCTCTTTTCTCATTTTTTCTCTCTTGTCTTCAGTTTTAATTTTGTCTTATTCGCTTTTTGCGCCAAAACTAAATGGAAAGCGAAAGATTATTTAACCTCTCCAGACATTTATGGCCTTTCTACCAATTAGCATATAAACATAAACTCACTCTAGTGGATCTTAATATTATAATTAAGATAGAGAAAAATTCCGCTAAAACTTTCCTTTCCATGCTTCTATACTTATAATTCTTGCTTCATTCATTCTTTCTTTATACCAGTATTTATTCCAAATCTCACTTCTTCTGCTTTAAAAAAGACTAAACTTTCGACACTCATTCTACCCATTGATAGTCTTGCTCCGGGCCTCTGCTTAGACAGGTGAGATAGTCTTCGGTGACCCCTAGAGGGTATCTTCATGCTCAGACAGTAAGAAGAAAGTATTTCAGTCTAGCAGAAGCCTTGCTTTCATCAACAGATCCCTCATGAGCAAGATGGCGGATCTCAATGAGTCTCGTGGACGCCCTGCCTCACCTTCCACAGACAGGAAGCTGCAGCCATGCATTAGCTTCTGTGTCCTGCAGTAATTATGATTCTCCTAATGTTTACATGAAATTTATTTGTTGATTCTGGGTGCTTTAAATGTTTTTATGAGCCATTGAATCCTTACTTGACATTAATATGGTCTGACACGCTGGTCAAATTTTGTTTACACGATGATGTTTACTGATATTAGCGATCCGGAGGGACTGAGCCCTCGCCCCGGGATTTTGAGCTCAATAATTATCTATGTTTCTAGGGGGAAATACTGCATATTTCAATATAATGTCAGTAAGTTAAGTCTCTCTAAACATTTGGTAAAATCTGCTAAATAATTCATATTCGGCTGTATTCCTTGTGTAGAATAACCCACTCATTTATTTTGAATTTATCTGAAAAGGAGGGAAAAACTAATATAATAATGACATTTTAGGTATTGAGGAAGCATTCAGGAAAGCCCCAAATCACATGTTTATGTTTCGTTGTGTGAAAACAAATACTGTCTGTGGGCAGGATAGACTGTAGCTGACAAATCACTCCTTCCCCCTACTTTTATTCGTTTTGCACTACTACTTTCTCTCTTCTCTTCAATGAGGATGCAATCTCCCGAAACCTACTTTAAGGACACAGAACTCTGGTACAATAAACTCCAGTTCCAAAGATGCTGACAAGTTATGAATGTCTGTTCGGTAGACAGATTTCAGCTTTTGTCTAAGTAGTGTGCTAGCATCTTAAGAGGGGGCGGTCCTGGTCCTGGAACAATCACCCATAAACCCGTAAACACACTTACTGTGGACAAAGCAAAATAAGTACACAAAACATTGCCAAAACAGACCCAGAAATATGTAGTAATATTCTTTAGTTTTGCTTTTAGGCCGACAAGAAAATGGAAGCTGGCAGTCCTGACATACCTCTTTGCTCGGAGAGGTGGGAGGCGATGACAGACCTGTCAGAACCATACACTGCGGAGTCTTCTCGCTTTTTTTCATCTCTCTCGTTAATTCCCGTGATTGATGACTTTCCATCTCAGAATAACTGTTGTGTTCTTAAAAAACATGCCACAGAAGATCGGTTGTACATGAACAGTTGTTAAACTTTCGTAAAAGGTATTCAAATAATACAACACATCTTCTTCCTTTTTCTTTCTCCCATTTTTCGCATTTTTTTCTCACTACTTGCCTTTCCTCTCCAATTTTGCTGCTCCGTGTTTTTTTAATCATTTTTTTAAAAACCAAGATAAAAATTATTCCTGATGTAGACCAGTGAGGATATTGAGGCATTTTCTTGCCTCGGATTTCTTCATGTGCGATCGTGACTGGAGCACGTGACATGTAAACCCAGTTACCCAGACTTCCGAGGCAGGTGATCACCTCGAGGTTATAAGGCAATGGCCTCTTGACTCCACTCTGAACGAAACAAAAATATTAAGGGTGAAGAAAATGTTTTTAGAATTCGTCAAGGTCTGAAATATTAATTTAACCATTTTGCTCACATTTCTGTGTCTTCGATATTGAAACTTTTTTTTTCTTGCCTATGGAGCTCACTTTTAACGGCTTATTTATTTATTTTGTTAATTTTTAGCTTATTGTGTTGGCGCTGATATTTCTTCACTTTCCTTCTAGTTTTGTTTTCTACAACTAAGGGATAATCTTATCAAAATATGATACTACATGTTTCCCCTACAATTTACCCTTTCTTTTTTACTTACTATTTTGAGACTAAAGAAGCAAGGACTCATTGTTTCTTCAACTTTTTTTTCTGTCTAGGTTTCTGTTTTATGTTTGGGTGACCTAATTGAAATATCTTGTTACATATGTCTAATGTCTAAGTCCAAAATTGAAAACAAAAGCCTGCTTAGCAATTTTTCTCTGAAAATATGCTGTAAAAAACATGTGTGCAGACACTTTTCTCAGACATTTTTTTTTATGAAAAATGCATCCAAACATTTTTGCTAACAGCTTTTCTCGAAATTATAATCGGATCAATGTTTTTCAAGTGTTATTTTACAAAGTTCCTGTCAGATAAAAGGTTCTCGAGTTATTTTTTTTTTTAAATCACACACGATAAATGTATCAAAACATTTATAAAATCGAGAGGCGAAGGATGCTCCTGTTTATTCTTTTTTGAGACGTTACAGTCTCTCTGAGTTTAATTTGCTGTTTATAAATTAACGGTCAGCCATGGTGATGACGTCAGCGGATGTGGGAATGCCCGGATGCTGTCGGAGAACAAAGTATTGGCATCGTTTTAGATAAAGTTTAAGAAGCTTTCGCCTCGTTTCAGATCTTCTTTTCAAGCAATCAAATGCTTAGAACTGAATTTATATACACACATGTTCGTGAACTGGTGAACCTGTTCTATGATGTCATAACCTCGAATATTCTCCACTAGAACGAGATCTCGTTTTCAATGATGTAAAAGAGAACTGCAAACTCGTTTCATGTTAGCAGTTTTTAAAACATTTAGTAGTAAATGCACAAAATGTACAGAAGTGACGTGCCCTCGTTCAACCGAGCGTCAACTACCATTAAGTTCTCGTCTTGGTGTAAGAATGGAATGTTAATTAATTTATATATTTCCTGTTCAGTGTGATCATATTGCCTACAACAGGCTCCGCACTTCAGTGTGGACTCTTTACTATTTAACTCATCCATTCGGACTACATTTTTACCACCACCTCCTCTTGCCGGACTTAATACTTGTATTCTTGACATTCAGGAATGCTCCGTTGTCCTGAGCCAACATTGAAGCATGCAGTTGATATTTTCACACGAATTTTTCCTCTATTCCGCACTAACATTTCAATATTTGGCCAATACTTCCAGAAGAATTTTCTTTATTGTGTGCACTGGTAATCCAACACGACTTCCCGCTAAAACAAATAAATGAGAAGCAAACTCCAGCCAAGAATATCACACACAGGTACTTCAAAAAAGAGAATAAATGATTCAGAAGTCAATGTTCCTAGGTTTTCTTTCAGGATAGGCGGTTTGCATTGCACATGCACCTTGTTGTTGTAACCTAGTTGTTGTAAGCTAGCTGTAGCAAACAACGTTGCTCGCGCATCCTAGCTGCGCAAAATGGCAGACATTCTTCGTATTTGAATAACTGTAGCTGCCTACTTCCGTTATTCCTGGTACACACGTCTGCACCTTTAGCCTCAAAATATCATTCTTTCTTGATTGTGTAATTGCGTGAACCCTTCTACTCATCTCTAGACCTAACTGTAGCTACGTGGATTTTACGTGACGAAGACGACACGCTCTTATCCTATTATGTTGGACATCATTATCTTTGTGACTACAGCAACGTCCGAGAACCAAGAACTGTGATATCACGTGACCTGGCCATTGCTTTGGCTTGTGGCGCCACTCCGGAAGCTTGTATAAATAGCAAGAGGTCTGACCTGTGGTCTGTGACAGCAGGGAAGGTCCAAGAAAGAAGAGAAGCGGATGGTAAAAATGAGGAAGAAATGGGATTAACCGGAAGGACGTGAATTTTGCATGCAGCGATCGGAATACGTGGTTCCGCTGGATCGCGAGGTATTTGAGTGAGTCAGTCAGTCAGTCGGTCAGTCTGTCTGAGAACCAGCACGGGCAAGGTTAGGGCGAGAGGGAGGGTGAGCTCGGGGGGCATTGAGATGATACCTTAGTGATAGAGGCATGGCGGGAGGGTGATAAGATGGAGCTGGAGGTGGATGAGGAGGGACGGGAGTGGTAGCCATCCCAAAGACACGGCGGCTTCCGAAGAATGCACCGTCTGAGAGATAGCCGCTGCCTTCTGCATCCCATTGGGACCAGGTAGAAAAGGTGAGACAGGGTGGCGTCGGGTCCTAATTGCGACCAAACTTGCTACCCCTCCACCCCTACTACCTACCCTACCCAGCCATACCTCAGAAACCTCTCCCCCTCATCTCCAACAAACGACTTGCGCCCAGGAAGGGAGGCTCTGGACACGTGGTAGGCACCTGCACAATGCAGGTACGGCTTTCTCTTCTCCAGTCCTCACTTTGTTATGGTGATAGTGGCGGAGGTGGTAGTGGTGGTGGTGGTAGTGGTGGGGGAGCATTGGTGGCGCTGGTGCTGGTTTGCAGATCGCAACGATAAAAATGATGAAAAGCTCGGTTGCTTCTTTGCTGTGGGGACATAACTCTCGTCCTTCAGAGCAAACAGTTTTAGTTTACAGAGCCTCGCATCCACCACATCATAACGAGCGCCTCACTCATCCTGCCCCTGTATTTTCCGCCTTACTAATACTGGAGTAAAAAGCCCACAACCCTAGTTGCCAAGGTGACCTGTGCGCCAAACTAACCTCCTCACAGACAGGAGGGAGCCGTATAGCCATTTCCCCAAGTACTAGCAAGGAAAAGCTATCATCATGTGATGAGGGAGCAGGTTTCGCCTTCAACATGCGATGCCTTCCTTTCTTTCCTAATGCGAGAGAAAGAAGAAAATTACTTGACACAAAGATTTTCTTTTCAAAAGCGAGTATTTAAATATCACACATTAATATTTCATAAGTCAGAATTTAGTCTTCTTCTCATTTTTGACAGGGCGTGAGTAAAGAATGGGTTTAATTTCTTCCAGTCTTAAAACATGGATTATATTTTTCTTTCTAAAAGTTTCTGCATAAGATGACAATGAAAACAGTGTCCATCCCTTGTCTCTTCAAAGACTAAAATGTAGCAACAGGTCTACTCAAAGGATTTCTTTCCGAGATTCATCTTCCAGGTTCCAATAGCAGGCTGTACACATCATCATCCACTTCCCCTCCTCCTAGTAAGTCTATCTCTCTTCAGAAGAACAGCTTCATAGGCTCTAACCACGTGACCATGGACGACGTCCACCCGTAATCCTCTCTCCACACAGGTCAGGCAAAACCGAGGACTTATTAATAGCCAGCAGGACTGGGGCCAGACTTATTAATTACCAGGAGTCTGCAGGCAGACTTATTAATCACCAAAGAGACTGCAGGTACACAAGATGATGGAGCTGATGACAATGTTGGCTGTCCATCACTGCAAGAACGCCATCAGCGATTTTTTTTTCTTTTTTCATTCTATCAGACGAGACTTTTCTTGTCCACTTGGTGACTACTGCTCACTGGTAATGACAGACATTGCTGTCAACAAGGCAATTACCCAGACTCCTCTAGTCAGTGTGATGTTCTCGTGATATCGTATATTGTTTCCAAAGGATTCGTAATCATATGTCTCTCTATTCCATCACACACAAGCTTTTCTGTCTTCTCTCTCTCTCTCCTTCCTTCCTTGTCCACATTTTGTCCATAATTCCCAAACATGTTTCTCTTAGAAAATCTGTTTTCCACTCTGTCAACATAAGCTGCATGTTTTGCTCTTTTGTTACTAGCTGGATCACTTCGTTTCTAATTATCATTATATGAGTTTTAGCCCTTAAGAGACTAGAGTGATGTCCCCATAATTCTCCAATAACATTTCCATAACCGTAGGCAGCAATTTCCTCTCGGATTGAACAGAAAAGATACGAAGACATTCGAGGAACAGAATTCTTTAATATATCGTCGCTTTATGAGAATTTTGTTTTTACATGCACTTTCAGTCGCTCGAGCGTCCATCAGAGACAGTTTTTTAAACTGATTTTTCCTTATGTTTGGAGTTTTCTTGGAGTGATATTTTTGTAATCGTTCGTTTTCGTTTCTGAACACACAAAAGAGGTTAATGAAACATTCCAGAAGAGATATTGGGTTTCTGAAGGTTAATAAACATCGCTGTCATTTTCTACGAGCCAGGAGGACAGGTGAAAAGGTAAGGAGGGGAATAGATAACTTCCTTCACTGTCAGATCAGTTATAATATCAATGAACGGTAAACGAGAGCGAGAAGACAGAAAGACAAGAGAAAAAAGAGCGAGGAAGATGGTAGGGATTGGAATCACAAAGAAGATTATGTCTGCAAGAGTCATATATATATGGTATTTATGTCTGTAAGTGCTGTATTTCTGTACGCATTCATGTGTATTTATATTGTATTTATATGTGCAAGTGTCTTAGGATAAACATTGTGAAAAGCAAATACTTTGCCAGCTTGTGTCCTTCCAGTACAAACATTCATAAACAAATTGTAGTCCCGTGAACCTGTCTTTTAACAAAGTCTTTAGTAGATAGACAATCCTGATTTTTCGTTTCAAAACTAAAAAAAAACAAAAACAAATAAAAAGCACATACAAGAATAAAACAGACTACAACAACAATAAAAAACAGAAGCAAACAGCCAGTCGTGAGTCTGGGTTTCCACTGTCTGATGGTGTGTTTCGGATAAGACGCTGATTCTGTTCTTGGTGCGATGGCACACACGGATAAGCCCGTTCGCCAGAGACCAAGTTGGAACTAATTCTTTGTAAAATTACAATACCACTCGGTAGCCGCCTAGAAACACGGAGAGTCGAACTCAAACATCAGTGAAACACGAGCTGTTGTCGACGTCTTCTGACCTTTCCCCGGATAGTCAGACGCTCATCGCCATACCACCCCGACACAAAAACTCCAGGGTGTGCTGGTGAAGCCAGTCAGGGTTCACTTCTTTTTTGTCTCTTTTTGTTGACTTGTTTAGTGTACAGCTCCTTGTCAAAATTGGCAAAAGGAACAAGCGAAGCAACAGCTCGAGATAATTTGATGGTTTCTGGAAGCATCTGCCGACATTTCGGTGGGAGGTGGAAAGGAAGGGGCAGGCTGAGGAAGGATTTGTTGTTTCTGTGTAAAGAGCTGACAGGGGAAATCACTGCATGAAAACAAATTATTTTTTAATCACAAACTCAAAATAAATGTAGAGGACAAGAGGAGAATGATCACTGTCACCTCAGCCTGTATCAGTGAGGTCAAGACAGTTCTTTAACCTCTCATTTCAGAAATCAGACGGTCGGTGGAAGAATAAGACAGTCAGTCTTTCAAACCACTTGAGTCATCTCTGCGGCCATCAGAGTACCCGTAGGTTAGCCAGAGTTTTTTTTCCCCCACTTTCTTGTTTCTATACACTTTCTCAAGCTGCTGAGCGCATAAGACATTCTTTCAGCCCCTCAAAACACCACTGAACTGTTTACAGAGGGGAACAGATGGTTTTGTATGTTAAAGATAGTTTCTGTAGTGATCTGTGTGTGAAGATAAATATTAAGTAACACAGTGGTTAAAAAGGGTCTTCTCATTATTTAAATTGGTGTCAACAAAAACATTTCCGCTATCTAGATGAATTAAAAAAAATAATTTTAAAATTTAATCCCACGCTCATATATGTATATAATTATATACACAAAAAGGAGATAGAGATCGACAGAGAGAGAGAGAGCCCTGTGATACATCTTTTTCCAGAGTGTCTGAGCATAATTGTGTTTCTTGTAGAAGGTCAGCTGCACCTGCTTCACGCTTACACACATTTGTTTTCATTAGTTTAAATAAAATAAAATTTATTAAAGAAAAAATTGCAGTTCCCATCCTCTTGAGAAATCTTTTAATCGTTCCAGAGAGCAATTACGACTTTTTAATCGTCAACATTAGAATCCACTTTAGCGAAATATAATATTTTTTTCCTGAACAAATTGTGTTTCTCTTTGACACCCAGTCTCTCGTCAAACGACCGTGCGATGAATCAGGTGGGCAAGTGAAAGGCCTCTTGATGGCCAGACGCAGGACGAGTTAAGCTGGACCTCTTGCTGGATGGTATTCTTCCGTGAGTCCTGCCTCGCCAACCTTTGCTCTGCGCTCTGTCAATGTCGCCATTTCACACACGCGCCTACAACCCGGCATTACCTTTGCCTCTTCCAGTAAAATACGGCAATCGCCACTAATTAGCTAAATGGACGAATCGAATTTTGCATCGGCCTGCTTCTTCTAGCCTTCGATCACCGTGTTACCTCCCCACTCGAGCAATAAATCCCGCACTAAGAGAACGCCGAGGTAAAAAAAAAAATTCCCAACCTCCATTTCCATCAAAGACAATTAGGAGAAGAAAAACAAGGAGGAGGTAGAAAAGGAGGAAAAGAGAGGTAGGGGAGTAAACTCTTTCCACAAAGCCGCCGCGAGTTAGGTCCCCCTTGAAGTTTTACAGTCTCTGAATACAAATTGAGAGCATATTCAGCATATAAAGGAAAATTGAAAGTGTAATTGAAGTAGCTCGAGTCTGTCCAGGCACGCGCAGTGAAGGAGCATGAAGGAGCGTGCGAGAAGCACGGCGGCGGAGGCTGCGGCGCAAGCGCAAGGGATGCTGGGGAGGAGGCCTTCCTGGACGATGCGCACAAAAACAGAAAATTGGCTTTTCTCTTGACAACTTGCGCCTTAAATGCATGGGGGCCTCTCGCTCCGCCGGCGTCTGGCTTCTGCTTTCGCGGGCCAGCGCTTCTGGCAAGCTATTGATCCCCTATGGGGACCAGAAGTCGGCCACGGGGCCGAGTCGACCATCAGGCCACTCTCCATCCTCCTCCCCAACCCAACACACACACACATACATGCCATCTACTGCGGAGCCACCAACTACAAGAGAGGCGGACAGTCGGCTCCATAGTGAGTCTGCGGAATGTCGGTCTCTGCAGAGAAAAAATATGACAGAGTTGTAGGCAAACAGAATGACAGACGCATGGGAGGAGGAGAGAGGAGGAAAGAGAAGACACAGAGACATAGAGAGATTATGTAAAGATTATACTAGAGAGAAAGAGAGAACGAACTTTAAAAGCTATATTTAGAGACGGTATGGAGAGATCGAAACAATAAAGCTATGCAAAGCCACATTGTTGGTTGGTTGGTTGGTTGGTTGGTTGGTTGGTTGGTTGGTTGGTTGGTTGGTTGGTTGGTTGGTTTCTTTGTTTGTTGGTTGTTTGGTTTATTTGTTTCTTTCTTTGTTTCTTTGTTTGTTTGTTTGTTGGTTGGTTGGTTGGTTGGTTGGTTGGTTGGTTGGTTGGTTGGTTGGTTGGTTTGTTCCAACCTCTGGCGGAAATGTTACTGTCGTCGTTTAGAGATCGGCCAGTGGTTATGTTTAGTTGCTGTAAATCGTGTCAAAAAACGTTTATTTTCTAAAATATAACAGTAGTTCTTAAAGACAAAACCCTGTCTAGAAAAATGGTCAACATACATCTAGTACGTAGGCTAAGGGAGAGAGAGACAGAGAATGGAGTGAAAATAAAGAGAGAGGATGGAGAGAAAGGGGGAAAGGAATGAGTCGCTTGGCTGCTGGCGCCACCACATTTTTTTCTCTCCCCCTTAACTCCACTCGAGTGACCACCCACCTCCTTTATTTAACCGAACATGAGCTGTCAACCTGTCAAGTTTGGAAAGGGGTACAAGTGTTTCATTATTTTAGTTTGCTCCACTGACTCGGCGCCTGAAATATTTTGACTCACGTAAAGTGACTGATCGAAAGTTGATAAAAATCAGAGGTTGAAGAGTTGCAGAAACCGAGCCACACCATGCCCTCTTTACACTATGAACCAAGTTGTTGGCTTTTTGGTATTTTTTTTAACTGCAAGGGACGACTTTTCAGATCACTTTTCCTTTTCAATTCTATTCACAGTAAATCCACAATCTAATAAGAGTTAAAAAGGTTTTTCAGGTTTTAAACACNGTTAAAAGACAAACTTTTTTCCATGTGAGTTGATTTAGCTCCCTCCGGGATACTAACCGCCTTAATCTGAGTGAACAGCTTCACTAGATACAAACCTTTGAACATCGCAACTCTCATTTGTGCCTTGGAAAGAGGCCAAGCCCTCATTTTGCCTCTGTCACAGAAGTAGGCCCTCTAAAGGGCAACACCTTAATCAGTATTATCACTTCCAACCCCCCACCCCGCTTTGTTTCCTCCCCTGACCAAGATTTAGTCCATCCACGGGTCTTATTTCTTACTGAAGATTGGATTTAAAACTCGTAATTAATTGCGATGATGAGAACCTTGTGCTGTTTCCTAATAATCAACCCGATGGTGGTTCTGTGTTTAACTTCTTGATTCAGTCGGTTTAGTTTTTTTTTTTTAAAGAAGTGGTTTGCAATCATACTATGATCAGTGAACACGATACATCAACATTTTTGTAAAAGGTTCTCGATTTTTGAAAGAGGATGTAATACATTGTGTGTATAGTCTGTACTGAGATATTTGTATGTATTTACAATTAAAGTTTTCTGCAAGAATAAATTTCTCTTTTACAAGAGGGTGAGAGTAAGGGAGAGAGAGAAGGGTGGAGGGATGAATAGTGGATAAGTGTGTACAGCAGCTATCCAGCAAGACTGCTTCGATCCAGGTCCAGAAGAAAAGATGCCAAACGTCAGAGTCCGGCGTCAGTGGCGCGGAAAACACGTGACTACAGGGCTAGGGGACATTCACGGCGGCGAGACTCAGTCCCTAGTGTTTAGTCGGTTACAGAATGAGAGGGTAGCTTGATCACATTTCTAGACATCGTGTTAAAAAAGTACAGCAACGACGACGACGACGACGACGACGACGGTGATGATGAGGTGGAGGAGAAGGAGGAAAAGATTTTGATAAAACTGATAACGAATACCGTTAAACAGACAATGGTAATGTAAAAGAAATATCCAGACCCAGAAGTAACGAGAGAAGCTCAACCACCGAGGACTGCAGACGAACCTGGGCCACGGAGTAACAGAGCAGACAACAAGCACCTGCACCTCCACACGACAAGAGACAGCAACTCGACACCAGACACCAAGAGAGCGAGAGACAGAAATTCAACATGTTATCACAAATTGTACCGAAAGTAAACAACAACAAACACATAATGCTCTCTCAGTAAAAAAAAAACCAGCTTGAGGACCTGAGTAGACCGACAACTACAATAAAACACAGAATAGTTGGCTGGTATTCCCGGGTGTGAATAGTTGTAGTTATATGTGAGCAGCATAATCACTCTGTAATAAGAACGATGAGATGTATTCTACTGAACTGTGCTCTAACACATGGATTGGACTGACAAATAAAACATTTTTGACAAGCCTGGACAAAAAAGAAGAAAAAAAGAAGTCAACAAACAAAGCGCCGTGACGAGCGCCGTGATGAGGGCTGCATGTTGACGTGCCGGGTGGAATATTTATTGATACTACCCCACAAAAAGCCAGAGATCGAAATGTGAGCAGCCGGCCTGGTGTGCGTGGCGGAACAGAGAAAGTCATAGACTGGCATGCAAACGAAAAAAGATCAGTCTTCAGACAAAAGCAGCCGTTCTGATGGACCGAAGTTGAAATATATGTCGTCCTGGAAAAAAAAAGAAAGCATAAAAAGAAATAAAAGACTGAATATTCTGGGCGAGGTTTGACCGAGTTCCGAAGCCCCCATCTCCGAACTAACAAGCCAAATGTGGGAGCCTGCGTCCAGTGTCTTCCATCATTGAAAAGCAATGAGAATGCATATCGCAGAGAGGGACAAGGTTGTGTTTGCAGATTCAATAAAAGCCTGCAGAAAGATGGAGGAAGAAAGCGATGACGACGCAAAAACAAAACACGCGAGCAAATTTTCCTTTTCCTTTCGCGGATTGTTGTCTTTAAAAACTATCCTTTCGGGGAGGACTTTCTGGTCCTCCTTGCCCGTCATTTTTTGGGGGACGGCAGATTCTTTGCATAACTGGTTAAGAAGAGGGAAATGAAGGAAAATGTGAGTTTCTAAGATGAAAAGGGAGACAAAAAAAAGGACCATGGAAAGAGAAAGAAACTGGAAGAAGCAGTGAGGGACGGAGGAACAGAAGTGCAAACAGAGGAAAGAAAACAAGCAAAAAGATTCTCGAATGGACGGACAGACAGGCAATGTGTGTTTGTGTGTGTGTGCATTTATTTTACAAAAATTAAAGAAAAATGTAGCAGCAGAGGTTGGTGAACTATAAAAACATACAGATGGATGGAAAAACAGATAAATATATATATGAAGAGACAGAGAGAAACTGCTCACTTTACTTCTGCTGTTTCCACTTTTACAACTGTCGCCACCACCTGCTGTGTCGTTGTTGATGTTGTCGGCAGGTGTACCTCACGACCCTAACATATAAATATAATCAGGTTTGTACATACTGCACACGTACAAGTGTGTCAGTGCGCATGCGTGTGTGAGATCAGAGAATGTTGTCATCATCTCAAAGATATAAACACAATCCAGTCTGTCGAATAACTTGTCTTTTCTTTGTTCTTTTTTATTACCGTTCCTGCACTTGCTGTTATCGTCTCGCCAGATGTCGCTTTTTCTCCAGGAGCCGCAGTTATGAACCGAGGGTAAGTCGTTGCCCCGGGGGCCACATGGGGAGCTCAGGGACAAGCATCTTGTTTCCGAAGTGATAAAGTTGCGGCCAGACACAAGTGATGTTTGATCCCTGGGGCAGTAATTATCAGGCGAGGGCAAAGGTGTCCTGTGGTAAGGAAACCTGAAGTAGTGTCCATCGGGTGCTGACACCGCTTTCAAACCTTGGAAACAATACGCTTTTCCTTGCGATCCCTGACTTAGTCTCCATTACGGCCCCAGGGGAGTCCCCGTGATGGGGATGAGTTCATTGCTGACTGTGAGCCGGGACTGGGAGAGAATGTTACTGTGGGAATGTGAACAGGATACTCGTCACAAGACGGTTACTGTCAACATTTTCAAAGACTGCAAATAGGTTCGTCAGCCTTTACTAACCGTCCACACACTGCAAACTGATTTTCAACCAGCCTTTGACACATGTGTCCAACATTCACAGTCATGACTTACAGATTCACGAAACAGACAAAATATTTTTTAAATCCTCCCCTCCTTGATATTTTTGGAGCAGTATGGGAGGTCCTATGAGTCTAGGTGGGTGAGATCATACTACAGCCCTCCTACTATATCATCCGTGCCCTTGCCGTACCTGGTGTTAAACTGTCGGCCATTTTTGAGTTGAAAGGATCTGAAATAGCAAAGCACCTGCTTCTCGCACCTGACGAGCTTCCTTGATGAACTGCCGATGCGTTTGATTGCAGCAGCTTCATCGTTCATAGAGAACGTGGACTAGAGGAAGCTGAGATAAGCCCCTCGCGAATAGTTCGTTTGTTTGAGGGCAAGAAAAAAGCAGAGATGAAAACGACGATGAAATAATGATAACTACAATAAAGGTTATTTTTGTGGCTTGAACAATCGTCTTGATGAAGATCTCATAACTCTTGTTAGACGACAGAACGACGTGTATAACGATGAAACAGAGGAGGAGGAAGAAGAAGAACACACCCGTTATTTGCACATACAATACAGAAATTCGCGTTTGCTATGTGCACACAATTACAACAGTAGTATGAATGGTGGACACGCAAAGACAGAAGAAGAATTTCTTGGGAGCACGTGCGAGTGCAATCACACAAATGCAGTTTTGAAGAGCAAAAGCCAGAGCCTGGTGTTAGCGATAAAGCAATTTGCGTCCTGCTTCTAACGAACAAGACATTTTATTTTTAACATCTCCCCCTTACATTTTCTCTTCATTATTTCCTCACATTCTCTGACGAGGCCAACAACTTCCTTCATTTGCCGAGTTACCTTTCTTTTATTTACGTAAATAGAAAGCAGTCGGCCATAAATTTCTGTTTCTGGTGTGTCGCTTACTTTTTGGGAAGCTGGAGGAGCTGGGGTGAACTTTCAAGTAGCTTTCCTCCGGAGTGGAGGTAAAGTGAAGTCGTTGTGTCATAATATTCTTGCGGTGTAATCTGTCAAGTCCTCACCAACCACTCACTCCATCACACTTAAGTTTAGGACGAGGTGGTGAAGACAAAGATGGCTCTTTAGAGGGTTGTACATGGCTTACTGAATGTAGGAGTGGTATGAGTATGTGGGGGAGTAGTAGAAGTGGTAGGAGTCTATAGGAGAATAGTAGAAGGTCTAAGTTTGACAGACACTTGACTACACGTGCTCCTGATGTGTTGGCTCAAGAAAGGATGACAACAAGTATTCAAAAAGCTGAATGAAAAGTAGAGCGACGACAAACAGAAGGAAAGCAAGAATAAAAATATTCGAAAATAAAAACTGATACAAGAACAGGAACATAACTGAATCGAGAACCCAAACAAGAACATTAGTAGAACAAAAACTCAAACACCAACATAAGCATATCAAAAACAAGAGCTGGAATAAGAACATAACAGAACAGGAACCATAACAGAAGGAGACCTGGTTACAAACTGAAATAAAAATACAACATGAGCTGAAACAAAAGCAAAAAAAGGAACTTTAAAAAATCAAATTCAGCAACAAGAACTAAAACCACCACAAAAATATAATCAGAACTGAAACAAAAACAAGAAGATATAGAATACTAAATCTTATATTAGTAAGGTAAGATTTACTCTTCATTTTTATGTAGACACGTTGATGTGATGTATTTGTGTAGACATGTTGATGTGAATGTACTTAGTGCATAGTAAGGTGAGTGTATTTGTGCTCTGATATTCATCTACAACAATCAGTTTTTATTTTAGTTATAAAAAAAACACGGCTACCATCACAAAGTTCCATCCCCACCTCCTTCAAGCCCTTGCACCATACACGACATAAATTTTTTTCTGATTTATTTATTTTATACTTTCTGTGCAGCAGACACTCTGCTGTCATTATCTGCTTGTGAAAGGCAATTAAAGTTTGCAGCAACCGAGCATCAGAGGAAACAGCGGGACTGGGTTACCGAGCTCGGTGGAAAAAAGGAAATTGCCAGGACTGCAAAGTTGAGTTTATGTTGCCCGTCTTTGGTTGTCTGCTCTTCCACTTGATGGCCAGTGGCTGACACCAGGAATGAAGCAACGGATTGTTGAGATGGGATCGTCATGGATCAGTGATCAAAGAGCCATTGATGGCTGACAGTGTTAAGAGGTGACAAACAGTTGGGTCCCACTCCGCCAGCCACCTGAGTGATGGCAACAACTCTCCAAGACCCCTGTCAGTAGGACCTCTCATCTGTCCAATCAGGCACGATAAGATCACCATCAACTGACCATAAAAATATATAAATATACATGCGGAAACAGCGCCACCAACTATCAGATCACGTGAGATAAAGTTAAGGTGAGAAATAGCCCCTTTAATTTTTGGATCGTTTCCATGGCAGCCGATGGTGTGACAAGTGCAGCAAAACCATTACAAATTAGCGACATGCCGCGAGATGTAATTTTTTCGGGGTGTGTTTGGCCTTATTCCTACCACTTCGTTGATGGCGAATGTTATGCTTTGTGATCTTTGTTTCTATCTCTGTTACTCTCTCATTATCTGCCTCAACTTTCTGTATGTGTCCTCACTCTCATACATTCCACTCACACACACACATACACACCAGTACACTAGCAGAAAGCTGCATGTTAACATATAGATAACCACTAAACATTGTTACAACACCAAGTCTTTGCCTTCATCAACTTGACTATTATTATACTTACTGCTTCTTGTTGGTGATATAACCTGCTATTTCTTCTGATTTCATGCATGTTGGGTGATCTTATTTTGTTAGATAAAGAGAGGCACACTGCTTGTTCATCCTACCATCCTCATTAACAAAGATTTGGTTTTTCTCTTCTCTCTCTCTCCTGAAGCTCTCTTTCTCATTACCTCACCTCGCTGGCCTTAGATCAATAAACTAAATCGAAATCACTTTTCTCTTCCTTTTCTTGAGTGAACTCATTCATGTTTGCAGGTGTGCGTAGGTGTGTGAGTGCATGGTTGTGAGGGTTTGTGCATGTGTGTGTGTGTGTTTAAAGTGTTTGCATGTATATATCAATAAAGGTGTTCGTCATGTGTTTATATATGTGTGTGTGTGAGTCAGAGAGATTGTGTGTTTGTATATACATCTACCTGTGTGTGTGTGTGAAAGAGATTGAGTGAGATTCACAGAGAATTAGGCAAATAGTCCTCACATGATTACTGCTGATTACCGAGTAACCTTGTAACATCTGTTACATGTAACTGCCACGATTCAAGACTACAAAACTCTCTCCTGGATGCTACTAGAACCCAAACAATCGCAGAAAACCCGCGGACAACATCCATGTGTAAAATCACAAACACTTCCTCAGTGTCCTTACAAACTGTTGAGTGCAAAATTGTCAGGATTTAGTGTAGGACGGCATGATGGCAGACTGGTAAACATCTTAAAACAACAAAATATTCAAGTACACCCACAATCTATGGCCATTCCAGTCGCTCAAATGGACTATGGTGGAAACTAAGACAAGTTTTAGATGATGATCAGGAAGGACCTGCTACTTGCCGATCCTCCACAAAGTCTTGTTTCTTCTACCTTTGTTCTTCGAACTCATCAGATGCAAATTGCCATAAAGGGCAAAAGGGATTTTTGTGTTGGTAGAAATGTCATCGAGTGCAAGACAATCAGACATTCTGTATCGATGTGGTGGTCATCTTACTGTTGTTTGTTGGTTGAAACGTAGAGATTGCTTGTTGTTGCTTGTTGGATGAAATTTGAGGGTAATCGTGTTGTTGACGATGGTGGTGGTTGAGATGTGGTGGTTACAGTCAGATGTGATAGAATGTTTTCCCTCTCTGCTAGGAAGGTACACACTGATGATGACGATGTTGATGATGTTGACAACGGTAATGTAGAGACAAAGGAGATGGTGCTATCAATATCGTGGTCGTCTTTCTTTGAGGCAAGAGGTGGAGGAGAACAATGACAGAGCGATCAGCTAGATATCAGTCCTACATAGAACTAAACAAACATGAATAAGAAAACAGAGTGACACAGTCAGCTAAACTTCAGCAAAAGTCTTGATGCAAAGAAGAAAGAAATACTGATAAAGATTACTATTGCCAATTCTCATTTTATTCTTTCTTTTCCTTCGTCCCCCTATTTTTACCACGGCTTCAACTAAGTACTCGTTTCCCAACGAAAAATAAAGTGCCTGTCTGCATTTGTCGCACCACTTCTGACATCGCAGTGGTCAATGCTACAGATAAGTTGGAGTTTCGTTAGGATAAGGATGTTTGTGGAATGAATGTAAACATTCTCTAACTGCACAACTGTAGGACTATTGTTATTCTACGTCTGGTCATTACTTCGCAGCAAGGGTTAGAATCACTCAGTGAAATAACTCATGTACATTTACACACATCCCAAGGGTTGGTAGTTTCCTGCTCTGTGGAATATTGATATTATGAAATATTCACTGAGTAATTGAAATAAAGTAATCAAAAACATGAAAGCCAGTACAAAATAGATTCACTTAGAATCTGTCGTCTGTATTCACGTTTGCCATTAACAATGTTTTTAAATATCCGGATTTTTTCATCTATGTACCAGTCCAAACATTGACCCCTAACCCCAACCATCCCCACCACATAATTTGTTTTTTGTTTGCTTCTTTGTGGGTTTTTTTGTGCCAATTGCAGTGTGCGTTTGAGTGAATGTATATGCTTATCGAATGAGAGAAGTGTGCAATTTTTTACAATTTTAGTCGACATTTTATTGCATGAGCTGACCCAACGAACAAAAGTGTTTGAGTTTGTTGTTTTTGTTGTTGTAAACGACATGTGCTGCCTCGTCAAGAAGGGTGTGTGTGGGAAAATCTTCATTAAGATTATTGTTGTTATTATTATTATTGCTTCTAGTACAAAGTAACTCAGTCACATAGTGTCTGCCCCCGCCTACCTTTGTGCCAAAAAACACACAATATATAGTGTAGGTAAAGACACTTAACAGTATATTCTAGTATTTTGTCGTATCCCTTGAAAGCTGCCATTGAGCATCAAACTGCTGCAGATAACATTTAATCGCGAAACGTGAACTTCAAAAATGAAAACCAACAATATTCTTTTCTATCCCGCACTTTCCTTTGAGCACAGTTAACATTTCAATAATGGATATTTTATATTCCAATTTTCGCGACACCCTGCTTCATCGATAACAGCCAGGTCTATTCTCTAGCCCCTTGCAAGTGTCTGACTATTGACTTGCAAAACATACAACTTCAATAAACAAAATAATCACAGATATACACCTTAAACCAAACAGACACAAACAGCTTGCCAGAAGCCAGAACATTAAGAGTGGACTCCATACTTATTCAAACTCACCCTAACCTTTACAATGATCATTTTAAGCCTACTAGATAAACAGATACGATCTCTTGCTGTCGTGAGACATTTAAGACAAATAAGCTCAAAGAATATCATTCATGAAAAGCAAAGTATTCCTCGGTTTTGGTTAATTTTCAAAGTTTAATGAGCAAAGGCGTATTAGCAAATGTCGAGTTCGTAACCTTTTGACCTCCCATGTCAGAACCGCATATAAAGGGTGAGGTAACCAAGGGACGAAACGTGCAGCTTCACAGACGATGGAGAGACAGAGACTGATTACGAAACTGAACTAAAACTCTTTTGTTTCTTTATCTTATCCTTTCGTTATGACTTCTGTCTTTCCGTCTTACAAAGATATCAAAAAGGTCTTTAGAGAAGTTTATCTTCGAGCTTTTCTCGCCATACACTGGCAGGTGGGTGGACATCTGCCCATATATAATGTATATTGTATTCCTCCTTTGTCTGCTGCTACTCAGCTGCAGGATCCATTAGACCTTTGTTCCTGATACTGATCTCTCCAGCTCTTAAACAGACAAATGAAATGGAGAAGGCAGTTTTAAACAAAAGAACAAGACTCCTGGAACGTGAAACCAGCCAACATTTCCTTTCCATATAATTGTCATCGTATTGTATTTGACAGGCAAGACTGGATGGTATATATATATATATTTTTTTTCGCTGGCAAAGATGGAGTAGGTATTATGTTTGTCTGCCGAAGATTTAGAATTTGGTCTGGTTTGGAGAAGCCCCTGACATGTTATATTTGAGCAGCGAGACTAATTCCACGCTGAGTTTGTCTGGACAGAGTTCATAAATCTTTAAATCGTCCAATATATTTTACCATTGGTTAGTTTGATAACAAATGCCGTTTGACATGTGATTAGTATGTTTCATAAATCAGAAGGGCATTTCACAATGCTGCGCAGCATATTTGAGTTGGTATGTTTCCACATGTACACGTACGCACACGCACACACACTGACATATATATATATAATTTACAAAAATACACAAGAACAAGAAAGTAAGAAAGAAATACATTGACAACAACAACAACAACAACAACAACAACAACAACAACAACAACAAAATAGAGAAAGAATGAAAGACAGCATGAATAAATAAATGAAAAAAAAGCAGTCGCACAAGGTTGGACCACGGAGGTATTACTGGACTGCTGGCAGACGATTTTTTCCAGGTAACTACTGAAACGAGGCAGGAGTGTACAAAGCTTCCGGTTTAGTCCCATTCTGTGTTTAGGCTCACCGAGACTAACAGAAGAGAACTTCACAAGAGGCTAAGCGTTGGTCTTGGCAGACAGATAGCAGTCCACCTACACACGTCTATGTTGGACATGGCGAGGTGTACACACCACGTGGCCATGACAGTCACGTGCACAACAACGATCCATGGCGCCGCGGATATTGAAAGCCACTTACACGCACCAGTCACACGGGCAGCCACACGGCGGGCCTGACATCAGGCAGACGTCAGCACTGATGGACTGCTGATGGAGGGAGCGTCAGCACTAGGGGGCGCCTGCAGTGCGCCAAGTCGCCAGGCGCCGTGAATCACCTGACTTCAGTCGTCCTCCTCTTCCCGTCTGCACTTGGCACAACGTTTCACCTGTGCACTCTGGTTGACACGTCCACATCTGTCTTCTGAAGAGCTCAAGACTTAGTTTCTATGTCACTTTATTTTTTTTTTCACACACTTTCTCTCTTTGATGCGAATTTTTCAATAAATAAAATCAAGCATGAAAGGTTAACAAGGAGTAAGACGACAGGAAAGAAGGAACTGTCCCTAGTACCCACTGACATCATAAGCCCAAAATTTTAAAACACATTGTTTATGAATGTTGTTGTGGCCTCTTTCTCTCTCTCCACGCGCCATCTTTCGCTCTCTCTCTCTCTGACCTCCCTTCTGGCCTTTCCTTTCTGCGGAGAAAATAATTGTCCTTTGCACACCGGGTAGAAGACGGTTACCCCACGCATTCTCACCGTCTAAGGGACTAACCTCCTGCAGTGTGTCATTGTTTCCGGGGACACTTTACTTTGATACAAACTTTAATTAATTACCTGTCCAGCCCTCCAGGAGGGACAAGACTCATATTGTTCTCATTGTTGTCTTTATTTAGGTCCCTACCACCTGCTGCTGTTGTTGCCTGTCTGAAAGCAGTTAATTTGTATTCTTTGGCTTAAGATTGCCTCTCGACTTTAATTAGTTTTGGGGTTGGCCTTATTTTGAGACCAATCCGCGATTTTGGTTTGTGTTTTCTCCTTTGGCACATTTTTTTTTTCATCTTGATTCTCTTTCTATCTCATTTCTCTTCGCTGAACGTTTCGTATTTCGCTGATTTATTGTAAGCTACACAGGAATTTAACTTTTTAAAAACACATTTGTAGTGAACATTTGAGAATTTCTCGAAGCAATTTCTCTCATGACATTCTCTCGATTATCTTTCTCATTGCTATATTTTTCGACGAAAGAATTTTTTCGGTTTAAAGTAGAAATGCTACTAACATCGTAATCTTTTACTCGTTTTGTTATTTCATTAAAGAATCCATCTTTTATAGACGCCTTTCAATAAACAATCTTTTCATCACGTGGTTACCTTTCAACAAAAGATAAATCTTGTTCATATATTGCTGTATTTTAATAAATTATATGTATGTTTGTCGCTCTATAATTAAATAAATAATTTTATGCAATGTTTCTCCAGTTGTTCTCTCTCTCTCTTTCTCTCTATCTCACTTGACAGGGAGAACTGTTTGGTTGTCCTGGTCATCCTGATGTCACACACGGTGGAAGTCTCAGTTCCTAAGTGCAAGTCCGCTTTTGAACACTGACATATGACCAACATCCTCTTATTAATTTTTTTCTTCGATTTCGATGTCATTCGGTTGCTCTTGTTCGCCTAATCTCAAACACCTAAGAGTTAATAACAAAAATTACTAAATGAATGACTTAGCGATTTGCTGTTGAAAGGCTCCTCGATCTAATTCTCTTTCTTTGTCTCTTTCTCTGTACTTATGTCATAAAGAGTGAGATATATAAATGTGTATGCACGCGTGTTCGTGCTCCTGCCTGTACACCCGCTTTAACCACCAATACTCTGTAAATTTATTACAAACAGACACGGCAACAAAGGTGAATTTTTATTCTTTTTGTTTGTGAAACACTGACCCCCAATCCCCTCCCCCCCAATCCCATCTCCACCATCACCTCACCATGACAATGGCCCGCAACTCCGAAAACCTTCAACCCAATTTATCTTCCCTCGGAGGACCTGCTCCTGTGCAGCCTGCAGTGCCATGCAGCAGACATACCCGCCGGTTGAAAAAGCGTATGTAGCAATTTCTGTGGATGCTTCTGGTAGGATGAAGGATGGAGCTGACATAGCAATCCTCTCTCCTGGGAGAAGGATGCAGAGAGACTGGTAATCAAATATTAACGCATTTACTGACACTTAACATTTTCTTTGACTTTTCTACTTTAAAAAAAAAAAAGTAATTTCAGTTTGATGCTCTGAGAGCAAAAAGTAATCTAGTTGGTATCTGAACTCTTGTTAATGTCACTAGTAGGTGTTAAGGGGTTAAACAGAGAGAGAGATATATACATACAAATAATATGTACATATTCGATATGTCACCCCCTCCGCTCAAAAAAAAATTAGAAGTAATACCCATAAATAATCGTCAGTTCCATCCAACCTCCCAGACAATCAAGCCCGCCCTATCTAAACTCTTACACAATCAAGACAACCTCCCACACAATCCAGTCAGTTCCATCCCAAGCATCTCATCCTCGCCTCAGTGAATTCCAGTCTGGCTGAGGGTGATAAAAAAACAGACCTGTTTGATGCATGGTTACCGTAGATTTTTAGTTGAAAACCCATTAAGCTACAGGAAAAAGCATCAGAACTTTCTACAAGCGTGACTACTATAGCATGTAGATCATGCTCTCGACACTTAGTTTCGGGGATGAAGAAGGCCTCGTCATTAAGAGGTTAATAAGGCCGAGTAAATGGACATTAAAAAACTGGGCATGTAGGGTATCAGGGTGGGAAGTGAAACCTAACATAACCAAGAAAGTTGCCCCAACAACGGAAATTCCAAACCCAGAGAGAGAAGCCCTGATAGTGCACCTGCACAAAGGCAATGGCATCATGTCCTACTGTGCCGTAGGCGGCAAGTTCCTTGCTCCTTGCCTTCTGCTTCTGGTAAAGACATTCGGCAGCCATAACATTCTGCGGTGCCAGTCTCTCCTTCCAGGGGCAGCGCAGCAAGAACAGCTCTGGCAGCAATCGTTTGCGCATCCTCGCTGCGCTGTGCGTCGCCGGCCAGAAAGCTGGGAGTCTTTTTGTGGCCGCCTCGTCCAACCCTCAAAAACATCTCTTCCAGCGATAAAACGGATTTATTGCACCTGAACGGCTGTTAAAAATGGACAGATTGTTTAAGCTTTTCTCCTTCCTCGTCGTGGTTGCCCCCTTTTTCCTCATCCTTCACTTTCTCATCATCGTCTGCTGTTGGTGGTACATGTTCTTCATTGCTTTAGGATTCTGTCGTCTGGATTGTAGTCAAGCAGGCGTCCCATTGGCGCGTTTTAATATCATTAGGAGAGACTAGTAAATAAATGATTTAATATCTGACTTTTGACATACCATGATGATGATGATGATGATGAATAATTAAAAATACATTATCATGGGAACACCGATCATATTTTCTTTCATTACTTTTTCTCTTTATCACTTATGAAGTTTTAATCATTTCGGTATTGTCGATTCCTAAACTGTTTCATGTCTACATCGTGCCTGAGTCAACTTCCAGCACCAGATAATATTCCAAACTTCATCTCCCTACATCCGGGTGCTCAATGCTGTTAGACACACCAGTATTACATAATGGCTTTTTACATGGTGTTCTCGCCTGTGTTGCATTCCCCTTTAAACAAAATCCACAATAAAACCCTCTAACATCCGAAAGGACATCCATGCTTTTATCGGTTTAGGGCTTTAGTCGCCAGAACAAGGCAGGTAGGGAAATGAGTGTGCTTGATTTCAACACACAATCCCGGGTGAATTGAGAACATTTGTCACCAGAGGAAGCAGCACAAGTACCGCCATTACATTGCCTTACTCACAAAAATTGCGAATAAAAGAGGAGCCGAAAATTTCAGAGGCCTGATCAAAGTTTTGTTAATTGCCAGATCCCTCAGCTCCATCACGGGGATGGTGATAAAAACCCTCACTGCCATTTTATTTGGAGGGTTTAATGAGCAAGGCTTTTCCCGACATCAAACTGATCTTCCAGTCTTTTCCACATTCGTCATACATGCTGCGTGTAGGAACTTTTTATCTACGGGTGGTTACAAAAATCTTTGTTCATCTTTGTCATTTCCGAGGGGATATTTTACAGACGGTGGAGATGGAGAAGGATGAGAGATGGAGTGGCAGATGAATAAACACGGCCCACAAAAAGGGAGAGAGATGCAAGTGGAGAAATGAGTTGAGCCTGGAGGTAGTGGGGTGGGCGATGGTCCGTGTCAGGACCAGGGTGAGATACGGGTACCGCCATAGTTACGACGGTTGTCAAGCAATTCTGATTCATGACTCATGTCAGGCAGTTATTGATTGTGGTTGCTATGAGATAATTGTAAGCTATGACTGTTGTAAAATATTTATTATACTTACATTATGAGATGTTGGCGATGACTACTGTGACATTTAGGTGAGAGGAAGGAATCAGGGACTATTGTGATGATGTATATTGTGACATTTACACCAAGGGTGGCTGTGAATGTTGAGAGAGACTGTTATGACAGTTAGGTTCTTGTTATGGACCAGTGACTATTGTGATGTTTAGAGAAGAAAGTAAATCCCATCCCAGCTAACCCCATGAACTTAAGGTCACAGAGAAGTGAGGTCAAAGTCCCCACTTAGTCCAGGTCAGAGTTCATTTCTTCTCCATCGCCAGTTTCTGTATATTTCTTCATCCGGTGTGGGCGGTGTGTAATGTAATACATGTCTAATGCACTGGTATGTGTAATGTATATTTTTTTCAAACCCGGCCTCAGGTGTGTTTTCGTCATTAGATGTTCTAAAGGTGCAGCCTATCAGACAGGTGTCTGTGGATTATCTGTGATTCTGTTCCGCTTTTAAAGGGTCTTCCAGTCCATAATTCCGAAGGAGTGTTGATGTTATTAACACCTTTCAGATTAGATAACCATATTTTTAAAACAAACATTGTCCACCTTTACTTCCTCTCCTTCTCCATCAGTCATCATTACATCATTGACATATATCTGCATCTACCTCTTGTCCGCAGTAATTCCCTTACATTTGGATAATGAATTTTATACTCAAATGTAAACATCAACTCCATTTTTCCCTAAATTTATTTCCTAGCCGTCAGGTGAGTCCGGAAATTATTTCGAGCGAAGCCTAACATGATCTCATACCCGAGACATCAGCAGGCTGCTTTGAAAGTAAATATTTACCTGCGGGAAGGTACCAGGTGACTACTTTCTGCTCGCGACTGCCCGCGTGCTTAAGCGTTTTACGATCTTCACAAGCTTGTATTCGTTCTGCATACCTTTTCCTTTCCGTCTTCTCCTCCCTCTACCCCATCCTCCACCCGCTCCTCGCCGATCACCTGTTTTGACAATCAACCAGCAAAGGAAACTTGCACTGACCTCAGTTACACCTGATGCATAAACGTCTGTGTTGCACGACANGGTAAAAATAAATCTTCAGGTTTTTATAACCTGCGACGAAATAAAAGAAGGGACGGTGATGGTAAGGTAGTTGAAAAAAAAAAAGGGTTTTACTTCCACGAAACAGTCCCTGTTCTTGGGTGCGGTCCTTGAGGCTTCACCTATTGGCCAGCATCCACAGAATGCAGTGCACAGAAGGTATCACTCCTTTTTTTTCTTTTTTTTTCTTTTTTTTTTTTTTTGTCAGCAGACAAGAACATGCCAGTCAAACTACCGCTAAGAGAAATGTATCAAGATGACAAATAGCAAATATTCTTTCTTTTTTTTCACTTATTTCTTTCTAGTCAAAGAAGCTGTCAAATCTGTCGACCAACTCGTACAGTCACTTTTTAAATCGCAATTCGCTGATCAGTGAGCATTATTTATTTATTTTTATTTTTATTATTTTTTTTTTTTACTTGGAGTGGGTGTGTCGAGGAAATCTCTGACGCCGTTGAAGCTGGGTCCAGCTGCGGAAATAGACCTCACAGTTTGTGGTTTGAACAGAGATTGAATGGAACACTATAGAAGACGAGAGCTCTCCATCGACATCATCATAATAATAAAAATCATCACCACCATCATCATCATCAACAGCAGCAGCAGTAACAACAAGAACATTAGTAACAGCAAATAGACATTTGTATGTGGAGAGTGAATGAATGTGTAGATGGCTAGGGTAGAATTTCGCCTTTTTTTCAACAAAAAGATGATAGTGTTAAACAAATTTCAATGTGTATTATAATTATCATAATCATCGTCATCTAGTTCCATAGTCACTCTGACAATTAACCAGTTTATATTTTCTCCACCATTGTCTGAGACCTGAATACAGGCCAGTCCATCCTTGGATGCTGTCCATTCTCTTTTCTGTATTATGGTCTCTCCATGTATCCCCAGGTTCAGGGTTATCTTCAGTCTCTCAGTTTGCACACCCTTATTCAAAAGACGGAGGATCATCAAGGAATTGAGGAAACATAACAGGAACACCCGTTATATCTCAGGAATACTCACTAGGAGTTCCGAATAAAGTCGACTGAATTATAAAGGTAATAAAATACGTCTTTCTCTAAACTAAGAAAGCTATAGAAATTAGTTTCTGTTGAAACAAATTATACATGTTGACACTGAAAATTCGATGGACGTTAAGAAGATCGGTTGTCGCGCATGCGCAAACAAAATAAACGTGCCTATTACCTCGCGCTCACGTAGGGACATGCTAGGTCACGTGACCAAAGTCAGCAGCCCAGTCAGCTGCGCCAGAACGAGTGATAAGGAATGGTTTACTTACTCAACAAGACCACCGAATTATTTGTGTAGGGAGCGTTTTCATTACTGCGATCACGAATACTTAGATTACTTACTAAACGCTAGGAAACCTGAGCCACCTCCTCCTCCAGCTGTAGGATGCTGGGAAAAAAAAGTGTCCAGTCCTTGTGCCAGGTTTGTACAACCGAGATGTGCCAACAAGGGCAAACGACTCTCAAGGGAGGAAAAGAGTGGAAGGGAGGATGCTTCGACAGCCGTGATGGCTGCATCACGTGACCCCACGTGGGAAGCCCCAGAGAACTGTTTTAACGGGTTTAATCAGAAATCGAAAGTTTAAAGCGAGTAAGAAAACGTTTCATGTCAGACTTCACTTCTTGGTTTGTTGTTGAACCCTGATGAGGTCTCTGTCGAGAGGGATGGCACACCTCAGGAATGTAACCTTCTTGCAGCCGCCAGGTGGAGGATTGTGAGGGTAACCAAGATGGACTGAAGACCTTACATGCAGGTTAAGATGAAGTGGTTTGTTTGAGCTTTAATGTTACTCCTACCCTTTGCACGGGTACGTCTGTCACTGCCACCCCGATAACAATGGGCTGGGGTGGGATCGTCTTGCCAATTAGGAGATGATGTACAAAGGGCTCGAGCTCGCAGTTCGCACGCAACCCTGTGGTGTGTCGGTGGCTCTCCCTCCTGGTGTGTGGAGGCATACTCACAAATACAAGTGTTGATCTCAGCAGCTGGTAAGGTGTTTATGTCAACATTTTGATTTTTAGTTAAGTCCTGGCTACAGTTTTATGTTTGGGTAGTTTCCACAATCGTTGGAATGTTTCCTGAAGCTTTATGGAAGAGAATACAAGCTAGAATCCCTTAGTCAACATAAGTGTACACTTAAAATGTCAAACAATAAAATAAGCATTCTCTTAGAAGGTAGACAATTTAAGAAGAGGTATAATGTAATTATTTCTTAATTCCCTTCATTATTCATTTACTATATTTTATTAATATCAAACAGTATGTTTGAACGCGAGTGTGCATATATCTACAGCGAGGGACAAATGTTTGTGCGTGTAGATTTAGTATATTCCAATTAAAGGGTATGTTTATTTATGTATACAAAATGTATAGTTAATTATTGTATTTATATACTTTGTTTTTGTAAATGTTCATGTGAGAAAATTTATGATCAATTTTAAGAGCTCTTTGATATATTGACTCTGATTATTCTTTTGTTATCCTCAAAAAAAAAAACAGAGAGAAAAATGTTAAAGAGGTAAACTTTTTAAGAGCTGGAAAAATTCTGAACAATTTTATCCTCTCTTTCTCCCTCCGAACTACTTCTGGCGAGCGCGCGCACACACACAACCATCCACAAGCATGCACGCACAAATCCACACAAGACACACACACAACCCACAGATGCACTTTGTAACTCCTCTCCACATCCACTCATTCATTTGTTTATTATATTAGCTTCTCAAACAAAACAAAAAAACAAAAATTATCAACTGTCACTTTGTCAGTCATCTCTCCTTCGCCTTGAGTGAAAACATTTTCAATTCGCGCTTTCGCTTGTCAGCATCGCCCTTTGTTTTCAGCACATCGCACAGACACACGAACCTCCTCCGCGCGCAGGTCATCTTTAGAAAGTGCCGACAGGTCACGGCTGACACGACGCTTTTAATTGGCTGCAGCTGTCAAGGACGCCGCGGAGTCGACGGCGCGTAACACGCTTCACCTTGCGCCGCTGAATGTAGTTCCACGCAGCCACGGCGCTCGCGGATTTAATTTGATACAATTTGAGACAATTCAATACAATTCCAGACAAGTCCACACAATGGACACCATTGGAATCCGCGTCTGCGTGACCGAACTGTCATTGGCAGGTCTCCGCTTTTTTAAGTTTCTTTTCTAAGATACAATTCTTCCGCGTGATGATTATTTGCGCTGTGGGTGGGTGAGAGAAACAAACCCGAGAAGAAAGGAGAGATGAAGAATTTAACAACGAAGCTACCAGGAGAAGGAAGCTATTTAATTCACTTTAGACATTTTTACAAACCGTCATGCAATAAAAGTTTAATCGGATTAAGCGGGTGAGGGTGATGGGTTGGTTAGTTTTTCGGTGCTTCGTCTGAATTTGTCAATGTTACTGATTCCATCTTAAGTCCTTTGCTAAATTAAATAAAATTCCTGAAGTGGTGTCTGTGTAGATGTCTCTCTCTCTCTCACACACAACAACAACGCGCGCGCAAAGACACGGGCTATTGTCCCTGGATCCTTAAACCCTAAATACATTTTATTTAGGATTGCATGTCGGCATTTGAAAGCAAAAATAAAATAAAAAAAAAGGTTTGGAATGCCTTTTGCGATACTTAATTCTGGGATTGCCTCCCTTACAGAAATTCTCCTACAAAACCGTTCAGAGGACTGGCAACATGCTGCAGCCAGATCGAGGCTTCCTTTCATTCCTTCTCTCCATCCTACCAACTACACGACCTCTGTCCCCAGACAAGCACCAGTTCGCAGGAACTGGACCACAGCAGTTTGCAGGAGATTAAAGTTGGAATCGCCTGAAGACATTTAAGCCGACTGCATGCAGGTAGCGAGTTAGAGTAGAGACTAAGTGCTTCTCAATCCCACCTAACCACTCACTGCCCCTAGGGACTGTCTTGGGATGTAAAGGTGAGCAGGGACGCTAAGCTAGTGTCACGCCTGTCATGGCTGCTGGGTTGCAGGCTTTCTGGGATGTTCCCCCCGGGGCTATTTGATGCAAATCTTCAAAGATGCGAATGAAACCCCGGCTGCTTGAACTAGACCGCTAACTGGGTGGGCAGCTCGATGAAAGAGTCCTCGGTTAATGTGAAAAGTGATACTTCTTGTAATCATTGCACACTGTAGTTTCAACAGCTTAGAGCATATCTATCTTTCTGTACGTTCGTCCGTCCGTCCTCTAAAATAACTGATTAAATTTTCTTAATGCCAGCAAACCTTAAAAGCAGGTCTCTCTGTTTCCATTTTCTCGTACATAAAAGATTCAAAGAACACTTTCACGTAAACATTAATTAAATCCTTTCATTCTATAACTACCTCACCCAAGAGTTTTCTTTTGGTCTGACAAAGAACCATCGAACCATCTTTCGTCAGAAGGTGAGTTTTGACACACACACTTCATCGTGAATGCGCTATCTGTTTCCCAGCAAACTAGACTTTAATACCCAGGGATTGTTTTGCAAGTACAATTAAAAGATGAAAGTAATTGCTTGCATGGTCGTTAATACTGAATGGCGCTTTGATTGTCGTTAGCTCGGCCATCCTTAATGACAGCTCGCCAGTCAACACTCTTGGAGAAGAAAACAGATGATGGAATGCAGATGCAAACTTTGCTCATCAGACCAATGAGGACCAAAGCCGTGGACAAAGCCTTGACTTAACTGGAGGGTATGATGCATACAAAATTAATGATGGTCGTTTGGCAAAGAGCAGGACTTCTTAGAGCTGATGGCCTGTAGAGAGTATGGCGGAGTTTAACAATGTCATATTGAGCCAGAAAAAACAAGCGCTCTCCTGATGACAGGCTGATTCGAATTTATAAGGGCTTAGACTAGGCTAGGTGACTTTGTTGGCCGTCGTTTATCTTTGCGATCACATTTTTCCCTGTTTCCCTGTTTTTACAGAAGCTCGAGTTGCCGAAATGCAAGAAAACAAATATTTGCAGGAAGTGAACAAGAGACAAATGTAGAATGCTCAAGGCCGATCATTGAGAGAACCAGGAAGCTTTTTTTATTAACTGGATAAAATTGACAAAGATTTTCGTGACAATTTTAGAAGAGCTTTTTCTCACTTTTGGTCAAGCTTTCTCACTTACTTTTTATTGTTCAAAAAGACATTTATACCTTCGACGAGTCAGGTCACGGCGCATAAAGGAAGGCGCGGGTAATGTCTTCTGGGAACCTTTCATCGACAGCGACTGTCACTGATTGGTTAAAATACTGCGGTCTCTTGTGCCTGATGCAATAAAGAAGCGAAAATTAACACCAAACGCATAATGAAAACGGGCTACCTCTATGATTAGTTAACGGTAAAAATGAAAATAAAATTTCGAGTGTGATTTTCTGTCCTGCTTACAGGGCTCAAGCTTCCAGGCTTCCAATCTCTGGCTAAAGACGTCTGACAGCGTCCTCACGATGTCCTTACAGCGCCGTGTCACGAAGAAGAGAGTTTAAACATGGCGCCGCCCTCCATGGGGTGTTCCTCCAGTTTTATATTTTTTTCATCAAGGAAACATCGTTGCTAACGTTTTTGTTGTGCAAAGAGTGGAGCTCACCGACCCGATGTTGTGTTCTCGTCAACATGTCAGACGAGTTTGATGGTTTTTGTTAGACACAGGGTAGGGGTTGGATTGTGGGGGAGTGAGTGGAGAGAATTCTCTCCCCCCTTCTAGCGCCACGTGTTGTGCCAACAATTTAGAAAGCACAGAGGATGGGAGTATGTAATAATAAATTTGTCAGTCACCCTGTTATTATGTCTTGATTTATTTTTGTATAACCTCAATGGGGTGGTTCGGGCACAGATTTCTACAAACATATCTCTGGCTTTTATTTATTTATTTTTCTATTATATGAGTTGCGTGTGTGAGTGTATGTGGCAAAGGTCACTCCCTAACTGTTGAGGTCATTGGTGAGTAAGGTGTTAAGGACCACACCTTTCTAGGGGCCAGGATGTCTTTTCTCCCTCTTGCTGTTTTATCCTTGCTCTATGGAGTGGGGTACCCATCCTCTAAAGCTAGGTTGACTAGGGAAAGTTCACTGCACCACACAAGTATCGAAGTTTTGAGAGGCGAAATTATGAATAGAGATATACAGAAAATGTCGCCTGCACCTGTATAGTAATATAAAAAAATCAAGCATCTGAGACGTGAAATCAAATACAATTTTTTTTCGTGGAGGGAAGATAAGAAAGCCTTTGTTACTTTTCTCATATTTATTTTCTCGAAATAGAACACTTTCAAAAGTGTAGACAAGAGTAATCACATGACATTACCCGGCTATCTAGAACCTCGTGTCCCTTAGAAACCAATGTGTGTAAAGTAATACCTCGCAACACAAAAATTCACCCTACAGCTGTTTGTCCGTCTGTCAGCGAGTGTGTGTACACAGACTCACTTCATGTTTACTGCTGGATGGCTGCCTATAAAGACCACAACCAAATAGTTTTCCACGTGCATTGTAGAGATGTTGCCGCACACCAGGTCTGGGTATACCGCATGCGGCATCCTCGGTCATTTGCTTCCAGCAATCCAGCCACCCAGACAGCCAGACAACTGGGAATAAAGGGTCTGCAGGGAGCCCTGGCGCCGCACGGAAGATGGTCCTGTGACCATAGTTACATCCATCGACAACCTCCACCAGATGAGAATGCGGCGGTATGTGGAGCATTCACCCCACCCCGACAACAGCGGCTTGCCAGTGCAAACCTCACCTACCCGAGCTTTTCCAGGACAGGATGTTTGCAGTCCTCATCGCGAGAGGCCCGAGGGTTACAATACCGTTACCGTTCGCTCAACACACTGGGATCACTTCCACCATCCTTTGAAAAGTCTCATCATTTAGTTATATTTTTCTTTAACAGACAAGCACGGCCTCCTTCTGGCAGAAGGAGGAGACTACCGCTTGATCTGATGAAGAAAAGGAGAAGAAGCTTTCGGTACCCGGATGGCAGGACCGCTGAGCCGCACCCTGGGAGACGTGGCGGCGATGATGAGGATGATGCTCCGCAGACTGCTTCACGCGGGGCGCCGGCTACTGTCGGCAGTGTGGGTAGATGACTACATAGCATGAACTACAACCTAGTCTGTAGTCGGGATCACGTGACAGCCAAGTGCACGTGCAAACAAGAGAAAGAATCGTTGATGCTTAAATCACTTGCTGAGAATGTACTGGGTTTTTCAGGTTGATGTTTTATTCTGTTTCTCGTTCCTTTTGTTTTGTTGTTTTGTTCTGTTCTATTCTTGGTTTGTTATTTTTGTTGTTTTGTTTTGTTTTGTTCATGTTTAGTTTTTTTTAAGTTGTTTATTGTTTTGTTTTGTCGTGCTTTTAGATGTCCGCTAAAAAAAAGCGAAACATAAATATACTAACAACCAGTTCAGTGCATACAAATATTTACAAATATTTACATACAAAGACAAATACACACGCAGATATGCACGCATCAATAGTTCCTTGTTGTAAACAAAAATATAAAAAAATATATTTCAGCCCGAGTGCTAGTATTAATATTATTTTTGTTTACCTCACATTGCCTGTATCAGTCTGTTTCTCGTGATCTGTCATCCTGCATGACAGGTGAGACAGTTAAAGTGGTTTCAAAAACCCCTTTCCTTGATTGTTTTGTGTATTTCTTTTCCTTTGTAGCATTATCTATGTTTGGCAATGTCTCTGTTTCAGACCATGAATTCTACTTTGAAATGATTCTTCTTCCTTCTGATGGGCAATGAACGCCAGAAGGACATAAAACTAAGTTATTTTCCATGCTGTCTCTCGACCATTAATTGTTGCTCATGCTGTGCTGCTTTTAGCTTATATTCATTTTTTTGAAGCATCCACCAAAGTCTGCCAAGAAAAAAGGCAAAACGCAGACAGACAGACAAACATATTTAGACAGGTCCAGACCGACCAGGGAGACAACCGGACCAGAAAACCAACTATACAAGAAATAAACAAATTTAAGAAAATCGTACAAAGAGGTGGATCAGACATAAGATATTTTTTAATGCAGGAAGAAACAACCAACCTTTTAAGACTAGCAAAATTCGTGCGTTTTAAGCCCCTGTAAGGAGCAGCCTCATCAGGCAAGAAGCTTTCCTCTGAATTGTCTCCCTGCCACAGGGGAAGCATGTGCCAGTTCGGCGCGATCGCGTCAGGGAGCGAGATCCTCTCGCGCTATTTTCTGTCCTGTAGGGATTAGTTTTCCTGTGTCTGGGACTAAGAAGAGCTTGCAGGCTTTATCAGTGTCGACAGCTACAAAAAAAGGAGAAAAAATGCAGAATTTTCGTCTCCAATACTGGAATTTGCCGCGAAACGATGACCGCAGTCAAGTATTCAAGTATCCAGATGTTGAGGCCACCCTAAGTGATATTGTTTTTTTATACGTATGTGTATGTGTGTGTAGGTCTGTATGCGTGGATATGTGTGTCTACATGGCTGTGTATACAGGTGAACTCAGTCCGGTTCGGGGGGACGGGGAATCAGTGGTTCAAATCGTTTCCAATTTCGATGGTAACCAGAAGCATTGGGTGGTTTAAGTTCCAGGTCAAACAAAGTTCGCCAACTAGGTTTAGAATAATAAAAAAAGGTTTGCACAACGTGCTCTGGAAGCCTTTCGTCGGCTTCTTTATCATTGCAGCTGCTTGATGCAGATGAGCTCTATATCAAACAAGACTAAATAAGATTGGGGTTCTCGTGTGGACAGAGGTGAAGAAAGTAGCGAAGACTAACAACAACAGAACTAGAGCCGACATCACCAGAGTCCACAATGTTAATAGTCTGGTTCTTAGTGTGCGTCAAAATAAACACGAATATTATAATAAATATTACAAACACCTAAACTAATATCTAATATAAAGACAATAATAATGCGAAATAAATAAAATACTTAACCGTCTGTCTTACACAAAAGGTATTAAGTAGGATGTTTTGTTTGGGTAACAAAAATAATTTTCTAATGCTGCTTCCTGGGGTTTTTTTCTTTTATTTTTAAGGCAATAAACATCTAGCGCAAAGCTGTCTGCTACATGACATGGTGGCAGCCATGTCAACAAAATAAACAAAATTACGGATCAAGAATAAGATAAGTGGTTTGGGTAGGGGCAATCATCTACATGCCATCTGAACCGTAACTGGCTAAGAAATGGGTTTTAAGTTGATATCTATCGCTGCGTGTGGTCACGTGAGAGGGAAGTAAGTCACGGATGGCGGCAAGAGTTTAGTAGAAAAAAAATACTTGTACGACTTCAGGTATAATAAAGGCTGTCAAAAAAGTTACCTCCAGCTTGAATGTGTGTAATAAATGTATATTTAAATTACAATAATCTGAAAGGTCGTTATATATTAATTTTTAACTAACCATCATGGTTTCTACCTCAACATTTAAGTCAGCCCTAACCATAAAGTTTCAGAAGTATGACTAATACAATTCAGAACTCACCATAATGTCCTGTTGTACTTCTGTCAGTCGTACCTGGAAAATGGCGATTACATCTAACCTTTTAGGGCCGCTAGCGGACACCAGGACAGGACCAAAGATGATACACATGCCTTGCTTGTAGTAATAACTTCCCATTATTGGGGGAAGCGAAAGTTTTTATTAGGGCTGCGAGATGCATGCGTGTTATTCCCATGCCTGACAGCTGCCATTTCCTGTTCGCAAATTGTCTGCAAGGCAGTTCCAGATGGGCAAGGCTTTCGGAATGGCCTTCTCCAAGTGTCTGCGGCTCTTTGGTGCTTGTAGCAAGGTGACTTGGTTACTAGGTAACAAAAGAGTGTGAAGAGGGGATTGTGTTAGGAACTACTTAACAGATTGCCTCTCGTGCTTGAGTGTGTTTTGTGAACAGTGAATACAGCTTTTAGCTAGAGTCTGGAAACATGTCAGAATTATTGTTCTTGTGATTATTGGGATAGACATGGCTTTGTCATTCTTTTTTCTCATGCTTATACCGACAAGCTGTTTATGGTCGGCTGATTATGTATTTGTAAGTGCTTCTAACAAAAAGTAAATTCACCCTTAGAGGGTCTGAAGAGATGATAATGAAAAGCGAGGTGGGGTTGAAAACCAGGGGGTGGGAATCGCAGTCTTATGACTAGTTGTAATATGAAGAAAGAAGAATCCCAAAAAAAAGTGTAGTTTCAAACTGCTTTGTACCTTCTCTCTCTCCCACACACATCAAGTAAATGTTTTCTCACACTTCTGCTTTAATGTCTTCGCTACAGTCAGTACTGCGATGGTATCTTAGGATTGTGATCTCATCCTTTCAACCTTTGTTTCCGACTGCTGTCCATGCGATTTCTAACTCCCATTCACTTCTTTTGTTTGTATGCTCTTTCATTCCAAGTGTTCCAGTAACCTCATTCCTCTCTCTAAATATATATATATGATTTCGTTTTCTTTCATTCACTTTTTCACTCTTCGTCCCCTATCTCTTTCAGATTCCCAGACGCAATTGTTCATAAAACAAGATGTCAACAGTTTTCTTCTACATTCATCCCATCTTGATATTGAATTGATATTGGAATTGATATGAACTCCAAAGTTTAAGTAGTTCATCTAATGTGTACCCGTCTGCAAAAAAGGTCAGAACTCAACTGGAGCGAATTAAAGTGCAATACAATTATCATTCTTTCTATGCCCCTATAGATGTCTAGCACAGTAACCCGAAAAAAAACACAAAAGCAAAAATGTCTGTAAAGGACAGGGTGGCACTGGAGAGGACAAAAGTGTATTTTGTCAGAAAAACAAATAATAAATCTTGTGTTGACAGTCAAGCCCTCTCTGTACTCCTGTCTCAGACTGACTAACTACAGTCTGTTCTCAGATGGCACTGAGAATAATTATCTTATCTCAGATCACACAAAATACATCGGTTGCAGATGGCGCTGTATTGCAGTCTCAGGTCACGCCCTCTGTATCATAGTCTTGCAATGCCCACACACTATTCCAGTCTAAAATCAATGACACTCTCCTCCTGTGGGACCCACCGAAGGAAGATGCCCACCTCACCCACCCACCACGCATCCTTAACTCAAAGTGTCGAGGCGCCCTAGGGAGCGGATTATTCCTCACCTCCATCCTATGAGTGACCCAGTGAGAAGGTGAAGTGTCGACACGACAAGCCTTCCTTCTCAAACTGTGTCTTCTTAACTTCAAATGTGGGCGTGCTTTTAAAAAAAATCTTTACACGACATTTTTGAAAACAATAGTCACACCACAAAACTTTCATCAAAATTTGTTTAAAGTCTCTAAAGTAAGTGTGTAAATGGAATAACTTTTTTATAACTTTCTTTTTTATGTGGGCGGGGTATTATTTGCTGGTCTGGGTGAAGACCAACACAATCACAAAAATCGTTTTATTTGATGGTTGTGGTCTTGAGAGATAAAAGAAGTCATTACTATGAATTCCTTATTATTGCGCATGCGTGGGTTCATATTGAATATGTGTGTGTGTTGAATATACACATAGTGTGACTCTATAACAGCCAGTTGTAACAGCCAGGTAAGCCACCCATTCAAATTATTTCAAACTATTTTCACGGTCTTTTCGACATCACACTCAAACTGTGAACAGACTGAAAGTGTCTCTCACCGCGCGCATTCATTCCACTGCCATCGGACAACCCACTGTAGTCCAGGTAACCAAAAGTGCTCAACACCTACAAAAAGGTTAGGCCTCTCTCTCCAGGTGCACCAAACGCCTTAGCGATAACAGCAGCCGCCTGCATCCCATCGCCCACAATCCTCCAGTTCTCCTCACCTCCGAGCTTTCACCGAGCCAACGTCTCCATGCTGCAGCGCTCAAGCCGTCAAACGCTGTGATTGTGTTTGACATTACAGGTAGGAGGCCCCGCCACCAGCATCTTCCTCCCTCCCACGCAAAGGTGGGCGCGAACACACACATACACATGCTCACACATACACACACATGCACACATGCACACACATACACACACACATACACATGCACGCTTTTGCTCTTAAGGTAGAAGCGTTGCCCGTGGTTACCGACCCCAAGATGCGCCAGGTATCCACGTCCAACAGAATTAGCACGACGACAAGGTAAATAAACCGAGTGTTGAATAAATCCGTCTGTTGCTTTACCTGTTGTGTTTCTTTTAAATGGAGGACAAGGTGTAATATTCTGTATTCTTTGGGTCGGTGGATGGTGTTGTGTTGCTGAAGCACGTTAAGTCCAATTAGTGTATGTTGGGATGATTAGTGTACGGGGGAATGAGTATACTGGAGACGACTGCAGGAGAATCGGTTTCAACTTCCTTGTGTCTTTTCCAGTTTCTTTCTGTGTCTGCTGATGATAACGGAAAGGGGATGTTCATTCAGATTTGAAAAATGTCTTCCACTGAACTGTACTCAACCCTTGGAAAAGCCTTTACCTTTGTTGTTGTTGTTGTTTTTATAATTATTGTCGTTTTGGCGTTTTTTGGTTTTTGCGTTTTTTTGGTTTTGTTGTTTGTTTGTTTGTTTGTTTGTTTGTTTGTTTGTTTGTTTGTTTGCACTACACTAGTCCTTTAACACAGAGGTGATTTCAATCTTGAGAGCACGATACCGACTCATACATCCAGCCCAGAGAATAAGAGCAAACAAGAGAGAGAGAAGGGGAAAGAAGGACGAAGATGCTATTCCATGCTAAACCGTAACACATGGATGTGTGTTGCGCAGCGCCGCCTGGCCTTCTCCAAGGAAGTTCTTCCTGAGTAGGTGCGATCTCACCTGGCGACCGGGCGGCTGGGCAGGTGAGAGAGATCATCCCCATTCCCCACAAAGAGGGTCTGACTGCTGGAGTCACCTTACAAGATCAAGGCTGCCCTTATCTTCCTTTCTCCTTGTTCCGCTTCTAGGGCTTCTGGGATTGTGGAACACGGCGAGTAACAAGGACCAGCTAATGACACCCGGTATGCCACCCAGTGAGCTCCTGGGTTTCTAGCTACATCGTGTTTGTACACGGCTTCTTTCTCTTTCTTTCTTCTTTTTCATCTCTCTGGCTTTTCCTCTTTCATGCTTTTTTATTCTTTATTTCGTTCATTAATTCTTTCTTTCGTTCGTTAATTATCTCTTTGTCCTCGTCTTTTTCTTTCAGTTTTTCATTTGTTGGTTTGTTCCGTTCTCTATTTCCTGGTTTCTCTTCTTTCTCTTTTTATGTTTAAGACTTTATAAAGCGAAATAGATGAGAATGTGTGTGTGGATGCCGCGAGGTCGATCCCACTTTTAAGTGTAAAAGATTAACAAACAAAAACATCCAAGTTTCCTTGCAACTACTGACCCTGCTGTCGTCAGGGCTCATCAAAGCCTGTTCTCATTCGCGCCCACATCTATCTCATTATACTTCCGTCAGATGTAAATTTACTTCTACAACACTTTCAAAAGATTAGTCAATCTTTCACTTTTACTCTTGAATGGATGGACTAATTTTTTAACCTTTTAACTGCTCTGTTCTTCCGTTCCTTACCACACCAAAAAAAAAAAACTTAACCTGTCTCCATGGGTTCGATTTTTGTGCGCCAGGAATCATTTCTGTCAAGAATCAATACTCAAAGGGAGGCCACCTTGCGCCAGTCATACAAACTGTGGAGCAGGCGATCAAATCCTCCGGGTTTAAATATGCCCCCATCACTCCCCTTCATTCCCGACCTTCGACCTTGCTGTTCTGACTTCCCTGGTTCGCGGAGGCCATCTTTGGCGGGTCCAAACCGATGATGAATAGTTCTTCCTTCCAGACAAAGAAGAGGGCGACAACTGTCATGTAACTTGATTGAAAGATTGAAAAAAAAGTATAAAGCTTATGAGAAGTATGAACTTCCTTGTTGCTATAAGTGACAGTTTGGCAATGAGACGGGGAATGATGGAAGGAGGAGGTGGGGGAAGTCAGAATGTTTGTCGGCGTAGAGGTCAGGATTCGCTCCATGATGCAGCAAAGGGTTAAGAGCGCCCTTCGTTTGCCCGCCTATAATGCGCCCCAAATGATATTAAGCTGGGGAAAACGGTCCAGAAGGGAGATGTGTTGGCCCAGGAGTCAAGCTGTGTGTGTGTGGAGGGTGTGGGGAGTGTGTGCTTTGTGGTTGTCGTCCTCGACATCGCCTCAATCGATGTGAATCGACAGACTGGAAATAGAAACGCTAGGAAATGTATGAGGAGTGTCGTTCCCTTGGATGGTGAAAATAGAAAGGTGGCAGAGACTGTGAGAGTGGACTCTCGTCCATGAATAAAAACAGAAATATGTCGGGTCTTTCATCATTCAGACTGAGCAATATTATGAAATGATGGCCTGCACGCTCCCTCTGACTAGTTCTCAACTAATTAAAACAAAACTTGTAATATACTTTTCTCGTCATGACATGACTTTCGGTTCCTTCAAAGTCTAGAATCATGTGAGGGGAATGGTCTCGATACCCCTTTATACTACAGTATTCTTAGTCAATGTTTGCTGATCATTCAAACCAGCAATGCGCTGTCACCAGGGGGCGGCTTTTATTCAAGTCTTGATTTAGACATCGAGTGTCTGTCAGTACGGTGGCCGAGTGGTTAAGGCGTTGGACTTAAGATCCAATGGATATATGTCCGCGTGGGTTCAAACCCCACCCGTACTAATTTCTTTTCAAATTTTTATTTTTATCTTATATTAGATTTTTAAGTTATATCTCGTACTCTTGTCAAAATTAATGGATTCTGACAGACTAGTCATGCACTTGACGTAACCAAATATTAAACAAATATTCTTAATACATGAAAAATAATCACCACCAAGGCTGCAATTTTTTTTATCAAGCAGTTTCCATACTTTCTTTTCATGAAAACCAGCGAAGCAAACTAATTCTCGACGATTTCTAGGCTTCCTAAAGCCAAGGCACAAAGCGCTAAGGCGTCACACTTGAAGGACTTCGTCAGGTGGCGGGGTCACAGGGTCAGGTCGAATTATCTGGGTCGGTGAAGTGGTAATCTCACATTGCTGTAGGAGTGTATGTAGGCGTGGTGGTACGCTGATTGCGAGTAGCTTCCCTCTCTAGTCCCTCCTCCCACACACAGTAGTGGTCGCTTTTATATTTATTATTATTTATAATAAAGAAGAATTTATTTATTTGCCGAGTGACATTGCACGAGAAACATTTATTAACAATACCCACCACTCACTCAACAAATACTAATCTCATTCTTTCTCTTTCACACGCTAGAGAACGAGAGAGACGACACAACACACATTAACTACATGTACATGCACTTAAGAAATGAAATGCAAAAGGAAACATACACACAAGTAAATGCATATACATGTACATGCGTGCGAACACACACATAAAGGCATACACACATACACTCTTTTCCATATACTATACACTACCCACGCATTTCAGTCCCACTACTGATTGTGTACACAACGTACATAGATTGTGCCTACAGAGGGTATAGGTCACAGACCTACAGAGGGTATAGGTCACAGCCTTTCTGCTAGTCGCACCCAACACCTGGTCAAGTCGACTATCTATATGTGAGTGGTACAGCTGTACCAGGCGATGACTGAGACTCTCAACACGCCCTCCATCACCGCCTGGTAAAACTAAACCACAATGCCCTTCCTAGGGCCAGACACTTTCCGCTGGCTCAGAAAGTAAAGTCATTGGAAGACTTCTTGAAAGTAGAGACCATGACAATGACAGTGACAAATGAAACATCCTTCTTGAGGATAGAGACCACATCTTTGTCCCATCTGAGGTCATCCTAGGATGGCTGTTCCCGGGAACTCGAAATGGTCAATGGCCTCCCCGCAAACAGGAACAGGCTTCACAGGAAGTCGACTATAGAATCTCTTTGGTCTTAGTTGTTGACTATTTTATCTGCACCACGCTACCACGTGATTCACATCCTGGCGATACGCAGACATAGCGGTACTCGCGATGATGATAATAATTATAATAGTGACATGAATGACAAAAATGATAGGTTACTGGGTAATTACACATCCTTTCAAAAATAAAACGCATGAAGGAACTGTTGTAGATACTGAGACGAAGAAATGCATCTTCCTTAAAGTGATTTGGCTCAGTTGATGGAGACTGGGAACATACAGAATGTCAGATATGTCACACCTTCCTCCCACACGAGCCTCCCACAGGCTTCACGCCCACTCGGCTCCACAGCTGTATGTCTGTTACAACAAGGATTTACAGTCCAAGGCGTTGGTGGAGATTATATCTAGAAAATAGGAAAATGGTTGCTGCCTAAAAAAAGACCGAGAAAAAAGCCAAGAAACGAGCTTTATACGATTCCTGACTCGGCCAACTCATTTCTTAGTCAATACGCATGCGCCGCTTCTCACCTCGTGAATTAACGTAATTCGCGAGGACACGACGTCAGACGCCGTCAGCATCTTGGGGTTTATTCTGCTTACAAAAGCTGCCATCCTTGTCTTTTCTTTTGAAGATGGCTTGCTCATCAAGAGGGTGGGTCTTCGTGTATCGCTAAATCCAGATCCTTCTTAAGAAACCGGAGCCTCTTCCTATATCACCATGGCAACTTCCTGTAGTTTTACTTTTACTAGAATAGCCTGTCGGAATTCCGCCACTAACACACCTTATCCAATTTCCGTTATCCCAAAATAATCCTCGACTTGATGAGGGTGGATGAAACAAAACAGATTGTTTATCCCAACTACTACATCTGCTGGAAAATTAGTTTTAAAATCCAGATTTTGTTTTGTTGAAATATCTGGCGGTCTTCATAATGGAGCTTTCATCTGCCTTGTCGTTCATTTGTATTCCTCTGTCAGTTCCTTTCAACAAGCTTTCACTGTTCTGTCATGGAACTTGGGATCGGCATAACAAGCAAATAATGAATGATGTTCTTTGCCTTTTTCTTCATCGCAAGATATGGAAGACGTTCAATACTGATAGTATTCGGTTCTGATTAAAAAAAAATCACATTCATCCAAAGATCACTAACTGTCTGAGAAATGTATAAGCTAGAATATTTTTTTTAATTCATTATTAGGACACCAAAAGAGGCTACCTACATTGTATGTACCTGCGTATTTCTCATTCACACACAGAGGAGGGGAAGGAGAGATTCATTATCTCGACATCCAGTCCCTCGCCAAACCTGCTTCTTGCCCCACACATGGCAAACGGATTTTACCAGTAACTACAGATGATAATTATATACCCTGTGTATCGACAGATTTACTTTCCACCCAACACTTGTGTCGGATGAACTGGCAAGAAAAGGAGTGAGGACTGCGTATTCAAAACCTCGGACTCAAGGTGTGTGGTCCATGAAGCTCCAACCACATCCACTTCAGGTGTACACCTTACCTGTCCTGCCTACCGCCATCGAACTTTAACAGTGACTGATAATAATTAGATTAGTACAGCTCATTTTTCCTTGTGAAGACGAGATGAGCGGCTGATGAGGATGAGGCTACAAACAAACCGATAATAATTGTTAGCCATACAGTCAGCCACACAATAAAGAAACACAAGCAGCAGCAACCGGATGTCACCATGACAACCGTAAATAACGTGCAGGGACGAAGATGAGGAATGTGAGCAAAAGCTTTGACTGGATTATAATAGATATTTCATGAAGATGTGGGTTTTGAGGCTAGAATTGAAAACTTCGATCGTAGACACAGTTTAAACAAAAAAATGGGAGAGCCGGAGGAAGAAAAATAGCTTATGTCAAATTTTCGTTTTTTTAATTATTCGACTAGATTACTTTTCACAAATTTCCGTTAAAAAAGTGTACTTAACTATAAAATGTAGATCAGAATCGCGCACGTGCATGATACAAATGGAGAATCGTCTGACACCATTCGCTTGACTAGTTCATTTAGCGGGAAAGTGCTTGCACCTGAAGGTGATTTCTCATTACGGAGGGAGAGGGTAGGGGAGGAAACAAAATACCTGGAGAAAATCCCAACTACCAGCAATGCAAGCAGGTTTCAAAAATAAAGAACTTCCCGAGACCAGAACTAAATCCAGGGTCTACTTGCAGTCGGATAAGTGACTGTACTGTCGCTGATTCGCTGCTTCTTCGCTGTTTGGCATCTGTGCTCTGGCATTGCTAGTCGCTAGTCTGACCTCTTGGTGTTCAGCACTTTGTTTTCTGTCATGTTGTTGTTTGTCCTTCTGTAATTCTTCCTCCTAAGCTGTTGGCGGCGTCCTGTCCAGCTCGCGACCCATGCAGCAGTCGTGTGCTGCACACCACGTGACTTACTACCGCCACGTGAAGCCGTGCAGCAAACGTTGTGACGGACGTTGCCAGCGGTCGGACGTAGCATCGGCGATGAGGCTGGGAGGGAAGGAACCGAGGGAGGGAGCCCGGCAAGGAAGGAGGAGTATCTGGGCAGAGAGACCGAATCAACGGTGCATGGTTACGGCGTCTATATCTTATTTTTCTATTTTTATTTTTCCCGAGGCGAGAGGCTGCGTGGGAGGAGGATCGACTCTCAAGCTTAAAATCAATCTTCTGCTGTACGAGGAGACTTTGTTTCGTTTTCCGTAAACCTAAGCTGACTGGTGGGCTCAGGGTGAAGGGTGGTGCGGGGTAGGGTGGGAAAACTGTCATTTGTTTTGTTGTTGAAAACAAGGACGAGATAAAGATAGAGTCTGTGGCCCAGACACAGCACGACCTGCACACCCACGATGACGAATGGATGGAGGATGTAGCAGACAACAACTGCACGCCCTCGGATTGTAGTAATTTAGATGTTGTGTTGAGGAGGAGTGGTCCCAGATTCTTGGGAAATATCTCCATACCTCGGATAAACAGAGTAACAAAAATAAACACAGGAAAACAAACATCCACCCAGGCGAACAAAGAGCAAACAAATGAAGAATTAAAAATGTATTAGCTCGCTTTGCACGAGCTCACTGCCAATCACCAGTACATCTCAGTCTCGCTCCATTCTTTCCTGCATGCCATTGGCATCCATGGCCACAGACAAATGCTTGTCCTGCCAGAACTTCTTAAGATGGCTGCGTCCTTGTGATTGTAAGCAACATCGATTGTAAAAGCTAAGTTTATGGAGGAAGATTTATTGATTGTTCTAGACTGTATATAACACAAAAATTTTATCAATATGTATTTAATTAATGCTTCTTTGTCTAATATGCTAGTGCCCCGTAGATATGTACCTTCAAAGCAAAGGCCTCATATACTCATATACAGAGTAAAGTGTATGTTTGCTCCTCGAATAAATAAAAACACGATGAAGATAGCAAACCTTACTACATCGATGAGCTAAACAACTCGTCAGAACGACGGACAAATAAAATCGAATGAAAATTCATTTCTTTGTATCTCTCGACGTTTTCCAGCAGAGACACGTCCGGCGGCCATTTGCCCCTCCGGTCACGTGACATGCGAAGGTCACGTGCTCAGTTTTGGGTCGACCTTTCTCTAATATCAGCACCTCTCGTGCACTTAAGATCTAACCGCGACAGTAAGGCGACGAATCCAATTCACGACTTGAAATCCCCGGATACAGCTGTGCTAGAAAGGGGCGGCGACTCTCGTGCACAAACCGCTCCTAGGTCAACACACACGAGAGGGCATGGTGCTAATTTCCGCTCACAACTCGATTTCGAGGGTCTAGCTTTACGTGATTAAATAATCTTGCTGCATGGCGAATCGAGCAGAACATGGGGGAAAGGGACCGGGGTAATTTTTTTCTTTATTGTTTTTTTTTTCTTTTTTTTTTTTTTTCTTTTTTGAATTGATGAAACCCACTCTGTGCTCTGTTGGGAATTTTTTTGCTAATATAAAGAAACAAAGTGTTGCCTGTGGATATTGTTGAAACTCAAGTGGTTTCCGTCTAATTTTAATGTTATCAACAGATAACGAAGTATTTTCTAACTTCATTTTTACTAAAAAGCTTTCAGAATAAAGGAAAATGTACTTTTGTAAATGCTTCGTCAAATATTAACACTTTGAGATGTGTTTAGCGTATTGTTCAGGTCTGGTGTTTATATATATATGCTGCATTTTCAGTTTCAGTCTCGGAAAGTAAAGGTTGAAAAGCCTTTTGCTGAAAAAGAAAGATAAAGTTTTTAGGAAACAAATTTATTGCAAGTCCATTGTTTGCTTTAAAAATGTTGTCGCGATTCCGGATATTATGCTGATAAATGTTTCGCCACGACCTGACAACCTCTTGGTAAGAGACTAAGAGTTGGTCTCTCCAAACAGACAACAATCCAAAGATATAGGTCCGTCTCTATCCATTGCCTTCAATGTAAACACTGTATCCACCAGGATTGTTTTGTGATGTAATGATCACCGACTCACGTGCATGCGTGCTGGGAAACTCGACCAGTCTACTAACTGCCACCTACATCGCAACCAAGCTTCGTGGTCTGTCGATCGGAACTTTTTTCTCTTTGCCGCCAAATCCCAGCCCATCATTTAGGCGAAGTAGCGAAATTCGAATCCCTCTTCTGGTCAGAAACAAAAGTACAGGACACGCAAAACTCGAACACCAGACCCTCCCAGGTTGAGGCAACTGTGAGCCGCTGCATTAAGTCGTCAACGTGTCTGAGTCTCACCACGTAAAGCTACGTTTGTTGTTTGTTTGTTGTTGTTTGTTGTTTGTTTGTTTGTTGTTGGTTGTTGTTGGCTGTTGTTGTTGGCTGTTATTGTTGGTTGTTGTTGTTGTTGTTGGTTGTTGTTGGTGGTGGTGATTGTTGGTGGTTGTTGTTGGTGGTTGTTGTTGTTGTTGTTTTTTTGTTGCTGGGTTTTTGGGTTGTTTGTTGTTGTCTTGTTGTTGTTTGTTGTTTATTTGTTGTTGTTGTTGGTTGTTGGTTGTTGTTACTGTTGGTTGCTGTTGTTGGTTGTTTGTTGTTGTTGGTGGTGGTGGTGGTGGTGGTTGTTGGTGGTTGTTGTTTTTTTTTTGGTTGGGTTTTTGGGTTTTTTTGTTGTTGTCTTGTTGTTGTTGTTGTTGTTGTTGTTGTTGTTGTTGTTGTTGTTGTTGTTGTTGTTGTTGTTGTTGTTGTTGACGACTTCCCCCTACCCAAAAAGTGGACCCTCAGCTCAGTAGTATTCCCGACAATAATTCCAGGCTTTCATTACAATTGACTCCGGATACTTCCAAGGCCGACTACCCACTGAACCACCGTACTTCCTCTTTCTCCCCAGTTCTCTCCCCAGTGCTACTCTCCCCTTTCCGCCTCTCCGCTTCTCTGTAGCTTCATCACTACAGCTATTTACGTCCCCTTATTCATCCAGGAAAGCCCCTGGCTGTTCACAGTCCAACGAGCGGAGGCAGACCGAATGGTTAATTAAAACAATTAATCAAGTAAAGGGGAGTCTGTGAGGCGGCGAATGGCGCGGTGTCAGGTGGGGTGGCTGCTACCCCCAGGATAACATCTCGAGCTCCAAACGGCGCAGGAATTGCTGTGCCCTCCCGTGCCACGACCAACAAATTCCATCAACATAAATTCATAAGCGTGTATGGCCAGACGTTGCCATGACTTGATCGTGTTTGGACCTACAAACACAAACCACGATTGTCAAGGAAGACAGATTTTCGCCTTATTGTCTTGGTGTGCAGGAGGGCTGGGAGGACAAAATGGTTTTTTTATGGATTTGTTTTATAGACATTGGGAAGAGACACTTTTGTGATTGTCAGAGGTGGTTGGGGGAAAAGGAGGATAATTTTTAGGGACTGGCAAGCGACTATTTGGGGATAGTTGAGGTTCCCTCTTGACCTTGTTTTAAATTAATGCAATGTGTTTATTTCTGTAAAGTCCGAGGACTAGATGAAAAAAAAGCATAGCTTTTGCTTATTCTGTTACCCTTGTAAATAACGATTTTTTTCATTTGTCATTTGTCATTTGCCCTCCCCTTGTTCCGTGGTTTGTTCATTCGTTTAGTGCCACAATTCATTTCTTTTCTTTCCTTTATTATTTGTTTATTTTAGCTTTTAGTTTATTTTAGCTTTTTGTTTATTTTATCTTTCTGGCCTTTTTTTCTTCTTTCACGTTTTTCATTTCCTTACTTTATCGTTATTTTATTTGTTCATTTTTCCTACTTTCTTTCGTATTCATGCCTTTCTTACTTTACCATTTTTATTTTCAAAGACAATAAATTTATTAATTTTTCTTTTGTGAACTGTTTTCTTGGCTGTATTTTCTATCAGTGATGTTGTCTGTCGAGTAAAGGCAATATTTAAACCGAAGAGAAAAGTGTGCAGTAACCCTGAGTGTTCGCAGGATAAATTTTTTCTAAATTGTAATCTTACGACAGCATGTAGAAGTAAGATTCCTGTCTTTGGAGAAAGAACATCAAAGCTTCTATGACATCCACACCGGAAATGTAGCTTTTAGTTTTACTTAACTGTGAATCCAAAAAAGGACATTTACAGTAATACCTAACCCTAACCCTAACCCTCTCACAGTAATCAGAGAAGTTGTAGCCTGCAGCCCCTAGCGAACTTTGTCACAAGAAAACTACAGAAACACAACTGCTGTTTAAACAAACAACAACAACTATAGATGGGTGAGCATAGCGACATCTATGTAAAATGTCCAGAAACTCTTTACAAGAACCTCAGTACATGCCCTGTTCAGACTCCAATGCTGTCTAAACTATTTGCATACATCAAAATTTACACACGGCGATGGGTTTTGACAAATATAGGGCCACATCTGTCAGAACGGTTTACCCACACCTAAACTATGAAGCGGGAGAGCAGGAGGGATTGCCAAGAATACAAGTTTGGAAAGCCAGCCCTATAGTCTGTTAGTCTTTTGGAACAGAGACGCGAAAATTACTGGAAACATAACATTTTGTTAGTAAACACCCAGCATCCTAAAATGTGTACTGAATATTGTGCTTATTCTGATCCTCAAATGAAAGTCACGTGACTGAAAGAAATCCAGATTAGTTTTTTTTTTGACTGCGTAATGTTTACACAATATGTCTGAATAATAATGCTGAAACAACTTACGATTTACGAGAATTTTCTCGAGCCCTTTGATTGGGTTATTAACAAATTATCTCAAACCTGTAACTAATGCTGCTAATGTGATATCATGTCCCCTTCCCACGTGACCAGTCATGTGGAAGACTGTGTCGTCAGAATAAGGAAGGTTGGTAGTAACGGATACGTCACACACCGACTGTTAGTGCCTGTCACATATACATCCTTCCCTCTCCTCTCCTCCCCTCCTCCTCTCTTCACGCGCTAAATGACAAGGCCAAACATGGGGCTCGCAAACAACGCTGCGCGCGGCATCTCTGGTGTTTACACGTGTAAAAGGAGTCTTTGGCTCGTTTGACGAGACGAGTTGCAAGTGCTTGCGCCTGCAAATACTTGCACACAGCGCCGCGGACTCGTCTGTCAGCTGGAGGAGAATGGAGGAGTTTATGTGCCTTGGTCAAGTTCCCCTCCTGACTAGAAGCTGGCGTATTTTGAGGTTAACAGCTCTTCTTCTCTTACCCCCAAAAAATAATGATATGATCCCGAAGCTACAAATGCTTTGCTCGCTGGAAAAAAGAAAACAACGATGTGAGAGAGTTTTTTAATATTTTATTTTTAACCATGAGGAGGTACATAGGGAGGTCAGGATAAAAGAGTCAGCAAAAGTTCGAGTACAAGAAGAAAATAATAAGGATTAAATAAGATTGTTACAACCTCATGTTGTCCTACAGTGTCAACGAAAGCATTTGACATGAGGTTGAGGATAGGGTGGCTAACAAAATTATTCCCTGGAAAAGGTCCTTTAATTGTTTTTAAATATTCTCAATAAACAAAGGAAGGGAGTCAAGTAGAAGAAATAACACCGAAAAACAGACAAACACCAAAGCTACCCATGAATGTTTATGGACACCGTTTTATTTAAAAGAAAATGAGACATTTCCGGAAGATTTCGGGTCTTTCTACATCTTCAACGCTCCTTAACTCTCGTTTCCGAAGTTGGTTGTGGATTGCGGTTCCTTGCTGACGACATCGATCTGACGTAAACGACGAGGAAATCAAGAGAAATTAAAAGTCATTCAAAAGGAAGTGACCTCCGAGTTTGTCCGCAGTCGCTTTATTGATCAACAATTAGAAAGGTTGGGGCCCGCCACTGTTGCGATGCTGTCAACGGGAACGGTGATGAAGACGGGAAGGCATGCGAGTTATCCAACCTTGGTCGATGCTACCTCCTTCCTTACTTTTCAAGATGTCGACTATGGATCACGTGCATCTCACGGTCAAACAAGGGTCCAAAATACTGTACATACAACCCAAACCAGAACAGTAGCTAGCCATTCTCTTTGGGGTGGGGTTGACAGAGGACAACATCACATGTCCGATACTCTTATTTTGAATTTACCGTTATCCAAGGATAAAACCCACAACAAACTACAAACAACCCCACCACACAGACAATAATGTCCAAATCCAGAAAACATCAACACAAATAAACAATAACTTTAATTGTTCCACATCTTTGCAAACACAGACGTTTGGTGGTACACGGCAAGAATCCAATCATCAGGTTGAGAGGGAGGGATTCGCAAGTTTAGCCTCTCGGATATATGTTCATGTCGCAGTTGACAGCTGGACTTGTTGGCGAGGCTGTTGATGTGGAGGAGGTCATCAAAGGATACACAAAGAATGTCAGTTATTGGCTGGAGACGACACAGGGTCTCAGACAAACACAGAAAACTGTGCTGGAGAAGTTTGGAAACGAACAAAAACAACCACCATTCATGAAGCCAAAGGAACTTTTTTCTTCAAAAAAAAAAAATAAAATAAAATAAAAATAAAGCTACGCTGTTAGGGGATGTCAGAAAATTTGAACCCCGACATCATCTTTCCTCTGTTTCTCTCCTCACTCTGTCCCACATCATACCTAGTGACACATACCCGTAAACACAGAAGCTTTTAGCCATGTATAAATACTCATATCTTCATCGTTTGAATAGGGATCTGTATGTGCGTTTGCGTGCGTGTCCGCGTGAGTGCGTGCACCACACGCTGCGATGCCAGGCCCTCCTGCTGTCCGACACTGAGCCGTTCCTGATCCCGCTTTTGTCTCACTCACCTTCTGTCTCTCTCGCCTTTCAACTCCAGAGCTTTCTTCCCGCCTGCATGACCGGTTCAAGGAGCTGCTGCTAAAATCCCCGTGAAAGGCCGCCACAAGAATCCGGCCAACCCCCCAATTTCTTTCTGTCTTTCCGCGTCTGTAATTGAATTGCCAGCACAGAGAGAGAGAGAGGGAGTTCGATGAAATTCTGTCTCTCGCGTCTTCTCGACACGGGCTTACGAGATTTATGTGCTGGATGGCCGTATCAGACAGCTGTGTCTGTGGGGCCCTGGGATAATCACAAACTTTTGGCACCTCCGCGCACTATCTGGCGTCTGTGCCGCGCGTTGCAGGGTCTGAACCTCCGGACTGCAGGTCTGTGCTGGGGCAGTGGCTGCTGGTGTTCATAGACAGTTTTACAGCAGTTTGCAAAATATGTGCTAACTTCTCTCTCACTCCCCTTCCTTGTATGTTCTCTCTTTCTCTCCCCTTCTACCCCATTTACAAAAATGGAAGGGATGCAAGTAAAACGATGGACATGAAGGGTTTGAAGCACAGTCAGACAGACCAGACCAGAAATCAGATGAATAAAGAGAGTACAAGGTATGTCTCAAAGTCATATTTCTGTTCTCACACGCACATGAATACACACTTCCCCATTGACACACACACGAAAATGTAAGGTGTACACACAAAACAAAATCCTGCACGTGCGCAAGCAAAGAAAGTTAATATGTGCGCTGTTTCCATAGCTACAAACATTTCTGAATATGATAACTCCCTTTTGTGTGTTTAACCCTGGGTACAATACTACAAGGTTACCTAGACAATAGCTTTGTTGTTGATACGTGATACAAATATAAACTCACGCGCGCGTCTTCGCAAAAGATTGCTTTTATGTTTTTGTTTTTTTGGTTTTTTTTTGTTTTTTTCGTTTTTTTATTTTTATTTTTGCTTTTTTTGTGGGGGGCTGCTTATTACTTCACAAATTAGCACAAAAAAAAAAATCATCGTACCAAGCTTAATTTTCATTTTCATTTTTATCAACGACTTATCACAGCCAAGAGCAGTCTCCATGCCAGTTGTCCCCCGTGCGACGTGCGCGCCGCCGTGTGAAGGCCCCTGAAGCCAAGTTTCAAGCGATTCCACGTGTTTCAAACTTCAACCTCGTGAGGAAAGTCCTCCTCGCCAGACATTCGATTTGGGAAGCGGACACGGGCGTAAAAGCTGGCAGAAAGCGGTATTTAGCCATGCATGCCAGCGCCACCGACGGCAAGACAAGAAGCGTGATGCCCATGACCCTGGGCACGGTGCCGAGCGTTCGCCAGGGGTTAGGCCAGCCTCCGCCGCAGAGGCTCTGCACTCCCATGCGCGCTGGCCTGCACTCGGCATCTGTTTTCGTCAGCACCATCACGACGAGATGAGGACTTGACCCCCCCACCCCCTACACACCTCCTGGCCCCCTGCACCCGAGTACATACCCGCGCAGGATGATGTGTTTGGCTACCGCCTACCTACCCGTTCGTTAAGAGAATTCTTTGCATAAATTTCTCGACATCGTAGTCGGTAATAGCGGGGGAAAGAAAAACCATTATTGCTGGTAGGGTATTTTTAAACCACGTTATGCAATCACAGTAGGGGAAAATATTTGGATAGAGATTGGCAAATATTTCTAATGACATATTGCTTCCATATTATTAGTATTTTTTCCTTCCTCCCCTTCCTCTGTCTCTCTCTCTCTGACATTAAGCACACTTTTGCGTTTACATAGTGTTATAAATAAAGTACTGGAAATAAGCGATAAGTGGTGGAAATTTCAAGGCTAAGCATAGCCACACCAAAGGTTCATACATTCATTCATCCCTTCATTGTTACCAGTTGACCGACGGTCATGCTGATCCAACGATACTGGTCGTCGGGTGGGTAGGTAAACAGGTAGACAGACAAAGCCAGCAGTTGATAAGATACTCAACAAAGGACTATCTTGGGTGATAGTGAATGAATCTTGCAAGGAGCGACGAGATTAGTCCTTAACGGTCGCAAACCAATTCTTGCTCTGTCCACCTCGTCGTCGACTTCTCTCCATGGTACCCTGACGGAAGGTTCTCGATAGAATGTCCTGACGGGTCACATAGGTTGCAAGCTTTTTTTCTAAAAGTATCATGGGTGGATCATATCATGGGTAAACTGATCTGTAACTAATAGCAGCCAGATATTATAATAATGGGCAGGCAGCGGATGGAACCGTTGCTCGGTCGCCTGGGAAAGACAGACGCTTCAACGCCAGACGTGGACGGGACCGAGGCTTACTGTGAACACTGAGCGCGTCAGACGCCGATGGAAGTGAGGCTGACATGAACGTCAGACAGTGCATTTGCATGTGTTTAAGCTTCGTAATGTCTGTGAATGGGACATCCGATTTGCTAACACTAGACTGGCGGTGGACCTTATAAGCAGACGCTTAAGTGCATAAAGGTCGCGAACTCGGGTCTTGTCATTGGGTGGATTGGAACTTCTTCAACCACATTCACTCTCCTTCCTTAAAATGTAATATGATCTTGGAGTGCTTAAATATCATTGTCTTTTTGTAAATCCGGTACGTTAAAGTACGTAGCCATGTGTAAATTCCTTTAAACTGCAAAACATATATATAATAATGAAGTTTTGTGTAATCAGTGTTATAATGGCAAAGAAAAAAATTTTGTGTGTGCTTTGAGGATGTTATATTTTGGTGTGTAAAAAATCTCATGAATAAGTGAAAAAAAAATTCTTTTTGCATTTGTTAGGGGATTTAAAATTTCTTAGCATCAAAATAATCTCACCATAATTTATCAGACTCGACAGTCGCCATTGGATTAGTTTTTATATCTTTTCCTTTCATTGTAGTTCTTTAAAAAGAGTGGAATGATATTAGACAGAGAGCTTGCAAACGTCAGTTTTAATCTCTTGAGTGAAAAAATCTTAGCTGATATTGAATTTTTTTTATTGGCTTTTCATTTCCATAAATGAAGTCTTTCAATCTGTAGAGCCTGCGTCTGTAGCGCTTGAGTGTATTATTCGTGTAAAGGTGGGGAGGTAATAGGAACCAAGATATAAGGAAACTTGGATTCAAATTGAAAGAAACTCAGGTGAAATACACTCTAATATAGCACATTTTAAAGTGAATAAGCAATAATCTTCATGAAAAATCATATTAAAAAGTATGTAATAATATTGAATAAAATAAATGAATTAAAATAAAATAAAATAAATCACATGTAATTATGCGTGTTGATAAAGAAATTCGAATTAGGAGTATGTATGACAATAATGCAAGGAATAAAATAAGGAAAACAAAGATTGAGAGAACGATACAGAACACGACAGCCTTCAACTTTTTCTGTCTTCGGTATTCGTGTGCTCACGACGGTGGTCCTGAGAGGAAAAACAAACAAAAAGAAATATGACAGCTTTCAGGAGAATGTCATTGAAAAAGTTGCTTCATTCCGTGATAAGGGCAGGATGCCAGGAGGGAGGATCGCCTCATTAATGATGCTTTTATTATTCCTCTGTAGTCTGAGGTATCCCCAGCCCTCTATGGAGTTCAACAACTCGGGTGAGGTAGACCATGCCACACGGGTATTGAATCGCTTGGTGTGCTCGCATCCACCCGACTACTGCTGCACTAACCACTTGACTTACTATTTGTCTGCTTGTCTGTCTGTCTGTCTGTCTGTCTGTCTGTCTGTCTGTCCGTCTCGTGATCTGTCTTATATCTTAACCTGACAGACAATTGATTGCATAATTGTATGTCACGTGTGATTCTGTTTTGTATGGTCTACAGTAACAAGCTATTTGGTAGTTAATACTATGGTTAGTGTGGCACGTAAGATAAAGGGTTGGTAAGGTAGACAGCAATCAGCAAACATCAGTGCTTTCAGACGCCATTAAGACGTCACGTGCAAGTCTCGAGCAGAAAACTGATGAATTATTCGCCTACCGCACCACGCCTCACGTTAACCAGAGTTTTGTCACATCCAAACTTGCTTTCACTTTCAGAAACACCGACCAAGAGAATATTCAAAGGCGCGTATATATGCGAAAACAATTATTTCACGTCTTCTTTCGCTCTAAAAAGGGGGATCATTCTGCAACAGAACAACAGTAGTCCCCCTTCCTCCCTGCACCCCCCGTATCGATGTTGCTTCAGATAGCACTCCATCATGGCGGATGTGCAGCTCCTGCCTGCTTGCAAATGTCAGCAGCTGGTGAAGGCCCTGGCATCTGATGCCCTCCACCTCCATCACCTCCACCGCCTTGGCCTCACAAACGACGTCTGATGGAGTCTTGACTGTTTATTACGTCAGCTCCTCGGCCTGCACGAGCAGTGTTTAGGTGCACGTGGGGACGTCATAACATTATCTGCTCAAAAGCTTCCCGAGACTTTATCACTCGGCTGGTCTCAATAAAATTGTCCTCCGTGCAGGGAGGAAGAAAGTTGAGTCATTTGTGTGATCCATAATGGAGATTTTTTTAATCGCAGGATGATATACTGAATGTTTGTAAGCAAAATACACTTTTTATAACTGTGACATTATTTGGGTGAATCGTACACCGAGCCACACTGTGACTAAAGATACACAAGTCAAGTCAGATAAAGTCAAATGCCAAGAAAGATTACTTCTGTCCATTCGTGACAACACACCTTTCAATTTATTTTAGATTATTATTTCTGAATTTTGTTTGGTTTAATTTGATGTTATTGTTATATTTTTTTTTTTTTTTTTTTTTGCTATTGTTGAATTACTTTGCTTTTGCGGTTCGTTTTTGCGGTATTTCCGATGCAGATTCTGGATATAAAGTTGACATTAGACAACATAATCCAACTTACTGTATTCGGTTGTAAATCAGGGGAGCTAAGCGAGTCAACCGGAAGCGCATGTGATGACACTATTACCACCAGCGCCGCCATTAGTCACGGCTGTCGCGTGATATCTGCCATTGCCCGTCGGCGGATCCCTGGTGGTCCAGCGGCAGCGCCTGTTCACTGCAACTGGAAAAAGATCTGCTCGACAGCAAGAACCTCAGTTCTGACAGGGAGGTAGAGGGAGCGGAGGGAGAGGAAGGGGCGGAGGGAGTGTAAAAACGAGGCTGGTGTGTGTTTGTCATATCCGGCACTTCCTCTTTGTTTCTGTAAAGTGTGTTTGCGTGCTGCGTCCTTGCACTGCCCATAATCGCACCCACCGAGCTTTCTATGACGAGGGTCAGAATATTTATCGACACCTTACGTCATTTTAGTTCTGAGGACGCTCACAAATTTCTGTTGCAGCTGAAAAATGTCTCCGTTGCCCTGACGGTTTGTGGATGGTTACATAATACAGTGAGCCCAAGGCTGTTTCATCTGTCCTCAAAACATCCCTTTGAACCCGGAAAGGTCATCTTTCTTCTTGGTCTCCCCAAACCACCTTTGAATGTGCCGAAAGCACCTCCCCTTTACTATCCACCATTTTTGTTCACGTGATACTGCCAAAGATACAAAAACATCATTGACAGAAATAAGGTCACATGACCTTACAAGCCTGCATGATGTTCATTGATGTTTGTGATCATCTTATGGCTTATGTCCCAGAGATATACTTAATTTTAAATTTAAATGTACGCATTTCCTTTCAACTTGTTTTCGATCCATTTATGTTTGTATAAAACAATTTAAATTTTTTAAATTTGTCTAAAAACATAAACTGTCAACATGCCCAGAAGCTGGGTTTTCATCGGGCGCTATGCACTAACAACCAGCAGTTCTGTGTTGCCAAGGCAACGCCTCTAATATCTGAAGTGATTATCGTAAGATTACGATGACGGAGGGTTACCAAGCATTTTATTTTATCACTTCCTTGCTCTCCTGTCTTCCTTTTCTTATCGATCGACAGAGAATCTAAGTTTTCCAGAAAAAAATATATGGTTTGCTGTCCCTTCCCTGACTTCAGTTAGGGGCCAGGGTCTGTGAAATTATATGCTGTTGGATTGTTTTCATTATTTGTTGTCTTATCACGAATGTTTTGATTATATGATGCTGGATCCCAGATATTTTAATTGTGTGTTGTGAGACAAAATATTTGTTTTGTAAGATTACACGAGTCACAACAATTCATCGTGGGACACACGTGTTCACTGTCTGACTGAATATTAAAAGTTTTAAATTATTTGCTGTCTGATCGCAAAGGTTTTAATCATGTGCTGTCGAACCATGAATATTTTTATAGGCTGTCTGGAATCATGATGAAATTCTGTTATCCCAGGACTTCAAGTCTTCCGATTGAGTGGAAATACAACAATTAAATTATCAATCCACCGTGAACTGCATTGCACGAGCGACCAAACTCACCAACATACATACGTGAACATTCCCATGAACAAACGCGCACACTTGCATACTCACTCATTTCACAAAGAGAAGGACATGCACACGCATACACGCTTACACACACATAGTCACACATAATGAAATAATATATATACACACAAGTAAGGACGCGCGCGTAAACACACACACACACACGCACACTTCACAACACTCACACCCTCGTCCACTTTCTTCTTTGACTAGCAAACAGAAGCAACCTGTTGTAAGTTATTTTTGATGAGTCCACCATCAGAAGCCACATCGAAAACCCTGTCAACCACCAGAGTGTAGGAGGCAACATCACGTGACTTTGTAGAAAATGTTTTTTAAATGTTTTGTCTGGAGTAGGGATTACAAGGGCAGGAAAATCCGTGCAGTAAATTCTTTGAAAACATCAAAAATATTTACAATATATTTAAATTATCGAGTTTAACACTCCCTAAATATGCATTAGTTTTTTTCATTACCGAAAATGTTGCTGTAAGTGTGAGTCTAGCACTCAGACTGACGATTCTGATAACAAAAGGAAGGAAGGAGTATCGGATGAATGTTAAACTCGATGAGTTCTGTCGGTCTGTCTGTTTCGCGAAGCAAGCGACTGTCCCGACTCTTAGATATCCTGAGTGGTGAGTGTGCACACACGACTACAGGTAATATTCAAGGCAAATAATCAATTAGCTGTCGTCTTATCAGCGGAATATTGTGGTTGTTTACCCGGGCACTGAGTAATCACTCAAGAAAGTTCAAGCCACCAGCATGAACCACAGCAACAACAGCAATACATCTACATTTACAAAACTCAGACGAAATTTTAGTATGCAAAAATATCAATTCCTCACACCTGAACCCACAGCTTGTATGTAAATATTTCAAACATATTATCATGGTGAATAGACGGGAGTAAACTTATTTGTGTGTCGAGGGAGAAGGATTTTACCTTGTCACGTGATCCCCCATGTTTTTAGTGACGCACCCCTTCATCACCCCATCAACCCCCACCTACCACCCGATTCCCTCGCATCAAGAGACTCGTCTCGGGATTTTTACGAGCTGCTGTCGTCTACGGTGCCAGAAGCAAAAACGCGGAACATCACCGAGGCATGCAGACTGTAAACAAAAGCTCGTCAAGAACGATGCTCAGCAAAGATGAGATGCTACACAGCAGCATGGCAGACAATGAGCAAAAGATTCAAAGACTTTCAGCTACCGATAATATTTCGTCACCCTAGTCGTTTGCAAACTTGTCCGACATTCTCGAGTGCACGTACATTGTTTTTGATGAGAGGGAAAAAAACTTAAAAATATTGGTCTGAGACACTTGTAAAAAAATATGAACATAGAAAAGGAAACTACAAAGGCACGTGTAGCCAAGGAGAAGGTCTTCGTACATACAAAAAAAAATTATCTGTGGAAAAATATCAATAAGCATGGCACAAAAACTACCCCAGGTATATACTGTTACCCCAAAATCCACTTTGAGCTGATAATTTCTCAAACAATTAAACGAACAAAGTAATGTAAAAATTTCAGATGACCAAAGAGAGAGAAAAATTGCTTTTTTTGTCAGAACAAGATCCAGCTCTCAGCAGTATGATTTGGGTTAAAGGAATATTATGAACAGGATCAGCTAAGAGAGTTCTGGATTTCATACCCACAGTTCCATTCTCACCAGAGGAACAATTCTCCGGTTTAAAAAAAGGCATTTTCTGGCCAGCTACACTCTTCAGCATTGTGTTTAGTTCTCACACAATTAAGACAGATTGGAAATTACACAGCTGGGATTGATGACCAGAAAAATGTCTTTTCATCAACCAGTAATTTCTGATTTATCAGGAGAGCTAAATTGCGGAGAAAGGAGAAACATGGTCAACCTTAGACACGTTAAACCACTCACAGATTACTGTCCCTGCGGCCGCTATAGACCACCAGACCTACATGTTCTATCTTAAAAAAAAAAAAAGTCTTCCATAGCAGAAGTCTGAAAACACGCGGCCCTGTTGTTCACGGTGTGGCGACTGACAGACAGAAAGATATCTACGATGTAGATGCAGAGAGAAAGAGAGATGTTAGAGAGAAAGATGGCGACAGGGAGGACGGGCGTCGCGAGGTGATGTTGCGATAACACAGCACTTCAGCAGCTGGCCCCATCTTTATGTGCTGCACGCACCCGTGCACCCGTCCTCACACACCCACCCGTCCTCCCACACCCACCCGTCCTCCCACACCCACCCGTCCTTTCACACCCACCCGTCCTCCCACACCCACCCGTCCTTTCACATCCACCCGTACCACCAACACAGTCGGAGGAGGACTATTTTGACACAGCTGCCACAGAAACTTCCTAACAAGTATTTTTTTTCTTCAGCATTAAACTAAACTGTGTCCTGCGACCTATGTCGGGTTCAAAGGTTAGTTTGTCCGGTTTGATAAGGGTTCCACTATATCACAAAATAAATAAATAACAATCGAATGGATGAAACGTCAGCTGGAAAAATTAATCAATAAATAGAAAAAAAATGGGGAGAAAAATAAAATATTGAAGAGAATAAGATAAAATCTCCTACATCCTCTCCTTTTTGCTATCACAGTCTGGAATCTTTGAAACTTTTTTATTTCCTTCTGTATGAACTTTGATAAATGTTCCAAGAGTCTTGGATTAAGTTGGGATGATGTATATATATATAAAACATAAGCCTGAACTCAATCTCATGCGTGTGTAATGTTCAATCAGTTCCGCTTAGTTAATGAGCTGCTCTCTACCTGGGTAACAAGAAAATGTCTTGTCCGACCACAAAGCAACAGAATCAGTTCACCTTCAAAAAATGATCAAAGGATGTGAAAGAGGGTCATGGTGGCTACAGATGTGAGTGAAATGGAGATAATTGTGTCAGTGGCAAACTGTATGGATGATAGATGATAATAGATGATAAAATTTCTAAGAAAAAGAATTAACTAAAAAAGCTAATATACTTTGATACCAAAATGTAGATACCAGATTGTTACATCTTAATCTCAGTACCTTGTCAATGGTATTTGTTGTCTGTACAACATTGCAATATACACGAAAATATAAACAAATTTCTGTGGTTGAATTGATTTCAAGGAGGGAAGATTTGAGGAATCACACTTACCTGATAAAACGCCATAGTCTTGGGTGGAACGCTCTACGGACACCCCACAAATGTGTAAACAAGTGTTTAAAATGTAGACATAGAAAAATACCCTAGATATACAGTTTGTTTCCTTACTTGTTTGCTGTTGACTGGGAAAGAGGAAGAGATAAGAAAGATGATAAAATTGCCAAAAAGATTTGCATGTACTTGCCCAATAACAACGATCGACACAAAGATCAAATTCGCAAAATAGAAATTAATAATAATCAAATAAAATTATTACATGAAATAGTAAAGAGAAAAGAAACCACTTCCTGTCATTCGCTCTGTTGATCAAAGTTAGACAAGACAGAGTCAGAATGGCGACTAACACAGCCACGCCGTCAAACGGCTTCAATGAGGGACGAAGATGAAGAGAGGAGCGAGTGGGGCGAGTGGGGCGAGTGGGGCGACAGGGGGGAGGCATCTCTAGCGAAGGGGAAGCCACCCACAAGAAAGACGTTCGTCAATGATTCCAACAGACCTTCGCGGCATGTCGGGAGTTGTCTGCACCTGAGCCATGCCGGAGTACTTCTGGGAGGGAGCCACGGATGTCAGGAGACGACTTGTAACAGTAAATCGTTCGAAGTTTCTAGACTTGCTTTCCCGAAGTCGAAACATTTTACTTGGTCTTTAATTTTCGCTTAAATACTTTTAATAAAATTAAGAACAATCGTATGATCACCGTTGACTTTAAAAACTTAACAATAAATATGTTTGTTTGTGTGCGCGCGCACCTGTTTATATGTTTGCTTGTGTGTTTGTGTGCGTGCGAGAGTACAGTACACACCACACTGCTCTCCGACTAGCTTCATATAATTATAAAAAGCAGTGGAACTCAGAATAATATGAAGAAGGAAAAAGAAAATGTGGATTTTTTTTTAATACGTGAGCGATAACATCATCCGGCTCCACAGCATCTCACGAACGCCGTCGAACTAAATGGATTCTTCGCTAGCAGCGGCAGATAACCGGACAAACTCTAGAGGGCGCACAGACCCCCAAGACTCAACTGCCGAAGAAGCAAGAGTGAAATAAAAGGCAAGGAAAAGGTAGATTGAAAGCAAAGTGAAAGAGGGAGGGGAAGGAGAAGAGAGAGAAAGAGAAAGGAGGAATAAGGGTCCAGAGGGTGCAGTATGCGATAGTAGGAGACAATAATGCATGCGCCTCGTAAAATTCTTGCTCGCCTTGCTTTTGTCAGCGAAACAAACATAAAAGACAGATTCGGTGAACTGCTTGCCTCCGTGCGTCCTTCTTCATCTCCGCAATGAAAACATCTCGCTGTCAGGATTTTTTATGCACAGTTGCCCTCGTTACTGAGTGCACACGATGAGAAAAGTTGATGAATTGATCTGCCGATATCGGGTCAGTGATTGACAGAGTGAATGAGGGAGTGAGGGAAGAAAGAAGGGAAGAAAGGACGAGATGGAGAGGAGATGAGAGAAAAGTTGAGACAAAACTCGCTTTCAGATCCACGTGATCATTGTTTCAAAAAATTGTTAATTTTATATTTTTAAATTAGAGAGGAAAGTAACCTACATAGGCAGAAAAAAGAATACAGTCTAGGTTTTTTGTAAACTGTCTCCAGACAATTCAACAAATGTCCATTAAAGAGTTCGATGTTAGAAAGCAAAACAAAATACTAATTTACATAGGTTACAATAAATTCTTGTCCATCTTTGTCAAAATATTCTATCGACTGGGCGAAGTTGTGGATCATTTAGCACTTAAGAACGAATCATAATGGCGCAAAAATGATCACATATCTCTTTAAGTAAGGAGCTTCCGATTTAAAAAAATATAAATCCAAAAATCATCGAGTTCCACACACATGCACTCGCATGCCAAACCTGAAGACAGATCTCTGATTTTATGCGATGTCCGCAAACAGAAAACACGATCGTTTGAGCCCCAAATGGCCGCCTTTTTATCCTGCACTTTCACCCACTTGCAATCCCAGTTTTTAATGAAAGTGCTTTTAGGGCCATCTTCACCAGCACACCACCATCCTAGCAAGGGCAGATCAGCTGAAATTTAATTGTAGCGGAAGCTCCGGACCAATGAAGTGTTGACTGCGTGCGCATCTACAGCTAGGAGGGCAGATACCATCCGGTCAGTTGCCGGGTGGCAAGGGATGAAGTCTAAACAGTCTGTGATCGACTACTTGTGGGTGTAATCCAGTTTACCGGGTAGCGTTTCAACTCTCTTCCTCCCATGCTCCTCCCCTGGTGCTCTCGCAGACACCGACGCCCCGAGGCGGTCTCAAAAAGAGGCAGCAGGGGACGCAATCAGGAAGGCAGGTTGATCAGAACATAATTCAGAAAGCAGGCTCGTGAGAACGAATGAAGAGTGGTGCCCCTTGGAGAGCGGGACGGTGGGCAGACGGGTAGATGATGGAGGATGCTGTCTATTTTTAGGTCAGTGACGCCACACAAAAGACAGGAATAGAAAAGTACACGAAAGACGAACTTGTTAAAAGAACTTAGTTCAGACTCAAGAAAGAAAAATATTCCAGACGCCATGGAACGGTAAGAGAAAGAAACTTTGAAATAAAATAATCTGAAACTTAGACAAAGTGCAGACGAAAAACTTTTTGTAAAGGCAATCAGAAAATATAAAACTTGCCTCTTGGCTAATAGCTTGGTAAACATCACGTGACTACATGCCATGCATTTTGTGTGTCGCGCTCATCGTGCGGAGTTTTTGTATTACACTTACAGAGGGCTTTACTGAACTTTTATTTTAAAATCGAAGTCTGTGCTTGTTTAAGGACTTGTTTTTGTTTTGTTTTGTTTTGTTTTTGTTCTCCGACTGCTGTCATAAGCTGTCGAGGATGTGCGTGGTGGACAATGAAGAAGGCTTTTGTATTTCGCCGTGCAATTGCTGTTCTGTCGGTTATTAAGGTATTGTTGTTTCTGCTGCTGGTGATGGTCGACATGTGAGATTGGAGTGAGGCTGCTGCTTCAAGAATGAGCACTCTAATACATCCTTTCATTCATCTTGGTCTACAGGCTTGCCTTTCTATTTTCTTACAAGGCTGGGGAGAGAGAGTTTTCCAACCAAAGCCCGAGTAGGCCTTGATCCAGCCACCTTTCTCCAACCCCATCCCCAGCCAGACTATCGTAGTGTATATATGTATACCAGTTATTTTGTTGTCACATTCTTAGTAAGTCTTTGAACTTATTCGACGAGCTAAAAGGTTTAACTACTTTATGTTACCTTCATCACAGAAAGAGCTTTATATCAGTGTATTGGTATCTCTATCCAGACAATAAATTCTACTCAGGTAAAGGTGAAACTTTCAATACCACACAGACTTCGGGCCCTTTTACATACAGCGCCGATGACAACGCGCTCGTCACGCAGGTCAGAGGTCGGACGCTGCACGTGTCTAGGGTCAAGCGCGCTGGCAGAAGGTTCTAGCGAGCGAGGGGCGCTGCGAACAAGAGAGGTGGAGTTAATAAGAGAGGCAATGTGTTTGCTGATGTCGTATTTACCAGGCGTTGTGTGTGGGGCCTACAGAGATACAGACAATGGAAGACAAAGAAAGTCCCAGACGCGGTTGTCAGACAAGTTCTGTATGAACTGGATCCACACAGGCTCGGGGCTACAAACTGAAATTAAATCTTACAACTCCCACTATCGTACATCGTCACTTCCTTCCAACATTATTTCTCTACCTTTCATGATATCAAATGATGACTACGATGATGATAACGACTACCGCTCTAATGATAAATACTATCATAATAATCACTCTTGAACAGCGCTCTTGCCTGAAAACATTATAGTGCATGACAGAAATAATTATTATGTTAATTAATAATAGATAGGCCAGCATCGATGAACTTATAAGTGTATACAATATTTTTCTGATTCATTGATGAAAACTGGAAAACCTCACCCAAAGAGGAGAGCAGAGGACTAGCTTTGTAGCTTACACACTGGAAACAAGGTCTAATATATTTTCTATTGAAAACATTTATTCACTTCTTGACAATTAGGATGTATTCATTTATCCTCGGGTCGACCAGCGAGAGGATAGATCTTCCAGAAAATGAAAATAAACCTGTTCTGTAAGTAGTGTTTTTCCCTGGAGTTTGCTAAAATACATTAATATGCCCGAGCTGAGTTTCTGGCGTCGAGGGAAGTTCAGAAGCAAAAAGACCGGTGAAAGAATGAGTATTCTTCTAAAGAATAGAATGGAAGAAAATGGAAGATAAAGTCTTTCAGCAGCATGGACAAAACGAACTCATCTTCATTTTCCGTTGGCCTGAGTATTCTCGCTTGAGAAGAAAAGAAAACTGCGAAAAAATGTTTTCATATGGAAAGTGGCCCTCGGAACATGTGTGTGTAAGAGTGTATGTATACTTGTGTGTAGAACGATTTCCGTCTGGAATCTGTTCTCTGAACAATTGACCTTAACCTCTCACATCCACACTATTCACCATGATTGGTCTGTTCACATTGACTAGACAGACATTCTGTGTTCACTGCTGCGGTTAAATGCTCAGTCGGGTGTGTGGCGGGAAAGAAGAGATTAAATGTCACAACCTTCGTCTGGATGCATGCTAGGAGCTCTTCTTCAAACGGAATTTATTTATGGAGAAGCAAGACACCTAGAAATTACTGTCTCTAAAGTTTTCTTCAGCCCATCCACTCCTACACCCACACAGGTTTCTATGACTTCTGTTTACGACAATGCAAAAAAAAAAAAAAGAAAAAAAAAAAAGAAAAAAAGAGAAAGACCTGTAAGTGTTTCAGTTCGTTTGGTTTTCAGCAGGAATATGTCCCCCTTAAGGCGGAGGGACATTTTACTATAATCTAATTTTAACTTTAAAACAGAAAAATATAACTGATATAATTTTGATACCCGGAACTTCGGTGTTCAAACATTTTGGCGTATCCAAGGGGAATTACTCCAGATTACTGCAGATTACTCCAGCCAATACAAATACAAAAGTTAATAAAATTGTCATTTGTAGGCCACATCATCGTTAATGTAAAATAAAACACTCGTAAGCATGGTAAATGTGCATACGCGTGCGTGGGTGTGCATGACTGTGTGTGTGTGAGAATTGATGCATTCCTGTTTGCGAGTGCGTCCTTCTTTTACAGCACTTTTTTCTCGTTAGTCAACATCAGTATAATTTTGCAGTTTTGTGGACAAACAAACGATGACAACAGTATAAAACACACAGGCTACCCCAGGCTGTGATTGCTGTTACAATATGGATTAAAAAGGCGTGTCTGTGAATGATTGGCTTATAAACGTGTTTCTGTAACACCATCGACCTCAGAATATTGACTGGAATGGAAGGCAAACTGTTTGCATGGCAGGTAAGAACATTTTACCACCTTCTCACGCTGGTTGCACGAATCTGTTTAATTGGCTTTGTCAGTGCCAGAAGGTTTCAGTGCCAATCATGTAAATATTGTAAACCACAGGACTTTAGCAATGCTGTGCGTGTGTCCTTTCAGAAGTCTGACAACTGATTGAATTAACACGGTTTAAAGAGTTCTGGAAGACCACAAGACGAGAGAGTACTCAAGCAAAACAGAAACAGCTGATAAAAAAATAAACTGCAATGAGCAGTACTCACCCAGCGTGATAATTTCCGTCAGGCAGCGCGCGCACTGCAGCAGGACCAGCCCCAGAAGGAAGAAGGTGGAGAGTCGACGCCAGTGGCGGCTCGTCATTTTGCACGTGCGACACGAGCACTTGCAGCCCACGGCGATGACGCACTTGCGCTCCAGGAAGGATCCACATAGGCGCACGACGATCCACAGGCAGTACAAAGGATCCACAAGACACAAAAGACTTGAGACACTCGTCAAGAGGAGAACACTCTCGCTCTCAACGGTTTTTCTCTCGCTCGCTCGCTACTCGCGCGTGGTGAGTAAATTTCCGGGAAATTCCCGTTAAGTTGACAGAAGGTGTTCCAGACAGCCGCCCACCTTTGGCCTCCGTGCTGTTAACAGGAATTTTTCCGCCAGTAGAGCGAAGGATCTACCATCTACAAAAATGTTTTATCCTTGTCCATCTACTTTTTAAATAGTTTTTGTGTGTCAACACTACGCGTCCTACATTTCAGACAAAGAATGTCCTCGACTACTCATCATGGTGGAAGAAGTGGAAAACAAAAGATTCGATGTCTATTATTTCGTGAAGGTGAAGAGAACTTCAAAGAGGCTCCATGTCAGGTTCCTAAGTGTCAATGGCATTTGTCTTTGAACTCGAAAACTAAAAGGTGGCTGGCTTGGGAAAAACCAATCGTTGTCTCCTAAAAAAGTGAACTCGAAAAACTTATCCTCTGTGTGATATTTCTTAAGACGCACAAATCCAGAAAAGAACTTCATACTTCAAAGTCTAGAAACAATCTTTGGGAGCAATACTTTTTGTAAAGAACACGTGCAGTCTTGTCGTTTTCTGAGCCCAAAATGCTCTCGTCGATAATTTATGACAAGAAAATAAAGTAAATACTTACATTACCACGTTGCCCTCTTTGGCCTTCAATGTTTCTTGCTTCAGCGTCAGGTAACATTTCTTTTGATGTTTTCCCATTAAAGAATATTGCTCAGTTTATTCTAGTCGTCGTACAGGTTATTTCTCACTTTCTCACCTGCACAGGTTTCTTTATGTCGAGGCTCAGTAGGATGTTGATACGGTAATATCATAACTCAGTCATCCCAAAAGAATATTATCCACGAATGTTCGCAGCCTTTTAAAAGCGGATTTAAAAAGTGTTCCACATGTAAGGAATATGTATCAAAAGGCTGGCAAATGGCGAAGACCGCATCACTCAAGGTGTGAACTGAAGAAGATTTCACACGGCACAGATGCTTCGCTCGAGTAGTTCTCAGGATTGTCGGTCCTTGCGTGGGTGACGATGAGATGGAGCCACTCGCAGCAACTCACAAACTCTCACTTAGCCTAGTTTCCGCGCAGACGACACCATCAAGCCGAGGACGCCCTCAATCACAATTACTCTTAACCTGTTTGCAAGACTCTTGGCCGTAATGGCCGACTTCGATGATTGAAGCTGACAAGCACGCCTCACCAAGAGGAAGAGGAAAAAATATTTTTTCAAAAAAAAAAATAAATGGTAAACTTGTGCGCCCAACGATCTCAGCACGTTGATCCGGAAGGAACGGCAGGCTCGCTAGGAACACCCCGATGACTGAGAGGGAGAGGAGGAGGAGGAGGAGGATGAGGTGGGAGAAGGATGACGTGGCAGACGAAATGGTTGGCTGCGTTCTGGCGATAAGCTCTGGAAACACAAGAACACCTGCCGACGCGGCGTCCTTTAAGTCTCTTCCACGCGCTGCTCACCGCTGGAAGTAAGTGGGGAGGGTGGGCGGAGAGAAAGGAAGGATGGAGGTAGTGAGGGGGGGTCGTGTCCTTCTGTGCGTATCGATCTCACGGTCCCCACTTCTTGTGCACACTTGGCCGCAGAGCGCTGGCAGAAGAGCGCGCCGGTGAACTCTGTGACCAGCAGCTCCTCCACCTTCTCCAGCCCAACTCCTCCACTGGTATACGCAGCAAGCAACTCCTCCTAATCTTTAAAGTATCGAGGGATTTGTTTTAATTTTTGAACTTCTAGGATGTAAGAAGGATGGAAGAATGTCTTAGCCAGCGTAGAAAATTAAACGATTATGTTTTTACAAAGTTTGTGTGAGAAAGGGAGAGTATGTCTCTCTCTCTCTCAAATGATTTTATTGAGCTTTTAGAGGAACCTAGAAACCTACTTTGAGTCCATGTGGACGTTTCCTGTAAGGTTCTGTGAGGAAGACAGCAGCGATTTCTTCAGAGCACTATACATTTTTTCTCCATCATTTTTCTGGGAAATAGCTTTCAGTTTTAGAATAGGTTATTCACTACAAAGGTTCAGGTAAATTTACTGGTGCCTTGATACTGTCACTTGGTAGTCCTCATTGGTTTTCTTCAAGAGCGAGCAATTGATAAGGTTAATGAGTGGGGAGAGTGGATTAATTTGGTAATCAAAAGGTCCTGATGAGTCGTTAACTAAAAGTAGTCCAGGGTGTACTCATATAGCAGCAGTAATGACTTGAAACTCTTTAAAGTTTTTCGCTGTTGAATATCGAGCCTTGCAACATCCCCGTAGAAGATGCACTGCGACGACCTGGTTGTGCAATCTTATGATGTAGGTCAGGGAACATTTCAGCAAATGTCTTCAGATTTCTGGAACACAAGTCGTTTTGAATTGTTAAGGTTTTCTCACAAACGGGTATGTGTGTCTTCTCTGGCCGGGTTCTCAAGAACTGTTTGTCCTCATGGTCTATGTCAAAGCCAGCACTCTGTGTGTATCTTGTTGAGACACAGTACAGGTAGGCAGTGCAGGTAGATACACACTAGTTATAATCGCTAGCAAACTCACTGACAGACTAAAACTTGTCTCTACATGCACTGTAGTCATCAAACTCTTCAAAACAATAAACTAGAAACCTCACAAGGCACAAACCAGAGACAGTACTCTGTACACTAAAACTCGTACGAAATGACATCGTACAAATTGTGAAGACTTTTCTAACGATATTTATATTAAAAAAACTAGAGAGAAATGTAAACAACTAAACATCTAGCAGTATGATATTACAACTGTCTATAAAACAAACTAGAAGTCTGCAGGACACAAGAAACATTCAGGAAGAATATTAACGGGCTAGCACTTCGTAAGACAACACGTTTCAAAAAAAATTGTCAAGTTCCAAAACAACTTCAGAATTGGGAACATTAAGGTTAATTAAACTTGTCTCAAGCAGTGTTTGCCAATGACAAAATCCGACCGATTTCACTTTTAGATATAACAAAGCAATTTCTCTTCAACCATCTTTTTTTCTCTGTAGGTGGGGTGGGATGGTCGGCTACACAGAGGTAAAAACTATCGAGATTTCAGGAAGGTATGAACACACCCCTCTTCTTCTAAGAAACAGAAATAAGCGGTAAAGATGAGAAGATCCCGCAAACACAATTACAGACGATTATACTCGGGTGGCCGTCTGATGTCCCTGAGGTAGGCCTTGATTATGTTTGATCCTTGATGATCTTCCTGCCTGACGGTCGGGTGAGAAAACAAAATACACTTCTAGGTCAGGATGAGTGAATGACCATCACACAGTGTGGATGAATATAACCTGAGTGGGCAGTAGGATTCAGATGACACTCCAAGAGCAGCCATTGGCAGCACGTGACACACTCCACGTGCAATGCCTCCTCTCCACTTCTTATCCCGCTCTCATCTCCTAATGAGTGTTTATTTAATTTGTTGTCACTGATCCCAACTCACTTTGCTGCTCGACAATACCGCCTCGATGTTCCTCTCCATGACTACAATTATTTTATTTATTTATTTTTAGCATGTACCTATGAGACTGGACAACAATACCTCGTTCATCATTTGTAATATTCGTCGTCTAGAGTATCGTTAGTGTTTTTATCTCCTGTTTCCTCTTCAAGAGATTCTCGATGAGAAAAAGTTTGGAGATTACGATGACTGGAGCCAGCGTCAAGTGCCCACGACTGGCATGGTGGTGGTAAAAACAGTTACATGAGATATTGCTCTCTCCCAAGTGTTTGTATCGATTGCATCCTCTCACATAACGGAGGCAGGGGCTCAACGGCTATTGGGAGATGCCAAGCATTGTTATTGTCTTTCACTTTCTTTTTTTATTTTTTCACCGTGAATTTCACTACAGACCTGTTTGCTTATCTCTCCGTCCTTTATATTTGCCTTCCGATTATTCGTGATATCTCTCTCACAACATTCTGCTGAAAACTGATTTTCAACCTTTCTGTCACACCTTGTCGCAGGTGATTTTTAATCTACTCTGGTATCATGTGAATGTGAAACAAATCTTATTCTGATACCAGTCGTGTGATGGGTGATCCCAATCTTCCACATTTTGTTCCTGACGCTGTCTCAATTTCCTGTTCTCTCCGTTTTAGGTTTGGTGACAAATTTTGACAGTAATGTTTTTTAATTTATGGATCTGTGTTTATCATCTCTATACCAAGTGTTCGCTGGTTGCTGTGGAATTGATAATAACAAAGATAACAGCGATAACAGGCATTGTTGCCATCGGCCTCACCAATCAGCTGTCGTCTGTTCCGACAAAGGAACCTGACGAGGGTCGACGATGTCACGTGTCAAACGTCGGCACGTGCTCCAAGAGGTCATGTGGAGGGGTCAACAATTTAGCGGAGTTGTTCTCCAACAGACATATTCGCGAGGAGCAGATGACTGACTTGCTACTAATTGCACGCTTATTGAATCTCTTCGACCTCACATAAAAATTTCGTAGACACCTCAGGTTTCCATTCTTGAACTTTGATGGCGGAAACAAGATCACGTGTGATGTTTGGAGTCGGTTCTAGAAGGTTTGGAGTACTCCGTGAAAAGACTGATTAAATATCACAATGATCACTTTCCAGGAAGAAGAAAACAAAATAAAAGCAAATATCCGGGTTTAAAAACTGTGTTAAACAAGCACAGCTCCAGGAAGCAGCACACAGAAGACATCCAGCTGTCGAGGGCGGGACAGTGTTTAGGGCGCAGTAAGTGTTAATCACAGTCGACAAGACACAACAAGAAGATGAGTACTCCACCACAAGACTCCGGAGCTCCAGACACTTTTGTCAGCAGTCAGAGGCGACGAGTCTGTCAAGCTCGAACACTGGGATACACAGATGAAGAAAAGCTGAGAGGGAAAGTTGGCAGCGACTTAATTAATCACTCGTAATGATGCACAGTCTGGGGGGTGATCTGTTGCTGCCAGCCGTGGGTGGGTCCCCCGCCATCAGTCCTGTCTGTGACGCAACTTTTTGCACTCGGTCAAAGACTGTGCTGCCCTCTCCACAGAAATTTACCATCTTGCAGACCGACACAGGCTCGATAACAAGTCCAACACCTCTCTGTAATCCTCGATACCGGAAGTTGAATTTTTACTCAGCCAACACTCGGAATAAAAAGTAAACAAGTCCAGCTTCACGCTTGAGTGAAGAGATACGGCCGAAGTTGTCTGCCCCTTTCCGTGCGTATCGACAGCAGCATCAGTCGTGGGTAGGTGGGTAGGTTGGTAGGTAGGTTGATGGTGGTGGTGGTAACGGCTAAAGCTGTGGTGTAGACGGTAGTGCAGTCGTCGTGATGGTAGTGGAGGGGGTGGGAACCTGACGCGAGACGGGCTGAGGGTAAGTCGCGGGCTGTCGGTGTTGGTGGCAGACTCGCCACGCGACTGGCACGCGGCGCGGCAACCCCCATAAGATGCAGCGCGCCAGCATCTCGCCTTGCTGACAGACAGACAATAAGAGACTCAAACTTTCCGCAGTGGTCGGTCACTACCTAAACTTTCTTCCCCTCCCTTCCCCTTCCCCTCCCACAGCTTTATACCTCCGTCAGTTCGTGCATGCGTGCATGAGTGCGTTCCCCTGTGTGTGAGCTTGCATATATGTACGTCTGTATATACAAACTATTTCTTTATACGTTAGTGTGTCTGTATGAGTGCCAGAGTTGTGTGTGTGTGAGAGTGTGTTTGTGAGATAGTCTGTACCAGAGAGAGAAAGCACTACGTGTGTTCATGTTCATTATTGGTTTCTTTTTTTTTTTTAATTTTTGCTCGTAGCCTCCAGAAAGAAGCGGTTATCGCACCTCAGAAAAGGCGGGCGATTGCAGGCAGTCTGCGATATGCAATCGTGGACCCACACCGGTGGATTGAAAGGTTTTTCCCAGGGCGGAAGGGAGAGAACTGCTGGCGGATGCTGGCGGCTGCACGATCCCTTGAGCAGGACCAGAGCCCGCCGCCACGCCAGGCGCAAGGGAGGTAACCAGGTGTGGGTCACCGAGGACTGTCTCCACAGTGTGGAAACTGTAATTTGACCGTGAACAACAAAAAATTAGGTCTCCTGATGAGACTTTTGTCTAAATAGCCTCCATGTGGTTAGCGTTGTTGTTTTCATGCCGCTCTTTAGTCTTGAAGTCCATCTTTGTCCTGGTGTCTCTATAATGTGTAATAAGTGCACCCAGGGTGGATGGGAGGGTAGACTCTTGACCACCTCGTGACATTTAAGCACCATGAGTTCGCATGGAGATTTGCCTTGCTTTTCGACCAACATTCACTGGAATGGGGTCGTCAGCACTCAGTCGCTCATTGGACAGTGACATCACATGGGTGTAGAGTTATTGCCATCTGTCACGAAGCAGCTGCACTCCATATTACGACCATTCTAAAAAAAAACAGTCATATTTATGGAGGTATTAAATTATTGCTTGGCTGCATCCTGATCTTGAAGTCATAGGGTGCAACAGCCCCAGAGCTATCTATATTGTCGCTAACAGATGCAATCACCCTCAGACCGGAAGTGCGCATTATGTCAACAACAAAACAACTACCTTTTCTTTTTTTTTTTGCTGTTCGGGTCAAAATGTATTTGTTTCCTGGAAAAAGAATGTGAACAATATAAACCAAACCTTTCAAAACGTATTTAACTCCCGTCTGCGTTTCTAATGCGTTTCAAACATACACCAAAAAATAAATAAATAAATAAAAATAAAGCGGAAACCTTCGGGAAGGGAGACGAACAGAGTAAAAGATGAAAATCAAATGACAAGTATACTTATACGAAAATCGAATTTCAAACTTCATAGGAGTGAATCAAAATTTACCAAAGAAAGAAATCACCTGTGATATCAGCCCAATCATATTTTCAATCAGTCAGTCAACGCAGTAAGAAGCCAGTTTATGATCCTTCTTTCATTCATTCAGATCACTAATATTGCATCCGTCCTCTTAACCTATATGTATCGTTAGTAGGCAACCATACCCAGCAAGAGGTCAAGACTGTGCTGTTACTTGTTTACATAAAGCGGGTGAATGACTCTGGGTGGCTTTATGCTGGAAACAAGGATCCTGCTGTGTTGACAGGATCCTCTCAATTGCCGGATATTGACAGAGTGCACCCTGAGGTTACAGAAGGTCGAAGGTCGGCTGACGAGCCAGAGGCCGAGCACTGGACCTAGTAATGACCAGAACAGGTGACAGACACAACGAACCATTGGGGTGAACACGTCGACCTGGTTTCACAGATACCCGCCTCTGTGTGTGTGTGTTGGGGTGTGTGTGTGTGAGGCACACGGATCCTATACAATCCTGCCCAGAAAATGAACCTATAAGTTACGATTGAGCAAACAGTTTTGTGGTGCTTGAATTGTGGTACATAAAGAGTCTTCCCTGAGATTAAATTCAAGGGTTATATGTCAATATAAAATAATATAAAATGATGAGTAAGCTTTTACAAAACTTGAGTGAATACGCCTTTAAAGTTTATACAGGTTCATAAACTTCACATAATCACAATTCTCATTTCTCAATCTCGATATAACAAAACATAAAAAAAGGTTTTACCTCAGTTTGAGAGGCTACAGTGGCCATGACTGGCAGACCGCGTCAATACACGTCTCACAAGTACCGATGATCGACCTCCGAACACCCGAAACACTCGATGGAGAACTCTGACCAATCCAGAAGCTTGTTTTTCTGTTCGTACAGATGGGGAGTACACTGGTCACACAGAGCTGGAGAACCTTCCTCTAGTCCTTTGTACCCTGGGTACTGTCGTATATCCTTCCCCTCATCTTTAAAGTAGCATATAGCATGTCCAAGTCGGTTGTGAACGCACTGGTCCATGACAGACATGTTTGGATGCTTGGGTCACGTGATGCGCTACAGTCGTGGCAAGACTATTCTGCAAGTAGCAGTGGGAAAAGGTTGTAAGAAGCGATGGCAACACAGATGTAAACATCAAAGAGTGGACTCATGTGGGTACAGACCGCGAGGCCGCAACATCGTCGACATTTTCCTCGTGCATCTCTCCTCACAGGCAATGAAACTAAACTTTTCAACTCACACGGACTAAACACGATTTGCCTTCACTGGACTAGACTAAACTAAATTGAGCTCAAAGCTTGGTGTGCATTTGCACAATGTTGTAAACTATTGTTTTCTTTTGACCAGTACCTTTCTTAGCGACCAGTGCACTACTTTATCCCCGATGCATCACTTAGCCACGTTGATGCACACAAATAATAGCGGTCTTTTTTTAATTTCTGAACTTTAAAAATTGATTGATTCTAAACTTCGATAATAATTTATTGGATTGATTTTACCGTTTTCACTCTTTTATAGATATTTTATTGCAGCCCCTGTTTCTTCTTTCCTTTCTCCTTCCGTTGGTTTGTTTGTTTGGATCTTCTCTCTCTCGAACGAGGACGGACGTCTGTGTGTGCTCTCTGTTGTCCGTGCTATAGTTACGACAACAACACAACAAGTTTCTAACTCAACTTTTATGTTGGACAAGGTTGGTGAAAATGCCACCAGAAATTTTAAGTTTTCTTGTTATTTGTGGCCAGTGTTTGTGGAGTTTTGTGCAATTTATGTGGCGTAGAGCCATGGCAACCGCGGCCTTGCAGGGCAAAGTTCAAACTGCCCGAGCGAGATGTATTCTCTTGGCTGTCATCATTGCCAGCCTTCTAATGTGCTCTGAAGATGCAGAATGCCAAGTGACCAGCTTACCGGATCAAAAAATAAACAATGAGAATGAGGCTTAGTTGTGCAGACAGTCTCGGCTAACCTTAACACTGAAAACCTTTGGCAAGTGTCAGGACAACCTGCTCCTAGTTAGGCAATGGCTATTTATTCCCTTGCCAGCTCTCTATCTCGATTAGAACTTGTGCAGTCACATTTGTTTTTGATCATTGACAATAAGATTCGTGGAGCTGATGAAGCCATTACCCTTCAGATTTCTGAGCAACTTCAAGCTGTGCAACAAGTGGTCATGGAACATATGACTAGCCTCCAACAAATTATCACTGCAACTAATGAGCAAACACAAGAAAACAAACATCGAGGAACAGTCAGTTGACACTATACCTACCCGATTTTTTTTAGTTTATGTGTCTCCAGCTGTAAAGCGATCCCATCATGGACGCAGATAAGGTTGTCTTACAGTGCTAATTCGACTGAAAAAAGGAAGTTGGTATTAATAAATTGGTTAGTATCACTTTTTTTAAAATGTATGTGAAGTGGGGTGCGTGCAAGTTATTATTTTACTGTTTATTTATCAATTATGTTTGTGCAGTATCTCCTATCCATACATATGTTGCTTTTTGTTGTCTTTTGTACTTTGTTTGCAACTCAGTTTTGATTGGACTTGAGTATTGTCATACAGATACACAAACAAATCTGTCATGGGTTGTAAACCGACCTTTTTCATATCCTTGGTGGAGACAGGCTTTGGAAGTATAAAGTTTCAATCAATGTATTTCTCTTTCTATCTCAGTTTGCTGTTATTACTGGGAAGTAGCCTTGAGCTGTGTGTGTGTTGGAGATGTTACAACATACATGTATGAATGGTGGGTTTATGGGGATGGGGTAAGAGTTGAGCGGATTTGGGAAGGAGGGTGAAGACTGGTATAAATTGTTGATTTTAATTTAAGCGGCCAGTAGCCTTGAGGATGTTTTCTCTTTTAAGATTTCCTTTTTATATTTCTTTGAAGACTGTGGGGATGGTGTACAAATATGAGTCTGTGTATGTGTGAGAGAAAGAAAGGATTCATAGATGGTGTGTTGTGATGCGTATGTATATTTATGTGTAGAGCTCTTTGTGTTTGTGTTTATAGAAGTCCCTTTTGAATTATTGTTGTTATTTATGATTGAATTATGTTCTCAGATGTGTAATAATCGTGACAGATGCTCACATCCTTGCTGGAGCTATGCTGAAGAATTAAGGAATTGATCTCTCACTCTCCCAGAGGTATAGTTTTTTTTCGAACTTTAATAAATTCATGTTTATTTTCCCCTTCTGCAAAATGTTTCTCGTATTCTCTCTTTACCTCCCTTTATCGCTATTTCCGTTTGTTTGCTTATTCATTCATCCTTTTTTCTTATTTCTCTATGATTTTAATCATTTTCTTTCCGTTCTTTCTCTTTTTGTTTGTCTTTGTCTCCGCTTTTACTGAAACAGTTTTACAGGATTACTGCCCTCTACATGTCTCCTAAACTTATCTTTCTCTCGTCTTCATTCGCATTTTTTTTTTCTTTCTTCGGGTTTCAATGGTTCGAGAAATTGTGTGAGCTGGATTGATGACATACATCAAAACAACAAATAAATTTGCTCGTTTCTTCTGATTGTTGTCTTTCTTCCGATTTCTATTGTACCACTGCGTTGTTGGTATTCGTCAATTCAACGATCAGGACATGGAGCCTGCTGTCTGAGCACTTTGTGGCTCATGAAGAAATTCCACAGACACTTGTCTTTAAAGTCACCAGTTACATCCTTGATGTCAGTGATCAGACAGGATTTCTACTAGGATCCTGCTGCAAGCCTTTCGTAGGACATTTCAACCTGACCTTACATTTTTTGGAAAGTTATTGTCGTTGCACAAAATGTCTTAGCTTCTTCACCGACCTTCTCTTAAAGGCCATCAGAGTTTTTGCGGAGAAGGGTAAAAAGTGGAGCAGGCAGCAAGGCAAGAAATATAACTTACAGCTGTTAGGAGGAACAGGAAACAGACTATCTCTTTCGGAGACAGAAGCACGAAAACATGACAAATTGTGGCCAGAGTTTGGATGACCTCATATCCGTATTGTTTTGCCCAATGGCTTACTCCTGATCGTTTCCTAAGTTTTATGTTCTCTTGCCAGATATCGCGTATAACCAAGTTCTTCTCACAGGTTAGTCTTATTTCAATTTGCTAGGGCTTGAAAACATTATTCTTCGTTCGTCTGTTATATTTCCTTGCCTTCTTTATCTCTTCTTTCATTCTTTATCCACATCTTCTCCGTCTCTTTCTTTTCCTCCTTTTCTTTTTTTTTTTCTTCTCTGCTTCTTTCAGGGACAAGAAAGGTCATAAATTGAAGCAGACAGAGGAGAGCACTCTTCTTAATGTCCACGGTGTCTCTGCAAAACTACGCAATTAAGCGAAAAAACGCGAGATTTAAGGACGAGAACGATGCTGGAGAAATAAAAACAACATCTCTGAAACAAGAAGGAGGTGTAATGCACAGAAGTCAGAGAGTGCAACAAAGATGAAGAGTATCAGGATAGATGGGGATTGAGGGTGAGGTTAATGAACAGAAATGCAGAGAGATAAAAAGAGTGAGAGACAGTGAGAGAGAAGCACAGAAGGACAGGGTTAAAACGGGACGAAATGCGGAAAGATAAAAGTGAAGACTCAGCACGTGTGGTTGGATAGTTAGGGGTAGGATGTGAGGTGAAAGTCTGAAAAATGAAGGATTGCTGGAGACGAGGACAAAGACAAACTTTGAAGGAGGATGAGAGGAAAGAATAATAGGGGTAAGCGGCCTCGTAAACAGGAAGGATGGAAAGAGAGAGGAGGGATACACAAACAATTCCACTAGAGAGTTGTAAAGGATGAAAAGAAAAAAGGAAGAATAAACTGGACATAAACAGGTGCACGTGCACACCCACCCACAGACTTCATCAATTTCTTTTATTTATTTATTTACTTTCATGTAAGGCGACTCTCGATTTCACGAATTTTTCAATGCAACAAATTTTTACCGATTTCCCTGGTGATTTCCGCAAAGCTCAGTAAAAATGAATCTCGATATTACAAATTGTTGAACACAACAAATTGAATCCAACTTTAAAGTTTAAAAAGTTTCGTTCTGTTCGTGGGATTCCACGTGTCAGGGACCCAGGGCAGCAAGCAGTCTACAAATAAGTCTTGAGTTTCTGATACAAAACTTAATTGTCTTTGTTTGATTCAATCGAGAAAAAATAAATAATCTCAAGTTGCAAATATCCGCGGACCTGTCGAGAAGCCTTTTCGTCTGACGATCAGAGGTGGTTATTAGGGGTGGCAACCACCCCAAGCCCCACCCTTGAGGGGGGACCTGCTATAGGAGATTCTTGTGGTTTTTAAATGTTTTTCTTCCTCTCCTTCTCTCTCTCCCACCCACACACACACAAAACATTATCATGCACACATATAATCGTGGAAACTACACAGAAGGAATAAACTTTGAACCATTAACAAAGGGAAGTTAAAATAATAGCTGATTTGTGAAAGTAGTCGCTATATAAGCCACAAGAACAACTTCCTGCTTGGGGACGGTCACTCGGTGTTCTTTAATCACGATTATTGCGCATGTTCAGCTCTAATTAGCGCTTAATTGCCAGAAACTCTGTGTATTACTTCTCCCTGGGACAACCAGTAAACAACCGGAAACAGCCGCAGTTACCTCCGCTGATTATGCGCTTAGTTTGGTTTTGCTGGCATCTTGAAACTGAAAAATGGGCTTGAAAGGCAGTTGCAGCCTAACTCGACTTTTTTTTTAAATTAAACGTTTAAAAGTTTTGGTTTTTTTATTACCCTTCTGTCTTTGTCGCTTTGGTTGTGAACATAGTAATGATTATTCTTTCTCGGATGTCATTCCTTCGGAGGAAGATGTTTTTCTGCTTGATTGGTTGTTCGGCCATCTGTAGATTGCCAACATGTTTGCTTTTATTCGCATCTGTTTTTCGATCTTTTCGTCAAATATCATGTTGACAATTTGTTTATAATATGTATGCTTCTGTTTGTATTTTTAACAGATGAAGGATCTCTAGCTCCCCCTCCCTTAATGGTTAACTCCCTTCCAGCTTCTGTTCTCCATCCCTCGCTCAGCAGCTGTCTGTCATCATCTCATGATGGAGACACCTGTCCTTTCCATCTCTCTCTATCTCCATGCCCTGCTTTCTCGGGTTTTTCCATGAATCACAAGCTGTTTTTTTAGACACGTGTATTTTCACGTAGAAATAAAGACATCAAAATTAACGAAAATTTTTAGGTTTGGAAAGGCAGACAAAACAAACTGCATGTAGATTTTTGTGAAAAGTTTAATCAACATACGAACCAAGAGAAATTTATCTCTGCCGAAAATGTTTCCACAGCGAACGTCGACATGATATTTTAGCCAGTCAGCATTTTTATGTTTACAGAAATTACTAATTACTAAGGAAGAAAACCAAAGTATTACTGGTGATGGAGGAGAAACATTTGAAGACCAAGATTGGTCCGTAAGAGCTGCTGTGGTCTGTGTTTCTTTACGGTTTGTGTCTGGACATCAACCGCTGCACTTCAGCTTTCTGTGGTGACGTCACGACCAATCACGTCTCGACTTTTGAATAATGCGGGGAAGAACTACTTTGTCTGGCTGTGGTCAAACAACATGTCTAGCAGCAACACGTTCGCTGATTTCAACGAGACAATCATAGTAGAAAAATAAAGCTAAGGTTCGTGCAGCTCTGATTTGAGATACCTGGAAAGACTTGAGAACAGCTTGAGGGACTGGTCTGACTTTTTGTCTCATCTGATGACATCCGTGCTTTGATGGAGTACAGACCTGAACGTTTTGAGCTGTGAAAAAAAAAAAAGAAAACAGCTCCAGACGGCAGAAATCCTTTTTACTTTTTCCTTCACACGACTGTAATAATTCTTCCAAGTGTCTTTTG
>SRHC01002583.1:0-49506 GCA_004794325.1 Pomacea maculata | reverse complement strand
TATTATTATTATTATTATTATTATTATTATTATTATTATTATTATTATTGACTAGTCCAAATACCCAAGTTACCCGGCCATTGTGTTGTCTTGTATAGTCAAATAATTCCGCGGGCTGGAGGTTCGCCATCCCTGGTCTAGGGTCTGACCCAGAGTACCACATGACTCCGTTGGGCGGAGTAAAAGGCGGAGCTACTAGTGGTTAAATCACAGACTTATCATAGAAGAACCTGTTACCTAAGTCCAGATAAGGAGTGATTAGTCCCCTTACTGTGATGTCAAGTAACATGACGATCGCGGAGGAATAAAATAAACTTTGATAAGAGAAACCAACACAAGCACGCACTGACATACCCGCGCACACGTACAAACACACTTACACACACACACTCCATACTTCCTGCACTCTATCAAGCAGGAAGTAATAGGCAGAGCAAACCTCTCTGGCAAAGGAGAAAGAGTTACGTCCTTTGGTGGAGGACACCAGTGAGCTGGCGTGCACGTCAGACAATCCGCACCTGCGGAACACCTGTCACACGAGCGTCTTAAGCAGAAGCCCCTGATTAGCCAGGGAACTGGCCTCCCAGCAAGCACCGCGAGATGCAGCGACCAGCGGCCCTAATGGCCCAGTCGATCTGGCTTACTTCCGGCAAAAAAGAGCAGAAGCATGCTGGGTAGAAAGGTTCTGGTGACGTCATTCTATGGCTGACTAGCGGTGTCTACAGCGTGAGGTAGTCCTACACACCCTGTCTACCACAGGCTGCACGAAGCGACTTAAGTTTTACTGAAAATTTTTGTTTCAATTTTCTACACACATTTGAAGTTTCGGCATGGCGTATATAAAGTATCTACAAACTCTTTCTACGAAATGTATCAGAACTACACACCAGCTATACTGACTTTATCTTCCTGTATATTTAAGTGTCTACAGTGTAGACTCTACACACACAGTGTATCTGATAATAGATAAGTAAACAGAGAAAGAGACGAAGTCGATCTAAATGAGAAGAAACGTTTTGGGGGACCGACATATATCTAATTTATATGATATGTGTGTGTGCTAAATCATAATATGACAGCACAGTGCTCAAGAGAAAACTAAACTCTTATGAACACAGTAGCCTACTAAAGTGATTTTCTTTGCCTATGAGTTCCCTTTTGCCGTACTTTACATAAGCAGGAAACACATGTTCGTCAGTTTTAAACATACGTTTATCAGAGGTAAACAGCGAGGAAATAAGAGACACGTATCTAGTTTCCAAGTTTGTTAACTTAACAAAACTGAGAAGAGGAGCAGCAGACGATCGCCGGAGCATCTTGGCCAATGGTTAGGACAGGAGGCAGCGCATGGTGTGGGCAAGGCAACCATTGAATTCCCGACGAACCCCTCCCCGTGCAAACAAATCTCAGCTGGATTAAGTGACCTTGTTAACCACCGAGTAACAGCCTGGCCGGGTGGGAATCCAGCCAAGTGAATCCGGGGACCGATCCCGAGTGTCATAAATTTTCCCACAGCCCTCGTGTGCACGTACATCGGCGTGCTGGGCACCTCCCAGGTGCAGCACATGAAACAATACACACGGGTGGGATTCATTTACACACAGGCTGTGGTAAGTAAAAGCTCAGAGACTGAGCCGGCAAGAACGTTGGAGCCGTGCTGTCCTTACATAAAAATGTCCATAAGATGCGCAGTGGAAGTGCGAGCTGGCAAGAGGTAAAAGTGTTATATCACAGGGTCAAAGGGTTCTATCGCTTGGTATAACAGAGCAAGAACAGTCAGTAGGATGGTCCTATAATTTGGTAGAATGGTAGAGTAAAGGACTGAATCACAGTGGATTCTGATCCGCCTCAGCACGATGTATTATTTGTCTCCCCTGAGAGTCTGTGGGGCAATGGAATGTTGGATGGGGTTGTCGCCCTGCATGACATATTTTCTAAAGAAGGTGGCAGATGGCGAGATGGCTGGGTGACCACCGGAATGGCCGATTTTCTTTGTTGCAGTGTTGATCAACATGGCATCGCAGTGACTAAAAAAAGAAGCTTATTTCCTTTTTGTTTATTCATTAATTCATTCAATTTTTATCTTTTCTCAGCTTCTTTCTTTCTTTCTTCTTCGTTTTTATTTAGTTTCTTTTTTCATATTTGTGATTATTTCACTGTTGGTTCTTAAAGTTTGTAAAGTATCTACGTCCAGCAACATTGTGGACTCAAATACGAATTGCATAAAAATTTGATTGTCAGGAAGGTTTAAAATCTTGCGGCAAGTGAACAATGAGTAATGTTTCTTTTTTCATTGGTTTTTGTCCTTTTCATGTTTTCTTTTGCCCAAATCAAATTTAAACTTCTATTCCCTACCATTTTAAAGGCAAAATCAGCTGTTTCCGCTGCATTAAAGAATATGCAAATGTCGCAGTTTGCCTTTGTGATCTTAATTTAATTTTGTTAGTTTCCACCAGCACGCCATCGCGCGTCGCATGTTTTATACAGAATGAATTATGCTCACGCATGCTTCGAGCTTCTTGCTGGAGAAGACTAGTCACATTTGATTATGTTTGATAGTTTTATAAGATGCTGGTTTGAAACATTGCCTTTTATTGCTTCTCGTTACGTGTGCGTGCATGCATCACTGGGTTTGTGTTTGTGTTTATGTTTGTGTTTGTGTTTGTGTGTTTCTGTGTGTGTGTTTGTGTTGACATTAAAATCAGTTTTCATTTCTCAATAAAATAAATTCAGTATCAGTTTTCCCTAGACTCATTTCAAAGTTAAAACTTATTAAAAGGTCATGTCCACCTGGATTCGTTCTCCGTGATTTGAGGTCACGGTGTGTTTATTCATACAGTGACCTTTTCCACAGTGCTAGTTAGCTTGAACAGACTATCTATAAACAAACAAGTAAACAAAAAAAATACTACATTATTTGTCTGTGTGGTCAGAAAGCAAACAAAAAAAATTTTTTGACGAATTTTGTGCCCACTGCCCTTGAGGTTCGCGGTCTCCTGTCTCGATATGAAAGATAAATAATTTGTCTGAGGGCTTGTTTTTAGTGCTGGTCCTGCTGCTGCTGCTGCAAGCTAGCCTCGCGAGCCTCTGACTTATTTCCGAGGTAAAGGAGAAAAATCATTTTGGCATGTCGTCTAGATCTGATAAAACCCCAAAACAGGGCGATCCATCATTCAATGGAAAACCTGTTTCCAGAGTTAAAAATATGCAAGGCATGTGATCAGCTCCCTTGTATCGACTTCTTTCTTAGCATACACCTCAACTGTCTGCGTGTCTGCTCGTGTGCTAGTTTATTTGTCTCCGTGTCTGTCTTTCTGTCTGACTGCCTTACTGACTCAATCACTCCTTCCTCCTCTTTTTTCTGTCCACACCCTTTGGTTTCAGTTTCCAGACTACACGGTCTTATTAAATAATGCGCATGCGCTCGCAGGCTGGAGTTATTGGGTGCCTCCTCCCTCTCCCTCCCTGTGACACACGTGTGAAGCCATTCAAATGAAAATGTTAGAGGTCTTAGAGACAGTCTGGTTTTAACGGAGTTAGCGAGGATTATCACCTGTCTGCGGCTTGCTAATGAGATTAAGAGTGGTGTACAGGGTCTGAGGGTATCACCCACCCCGTCTGCTTCTCAAGGAAGTGGACACAATTGCACGGGTAGGCATGTCCACGCGCACAATGAGTGATGACAATGTGGAGAATGGTAGGTTAACAGAGGGTGACACTAGATGTTTAGTGGGTTTAAGTGAATGAGAGAAAAAAGCAGTGAAAAAAGTGTATATATGTGTGATTTAAAGACAGAGGAGAAACATTGTGTGACTGAGAGAGAGAAAAGCAAAATAAGAGTATGAGAGAGAAAAAAAAAGAAAGGAGAGAAAGTGAAAGTACGTGCGTGTGATGATGAAAATGATTTGAATATATTAAAATGCATAAATGGGTCAAAGATAGAATAAAGTACTGCGCATGCGCCGCGAGTAGAGACAGAAAACACAGATTGCACGTGGCACGAGCTGGCAGGGTGGGAGGACACCACACGGCGCCTGAAAACACAGGTGCCAGCCCGGACTTTGTTTGCATCTACCACCCAGGTAGACGCTGCAAGCAAACCGTCTGTCACTTCTTTTTCTTTTTTCTTTTTTTTTTTTTTTTTTTGAATCATTCTACTCCTGTAGTAGGCAGGAAGTAAACTTCTCAAAGACTGAAGGAAATCAGCACGTGAAGAAACGCTCGGTTATTTAGAAACAGTATTTTAAATTTAATTTTCACTTTATGGGCCACAAGCAATGGATTGTCTCTCCAGAGGAGAGAATGTGAACCACCACACGGCTGGCAGCTTTTTTAACGACCTGTTGAGATGGGGATAGAGTTCAAGTCTCCATTCTAAGAATAAACGAGTGTTTTATGACTACCTATTCGCGGTTCCAGATGTCAAACAGTTTCACGAAAAGGTTTTCCTTTCTAGACTCTCTCAAGCAACAATCAATGTAAGACGTGAAAGCAATATGGAGGCGAACTTCTTTTTCTGAAACGAACATTTCTTTCTTTTGCCTTTCCCCTAAATATCTCCTCTACTGTGAATGTCTTTAAGGTCTTACACTTGCTTTTAAAAGATACAATAGATAGATACATTTTACAAATTCATAAAGATTGGCAGCAGGCAGGCGACAGGAGGGCGGCAGCGGCCCAAAATATTCCGATGATGTCACTGATGTGTATGCCGGTCCGTTGATATGACGGAGCACGTGCTGGTGGAGATGTACTCACACACACTACATTGAAGTCGAGGCTTTCTTGTTCCGCTCTCGTTTCTGGAAGGCATAATAGCTCGAGATAACGAAAAAAGGAAGCGGAATCAACCTGTCATTCTTATGTCATATCTCAGCATGTCGACACCGCGCACGGTGGGGTTCGGGTGTTGGGTGGGGTGGGCAAACTCTTGATGATCTGTACCAACTGCACTTTACCTGATGAACTGAAGAACTTTCTATCTCCTGACATTTTTACCTTTGAAAAAACACTTCTTCGCCTTGTTGCAACCCCTTGTGTGTCAGAAATAAGAAATTCAGGGAAACATTTTGAGAACATCGTATGGGGATTTGGGACTTTGACCTGCATCGTAGTTGTCATGTGACTCCCATAAATAAAGTCTAGACCAAACGTGGGAACGCGTGGCATTGTTTATCCCGGAGAGTACCACTGGGGTCTGTATGACAGTATATTTGGATATTCAAGCAGTCGTCAAGGAATCCACGTGAACTCCCTAGATTAATACATCGCTCGGTATCCGTGTCAGATGGGGTTGTGGACGTGGTTGGCGGACCGGGGGTTAAAGTGAAGACAGTCAGACAGGACACTTTGAGTGGCTTCAGGCCCTGCTACTCACTTCATTACTAGTGTAGGCTCCCAATGTGGATGAGAGACGAAGGCGTGGGAAGAATTCAAAGTCACTACACCCAAAGCCAACACGGATGATACTGGAGCAATCATATATAAGCCAAATTATTGTTTGTATTTATTAATTTTAGCCGTGTTTTGATTTGCTCCAAACTGGTCAACAAACCCGTCTAGTGCCAGTTCTTAGTAATAGTAGGAGTGGGAGTAAGAGTTAGCCTGGAATAAGAGTACAAGGAGAAAAAAAGATTATTTCAATTAAAACTTGTTTTATTTTTTTAAATTGTCGTTAAGCTCATGACTTGTGAGGCCGTCAGGAAACATCGTTGAGCTAAGCCGCTACAATACATCACGAGACAGAGCTGTAAAGAAGTCATAAAGCAAAACTCTTTTTGTGTCTCTTCCAACTTCAAAGACGAGCTTAGAGTGCGAACCTTGAAACAGCCAGAAAAAAACTCGCGACATGATACTAACTGATATAAGAAAATTAACTCTTTTCATTCCGAGAGAGAAGCATTGTAAAATCCACACATCTAGAAAGAAATTAAAATCATCAAGTTGTATGTTTAATCTCAACTAATGATGTCCAGGGCAAAGGTTACCGCTGGGCTCGTGCAGCTCTCCATCACTTCATCTAACCCTCTTCCACGCCCTCGTAAGAAAGTTGGACAGTTGACGATTCGAGTCTTCCGAATGAAAGGTATTTATTTTACAGCTTGGTAATTAACATCGTGTGACAAACCTAATTGAGGAAAACAAGCTGCACCGGTGAGAAGGGGTGTTTAAGAAAAGGATGCAGGAGGAAGGTACTATGATCTCGCACTAATTTCGTGCTAATTTCGTGCTAATTTGCCAGTAATTTAGTTTGGTTTCCAGTGGGTTTGACAATGACAATGACAGAGATCAACTTTATTTGTCCCAGAGGGCAATTTGAACATGGGAAGGTGTGCTAGTTACAAAGAAAAAGTTAGAAATAAAAGTAAGAAATAAAGTCTGCTGCAAGGTGCAGCGTTAAAAGATGTCAACATTTGTGATCTTCCCTCCTGCAAGGAACACTTTTTTGGCTTCAGATTTTTTTTTTCTTTTATCGAAAAATAGCTTTCGTTGAATTAAGGGAAATGGTAAAAAGGCAATGTTACTCCAGCAAAAAATAGTCTGTAATTCAAGGAGTAACTAGAGAAAATAATTCTGCAGCAAATTAAAGCAATAAGAAGTTATATAACTATTAACACTCTTCGTCATTAAAAGTAAAATAAAAACTAAGCGCCTAACAGCTTTCTAACACGAAGAGTAGTCACCTCCTGAGATAAAGGAAAAAAATAAGACACTCGTGACGAAAGTCGTTTAATAGTTCGTTTAATGGCTTGCTGTCTCGCTTCTTGCCCGAGCTCGACTCCAGACTCCAAGCCAGCATCCTGCCCTCCTCTTGTCTTGCCAGCGCTGCTCCCACCATCTTGTCCGGGTGCTGCCTAGCTTCGTGCTACGTCACTTCCTGTCAGCATGGCGCTAACTTCTCGCTCGCTACCCACACGAGGAAGTGTGCGTGCTGTGTGCGAAACATCCGCTGGCGCTCGGCGCCGTTCCATCAAACGCGCATCATCGTCGCAAAAAAAATTCAAGACTTTCTTTGATATCCCGCGCGGCGACCCTTCTCCAGACCCTCCTGGTGTAGCAAATACCTGCGAAATAATCTGCGATAGGTAAGGAGGGCACGGTCTGTTTTCTTACCTGTTTTCTTGCTCTAGTTCTTACGGTGCGTGCCCCGTGTTCTTGGAGATTTTCGCATTGTGGACGCAGGGCTCGCCAGTGCTGCGCGCAGGAAGTAGGGGGTGTTCCGCGCCATCTTGTCTTACATCTGCCGCAGTCGGGCTGCAAGCAATCGAAACTGCCTCAGTTCTGATAAAAGAAAAGATCGCCCACGCCTTCTGCTTTTACTTCGCTGTTTGTTTTGATTGTCCTGCGCAAAAGGCACTTACTGCATCGGTGTTGATCTTACGCAAGCTTTTGACTTGAATGACTTTAGTGTATTTGTCGCTTGTGTTTGTAGATTTGTTCAAAGGCACCAATCTGAGCACAGGGACCACTGCCTCAATGCAGTTTGGTATGGTGACATGCTCACAGAGTAGGCTACTTACTACGATGTGACACTCCGGTGATGTGTTCTCATAGTACACCACGCGAACCTGCAATAGGTCATACCCGCTTGACATTATCTTCACTTCAAGCTCTTCGTTTGATGGCAACAGACTTGAAACAGTCCAAAATTCTGAAATATCTATTTTATAAATATTTAGCACCATGGTGTGTTTGATGGTATGTCAGCATTTTTTAATAAATCCACTTGCGACGCTTGTTTCAGAAAATTTGTTTAGTGATGTCTGATGCCATCACCATGCGTTCATCGCCTTCTTCCAACCTCTTTTCCTCTATCCCTACCTCGTTTTCTCATTCACTTCTTCATTCCCTTAATCCCTTTACCTCTCTTCTTTTCTTGTCCCACTCACTTTTTTACCCAGCATTCCCTCACCTCTCATCTTGTCCTACTCATTTCTTAACCCGTTTTCTTTACCTCTCCTCCTGTCCTCAGCTTTTCTCCTGTTTTAATTTGCTCTTCCTTCTCACAACGATTCGTCGTATCGTAAACGATACAATGTGCCAATGGGAATTAATATCACGGTTGTATCCCAGGAAACGGATTCGTTTTCAAAACAAAAAAAGTCCAACAAAATGCGAGCCTTAAATAAAGACAAGCAGGAAGAATTTTTTCAAAGCTTTAAAAATCGATCATACCGTCGATAAGTTTTGGTGGGAATGGTTTCTTTGAAAAAAGATAAAATGAAAATAAAATTTGACACGTGGCATCGTAAGAATGATAATTGATTCTGGTGGCGAAGCGGGGTTGTGTGCTGTGAAGCAAGTAAGCATTTTTCTCTTCGTTATTTCTAGGAAGTGGAATATTTTAGTGAATTACAAGCAGGAGAAGCTTAGAAATGATTACCACATATTCCAGGAACTAGAAAACTGATAATTTGACAAATGTTACATTCTTGGAACATACAGATCTTTTGTCTTTCTTTATTTATTTATTTATTATTTTATTTGCAAATACAAGAGGGATGCTCAGTTTTACTCTAAGACTACTTGCACACTTTCTGCAACCTACCGCCATTTTTGAGCATGCACTTGAAGACAAACTTAATTTTGGACAAGAATGTGGTTTTTGGTGTTTCTTTGAAGGCTGTGTGAGCCTAATGCAAAACAAATTTTAACAACACTAACTTTTTGAGTTTCTGAGACGGATTCAAAGAGGGTTCAAGGAATGAGGTACATTCCTCAAAAATAATCTCTCCATCACCAACAAATCATTACTGCACTTCCGCTGTCTGTATATATAAGAAAAAATTGCTATAAATATATATTAAATGAGAAACAAAGTGCAACTCTAATTTTGCTGATGATGTTGGCAGAGTCACTTTGTTAATGAAGCAGAGAGAATGTGATGCAGATGGAGCTGAGAGGTTGTGCCAACTCAACCTTTGACCCTTTATTTAAAGACCAGGCCAAAAAAAAATGCGTAGAAGACTATTAATAATCTTTAGTAATTTAATTTGCTACATATTTCAGAAGAAAATAAATTTTCTACTTTGGGAAACTATTGAAATATGATATATGTGTTTTTACAGGCCCACTTGAGGAAGGAACTAAATTCATGGATCATGTTATTGAGAAGACGATCAACCCCAGACAAGAAGGCCAACGGAAACATTTATTGCTGGATTTAGAATTACAATAACAGAGCTAGAAATGGTATTCTCTAAACACAGATTGCTTTATTACAATATTGTTATATTTTTTAAAACTTCTTTTAACGAACTTTCATTTAGAGTAGTTAGCTTTAGAGTTTGGGCTACGCTTTGAGTTTGTATTTTGGACAGAACAGTTGTTCAGACAAAACTGAAGTGAAAGTAAGATCTTTTCGCAAAAAACATGATGATACCATATCAAGACAAAATGAACAGACGGTCTGTGCAAGCATGGCGCATCTGGGTGGGGAACAGAGGAAATAGTTGCAATCGTCCCAGAAAAAGAACATCGCAGTTGCTCTTCTACCCTAGAGGAGGGCCGTGTCCAGCGCAATGGGCAAAAGACTAAAGCAGTCTTGAATTACCTCCCTTCAATACTCCGTCATTATTTTTGAGCACGTGCGACTCGAGTTTTCTCCCCTTCAACCGGGGCTAACATGTCCAAGAAACGAGAAGGCAGCAATGGGAGAGCGGAGCGCGGGGAAGGACCAGCCATCGATTGCCCGGATGGTAAAATAGCAATATCCAAATTGCCGCTTGCTTTCTTGAAATCGCCCCTGCATGCGCCGATGTGCCTGGGCCTGGCGATGAAGGATTGTAGATGAGGTCCCACGGAGAATGGTGACACTAACCCCGCGGTTAGTAACTGGTGCTGCAATGGGCCGTCCTGGGCCCTGATGCACGACCAGCTTGTCGTGGCACGCAAGAAAAAAACTTTCTTTTTTAAGTTGATAGCTGAGCGTAAACTTTGAAAATGTGTCCGGTTGCCAGAATATTTTTTTTTCCTATCTCTCTCTCTCTGTGAAGCGAACGGGAAGAAGGAGGAACCGTAAGACACTCCAATCAATGTTTGCAACAACAAGCAGCACAGTGAGGCCTTGTTGCCAAGATGCTGAGAATAAAAGGAAGGAGGATGCTGTTTAATAAAAATAAAGTTCGACCAATTTATGAGGTGAAGCGAGGTGAGGCAAGCAAAAAGAGGTATATATTTCGATTTACTTTTTTTTAAACATTGATGCTGGCGATTCATCATAACTTATTGACGCCTGTATGCATGTCAATGGCAGATGTGAGTCTGATATGATGCTTCCTCGTCTCTGAGGAGTCATATGTGTGTGTTACCTGCTCCAGTCTCCAATTTTTTGTGTCTGCGAACCTTTTCATTTTTTTAATATTTTTTTTTTATCTAGCTACCTGAAGCCTGGCGCTTGCAAGCGCTGGTTTGTATGCAAGACAGGTGGAAAAACACGGAATATTTTTCGTGGTCTCAGCTGCTGCACAATCCTAACCACTACTCCCCGATCTTTGAACCCGGCAAACACGACGCCCTCTGCTGATGAAGAGACGAAACTTAAGGATGATGGATGGCTGAGCTAGTCCGCCATGCTTCGTGGATGCTTCTCTTAGGATGAGGTGCTCCAGAAATGAACAGCATCAGCCAACAGTTGGGACGAAGGACTGCTTGATGGTCTGGTCACATAAAGAACTGCTCAGTGTTGTTCTTGCCTCTCAAGATGCAGCATGCAAATTATAGTATTTGACCTTATCAAACAATTATTGAAAGGGTATTTTATCATTATTTAGTGTCACATTAGAACTAAAAGGATCATTCAGCACAATGTGCTTTGAAGTAATATTAAAAGGTCAACTTTTAAATAAAAATACTTATGTTTGAGTGATTTGGGCAGGTGAGTAAATATAAGAAGAATAATTATTAATTTGTTACTGACATTCATTTTTCCCTTTAAAAAACTTAATGATTATTTGGTTTAGTTATTTCTCTTATTTGGATACTTTTTTAAAGCATAGGACCAGTGTGTTCAGTGTGAACACCTGTGGGACTCTAGTCACAAGCTTGTGAGGTTAGTCTAGTATCCTGGTGGTCACCTCTAGTGTAGTGGATGGTCTGTCTGACTGTCAGCACTAGTGGTCACTAGTTTGTCATCATATTGACACTCCACAGTGTCAACGAGTCCCACCACTGGCTGTAGGTGTGAGACTTTCCCACCTCTCCACCAGGAGAGCTCGGGTTTTGGGAATACGAGGACTAGCACTTCACTGGGGAGAAGAAAGTTTAGTTATGGTGAAGGTAAGATGGAGGCTGTGGTCTTAGCAACGCCTCCTACCTTGTTTATGCTAAGTACAATACATTTGGCATCATTATAGTTAATTTATTAGACAGGGGAAGTAACACAGGACATGGAAGGGCTGAGAAATGCACTGAAGGACTTATTCTATTCTATTCTCAAATCCACTCTCTTCTTCTTTGATCTTCTTCCTGTGTTCGTAGCTTACATGAACAAAAACAATTTCTAAAGCTTTGTGTTTGCTGTGGCTGTCGTCTTAGTCCGCATAAAGACGAATTTACAGTTTGAGAAAATAAACAACCTTCATTAGCTACACCACAAGAAAACAAACATGGCTTTCTCTTGATTCTTAATTTGTGCTAATCTACCCTTGCAGTAAAAGCTTTAAATATTCTTGGGCTGATGTGTGGCTTCTTACAGTCACATTAAAAACAATCTTTGTAGAAGAAGGAAAGAGCATCCCCAAATATTCTCAAGGAAGAAATAAGTTGCTAATCTGTTGTGACATTTTCAAGAAGCCTCTATATTTTCACAATGGTAAACATTTTGTTAACAATGGTAAACATTTTGTATTCATTCTTTGTTTTAAAACAATCTGAGTTCCAGTTTCAGGAGATTTGGTTCAACAGTTTGGAGCCCAAAGTTTACTGGGCTCTAGGCTGCAATGGTTCTGATGAACGAGTGAAGTTTAGTGTGAGATATTTTTTTTCTAAAAGTTTAGATGAATGCAGCCAGTTTTTGTTGTCGAGACACACGCCCACAAACATCACCGAACACAGAAAAAGTTCAATCTCGAGATGTCCTGTTTGTCCACAGACTCGCCAGACACGTGGTCCCAGGTGTTCTACTAGCTGTAACCATGACGACGTCAACGTATCCAGGTACACAAACCTGATATTTGTACAGTTCACTTCTTTTTGTTTTTGTGTTACAGGCTTGTGTCTCTAGACCTCAAAGGGAGAAAGTAAGGTATTTACCCAGTTCTTCCAAAAGAATTATGTTCCATTAGTTCTTTAAGTCCTTTTTTTCCTTTTTAAATGTTTCTAATTTTTTTTTACAATTTTTTTCATCCAAATATTTCAGCTGACCAAGTAAATAGTATCCGAGGTTTATTTCAAACTAGGATTCTAGCGGAGAACATTTTTTGCAAAGTCGGCTCCAAGGGTGGACACTCCAAAAGTCCATTAGTATCCATTTGTTAAATACTTACCTCGCCTGGTTTAGACAAAAGTACAAGGAAGAAATAAATATAATGCCATCCTTGTGGCGAGCTCCCACATCCCCCAGCAACCCCGACACCCCGCCATCTGTTGTACACAGAATGTGTGATGGGAGGCGATGGAGGGGTATGCTGGGGGATTTCTTGAGATGCTGCCCACGTGCGCTGTCGCTTTTTTCCCCGCAAAATATAAATTATGTTCTTGTTTTCTGCTCTTCGGAATCCTGCTTCATTCCCGAGTTTCTAACCGTTGGATTTTTTTCCTGCTAGACTAAGTATTAATGTTCTTAATGTTCATCAATGTCCTCTACTTTGGTCTAGAATTGATTGATTGATTGAATGATTGACTGATTGATCGATTGATTGATTGATTGATTGATTGATTGATTGATTGATTGATTGATTGATTGATTGATTGATTGAGAGCCTGCACTGAACACTGGGTATAATAAACCTCTGTTAGATTCTGATGGAAGTTTGTCAGAAAAGCCTTTCGCAAACTGCTTGTTGTTTACAGAGAGGCATGTGATTAACTAATGATGAGCTACTCAAATTGTTGGTCTTTGGAGGCCTTCCGGAATCGTGTGTCTTTGATTTGTTGTGAAAAGGAGGCGAGGGGCTTAACATCAAAGTTCTTTGCTCTTCTTTTCACCTGTTAGCTTCTTTCAGGTGCCAATGCTTTGTAACATTACTGCTCACAAGTAGGTAAAAATCTCAAACATTCCAGCCTCATGTCCTCCCCTTTGAAATATCCACAAATACAAGTAAATACTTTTAAGAGAAAAAATCATTTTAATTATTTTGCTTCATTAACTTCAGTAATTAGCAGCTGGGCCTGATCCTTGGAAGCACTTGTCAGGAGATAATCTTCGAGACAGCAAAGGTACTGATTAATGTCATTAGTAGTTACATTAGAGCAGCAACTGGTTGGAAGTCTCTTGCTTTTTCTGAAATCCTGTGTCTCTCATAGAAACAGAAACAGAAACAGAAGCAGAAACAGAAACAGAAACTGTTCAAACAAAAGAAGTGTGCGTATGAAGTGCTACTGATTAGGGGTAAATGCGCAGTGAGTCCTGCTTACTACCCATGACAAACAGCCCTGATAGCATGGAAACACACGAAAACATTTTAAAAGTTGTATATTTTATTTCTTTATTTACAAACATAACGGTAACTTTTCGAAAATGTTTCCAGGTGTTTCCATGCTATCATGGAGGGCCTCATCGAACCCGGTTCGAGCTAGTTTACACAGTGATCGAATTCTTATATGGAAAACTTCGTTAAATTAAAATTCGTGATATCAAGATTCAGTTTGGATTGAATTCTGTGTTAATCTGCCAGGAGTAAAAAATAGTATTATACTGGAATTCATCAAATAAGGATTATATCTGTATTTTTTCTGGCTGCAGCGTGTGTTGCTGCAAGACACCAGTCCACCTTGATTGTGATACAGACAGTTGTTGTTGTGACACACAGACAAACCCATGTTGTGATACAGACAGACCCATGTTGTGATACACTCTCATCTTCACGTTAGTCAGCAAAGTCGTCTGCTGGGCTTGACTGGACAAACAGTTCTGGGAGCTGGCTTTGCTTGCTGGGGTCAGCTTTATCTTCCCTTCCGGTAGGTCGGATGTTGACCCGGGCTTCCCTCCCTTGCTTGCCATCATGATCACAAGCTATTGTCTTCTCTCTCTTAAAAAAAGAACGGAAAAGAGGAAAACGCATTGACGATAAACGAGCGAGTTGACATTTTATCCTTTTTGTCACGTGACTACGATGTTAAAAATCACTGTTTACTCTGCCGTTCTTTATCCTTGACAAACTGACGGTTATAGTATAATGCTACAACTATCTAAAGTACATGTTTGTGGTGTATCTGTGTGTGTGTGTGTGTATGTTACACATTTATGTGTTCGTGCACGTGCTGACAACCTTACATCAAAACGTTTTCTAAAAATGTCCTGTTTTCGGCTGACCATGCGGAATTGTCTGCCTCCCGAAGAAGGGAGAGAACCGAAGGCAGTGTCTGAAGGAATGATACTCCCAATGTAATAAAACCTTCACACTGCTTTCTCCACCCCTACCCCAGCAACCCCCATCTACCCGAGATTCACCTCACGACAGGTGAACTGGTAAAGGTAGTGGCAGGGTAACGAGGACCTGCAGGCTGTTGACTCACGCGGTGGGATGCAGGGGTCCGGCTGCAGTCAGATGCGCATCCTCCACACAAACAATGCACGAGCGTTGCCGAGGCGACATCAGCGGCGTGTCTGTGTGTGTGCGCGGAACGTGGCGAAATGTCAGGCATTTGGCATCACCTTAATGTCAACCTTCTTCCCTCCACCAAAATCTACTCCAGCCGCGGACCAGCTCTACCCTCTCCCCTCTCCCCCCGTGCTGAAAGGGGCGGGAAAGGGAGGGGATGGTAACGGGGAGGGATGCATATTCACTGACCATGAGACTGGTCTCATTTACAAACTATTCCTAACGCCGTTTCGTAATTGACAAAATTGATGGTTGGAGGGTGTATTTGCATGGGTGTGTGTGTGAAAGAGAGATGGAGGTCTTTTTTCGGAGGAGTAAACTTTGTGTGATATATGTGTGTGTACGTGTTTTGTCTGTGTGAGCGCGTGCATACTGTGAAAGAGAGAAAGGAACACGAGAGAACAAGCACATGATTTAGCCATTTAACTGCAATGCAGTGGGGAGACTGAAACCCCAACATTGGGGTCCGAGACAGCGATCTGAGAATGATAATCTACTGGGAATTGGACAAGGGTCTTTTACTCACAGACCCCAGATTTGCGAGACTTGAACTCTGGCCACGAACACAACCTAAAGAAATGAATGAATAAATGAACGACTGAAAGCAGCTACCCTCCCACCAAAAACATCTGTACCAGCTGCCATCATGGAGGCCTTGAAATGTAGTAAGTGCTTAGGGTAGGAGAGAAATGGTTTACATATTTACCAGTAAACCTACTGACGGCCTGCAAAGTGCTGTGACCTGCCGATGTCGGCGCGATGCTCCGGAAGTGACAGCAGTGAGGGGGGAGAGGACTCGCTGAACCTCGGGGCCGTGTTTGTGTTCTGATGTGCACATCAGGCTGTGGGATGCAGTCACCTCACAGGCATCACTGATGACTTCAAGACTTTTGAGGCTGAACACCAGTCCCACACGTGTGTACGTGCTGTTGTGTTTGTGTGTCTGTGAGCGTGTGGTTACATTCCTCCCCCCACCACTTTATCAATACATGCAAACAAATATCTGTGGTTGTGTGTAGTGTGTGTGTGTGTGAACACCTATTTTTATACCTGTCTGTGTACCTTTTGTGTATATCTGTACCTCTTCGTGATGATGTTTGTAGGAAGATATCTCTAGAATGGAAGGGGAAATAATCCATTATTAAGGAAAATAATATCTTTGCACTGAGCTTTCACCCGGTAGTTAAAAATTCCACCCTGCTAGCCCTATAATACATCGTAATTCTAATGTTTCCTGTTCTCTCTCAATCCCAAACTTTTGTGCTTCACGACCTTTCCTACACATTTCTCTTTGTGTGTGTGGAGGGATTGGGAGGCAAAGGTCACAGAGTGCTAAGTGGTCAGGTCTCGTCGATAACTCGAAGAAAAGCTGTATCCTCAAAATTATTTACTGGAGTTCACGAGCTTTTAGGTGTGGGTCTGGGTGAGGCAGTAATCGTGTGAAATTTCTCTCTTGTCAAAACTTAAACTTGAGAATGTTTCTGTATACGTTCCTTTTTTTTTTTAAATCGCATGAAGTTTTTGCCAACGATGTATTCAAGGTGTTTATGGTTTATGGTTTTCCAGTAACCTATTTACGGTATACACTCTTTCTCTCTCTCCCCGTTACACATAGAGAAACAAAGGTGCTCTCCCGTGGTTTCATTAGCACGGTGGAGCAACAACATCCGTTTCGGTGATAATACTTCTATCAGTAACATTTCATCTTTACAGTTTACTACATCTCTTCCTCTCCCCCATCTCACCCCAGCCTCTTGCTCACTGCCTCATCTTCCGCTCCACCTACCCACCCATCGCCCCAACCCTACTCTCACACGGGTAGATCGGCGAGAAAGCCTCGCGATACGCCGTTACTGCCATGATGACGTCACCGGAAACTGCGCACGACACGGCGATTTTTCACGTCCGCATCGAGGCGGTGCGAGTCGCCTCGAATTAGTGTTGCTGCGCAGGGGAAAATAATCCCTCGCCCGTGGCACCGAGCATTGTGCGACAAGACGAGTTTGAGACGCAATCTCTGGAATCTCTCTCTTTCTCTCTGGATCCTTTTTTTCCGTTAGAATTCTTCTTCCTGTTTTTTTTTTTTTTTTTTGGTCGGAAGATTCCCTGCTACATCAGTGTCGTTAATCTACAGTTTTCGTTTCAGTTAGGGTAAACAATCAGCAGGTAATTTCTGGAAGAAGGAGATGAGGTATGTTCGTGCCCTGATCGAAAAAGCATGAACCGACCATAAGCGTTTCCACACCATCGTTTGATTAGCATTTCTTGAGCGTCTGGCACGCGCTGGTGTACTCAAGACGCACCGACAACAGCAATGAAAAGGTTAAGGAATAAATTCTTCTTTGACTCATAGAAGAGGACACAACAATTACAAGTTTTTCTGTTAATCTGGAAGACAAACTGTTTGTTTCGCAAATAAATCAAGACATATGATAACATAACATTTATTGGAGATAATATACACACATCACAATTATATGTATGTATATGTCCGGTGGTATACTTGTCATACATATATTTTGTGAATTACTGTTATTCAGGGGGATGCAACCCATACTCTGTCGGCTACAATTATCTGAATTTCTCTCGCGCAGTATTTACCTCCCAGCACACCTACTATACCGCTCATCCCCGGGTCCTAGTAAAGAGAAGAGAAAGAAAATATAAAAATAAAGAAAAACTTCTAGTATCCACCAGCTTAATACCACCTTTGGTTCCACAATGGTCTCCCTTGCAAATATGGCCCAGTCGCTACCCAAACACATTTCAGCCGCCAGCCTGTCCCTCGTTGGCGGAGGTTTCCTGTCCACGCAGCAGCCCCCCAACTAAACGGTGGTTTCTGCCTTGTTCGGTCACGCCACTCGTCTGGCCGCCAGGATACAGCAGCGAGGAGGAGGAGAAGGAGGGGAGGATGACACTGCATCCCTAACCAGGATCGATGACTAAACAACTTTCTCACTCTTTCATTTTCCGACTGCTGGACGCACGACCTCATGGGACGACCGGGGGAGGGGGAGACGTCGAAACAAGGACAAGAACAATTTCCCTTGCTAACCTCCATCCCGACAACTACCACCACGACCACCACCACCACTACACTTGTGATCTGACCTCGTGGCGAGCCCAGGAAAATGTAACGGTCCAGACTTCTGGAACGTTCGTGTAAACGAGGGTCGGGATGTGGTTAGGTTGTGTAGCAACCTTCGGTGTCCTCGGTGCCCTTCGCTTTCGTCACAGCTTCTGACCGCCGGCCATCTCAGATGCTGGTCACCCCAGCTTCCACCCTCACCATCACCCGTCGGGGTGGGCGTGGTTTGGCCAGACTGACAGATGTAGATATGTCTTTGTGTAGTTCTATGGTTTTGCAATAAAAATATTTACTGTCTTTTGTGTCCAACTTTTGTCTCAACTTTCTCCAGACCCACTGGTCTGAGCACAAAGATACAATCGCTTGATAATAATAATTCAGATTTATGTAGCGCATTTCTCCACTGTACAGTAGGATCGTTGGATATACAAATATATTCTGAATACAAAATATTTAAAGCACATATTTAAGCAGATATATAATTATATCACACACATACTGACACAGAACATGCTGTATCAGCTAGCGACTGGCTAGAGTCACATTAACAGACATACAAGATGGAGAAAAGAAGGCTTAAGAAAGGACTGGGAGACTGAGCGTGGGCAAAAGATGAACTTGAGAAGATATTTGTTATGATCTCTGATTTGAATGGATTTCGGCAAATAAATACGGAGCAGTCAGAGTACAGACTATCTCGACTCCAGACATCTGTCGACCTCCGGAGACTCCGGGTGGTAACAACGGTGACAGAGATGTAAGACTGCAGAGAACATAACCTACCTTGTAATAAACAAACCTTGTTCTTTGTTTGATAATATAAGAACTATGGTGTACTTCCTGCTTGCTCTGCAGTCGTTGTTGTTGTAGTAGTAACAACAGGACTACAGAAACAACATGAGTATTAGCGGACAAAGAAGAGCAGCACCTTTGGTAGTACAAAGAACAACAGAGAAACAACATTAGCGGCAAACAAAAAATTTTCAGTATTAAAAACAACAATAAAAACATTAGAGCAACAACATTGATATTAATTGATAGCAATCCGTATTGCAAGAAGAAGCCGCCATTGTGTAAAACTACATTCAGTTGATTACCCGAAGATTTGTATATGTCAAACACCTGCTCTAAGCCAGAATAAGCACTACTCCAATAGCCATCAAATATAATCTTTGAAAAGTGTTTTGTGTCACAGGTGTTTGCACCAACCTCTAATGACATTTTTCAATCTTTTCAATTCAAATGTGCTTTTTTTCTTTTCTAAGTTTCACAGTAGCATTGCGCAAATGTTGGCACCTACACTGAAAATTCATTTCAGACAACAGCTGACTACTCATCGCTGCCGACTTGTTGGTGGTCTCGAGTTTTTTCAGTGACGAACTATGGAATTCAAGCACTGCAATGGAACTGAAAATGTTACAGACGTATGGACATTTAATTTCTCCTTGAAAGTTTGTTGAAAAACAATCCCTGATGTTTCAAAGGTCCCCCAAGCACACGTCGGCCATTTTGACACTTGTCCGTTTAATGTGAGTCATTAAGGAGAGAGACTGGTGTTAGTAGTGATGGACACCGGCCTGGCAATAATAAGTTAATGTCCACCTCTCAGAAATCTGATACAAATTACTTCAAGTCGAAGAAAGCAATTGCAGGGTTTTTAATTATCCCTCAGCACGAATAGCAATAATTATGCTCGCTTGCTGTAGCTGCTGTTTGTCAGATGATACTTGATCATCGGTGATAGAAGATACCTGTATGTGTATCATTATCTTATTCTGCTCACTACAGCTCATACAACTCCATTATAAACGAAAGACATTTCCGCAATTCTTCGACATGATGAGAGTCAGACGAGGACTGAGTTATGGGAAACCATAAACAAGACACAAGCAAAGCTTTATTGCTGTGTATTCCGAAACACAAAGTTCTAGCTCCTTCTTCGTAAAACAAAACTTTTATTGAGTAGTGTGTGGCAGGGGAAGACAAGAAGAGTGAATATATCCCATTAATCGTCCACACGATGCACCTTGCCAATTTTAAAGTGAGTGTACCCGGGCACCTTTAAGGTGGATGTACGCCGACAACTTTCAGGTGAATGTACCCTGTAAACTTAAGGTGAATGTACCCTGTAAACTTTAGGTGAATATACCCTGTCACCTTAGCTGATGCACATCGTTAAGAAGTTAAACATCGTTAGAGAAGTAAAGCAACTTTGATGCTTTCTGAAATGATGACACCAAAGGTTTCATTGAAATACTAACACGGTCACAGAGAGTGATGGAAATTATTCCCACTCTTTGTTATGATTGATGTTCTTTCAGTAGTATTTATCTTTTTGGCAAAGTCGAGCTTATGTGGAAATTATTTTTGTTATTTTTGTGCTTTGAAAATTTGTTCTGTTGTCATATAGGTAACTCAAAATGTGTGTGTGTGTGTGCGTGCGCACGCTGTAGTGTCTTGGCGAAACTCGTCCAGCGGTCAAAGGTCAAATGTTTGAGGTCGTCTTTCTCCCAACTTCACCCCCCAAAATCCTTCCTCCTTCTCTGCAATTCACCTGTCAGTTCACTTTGAGCGATTATTAAAAATCGCCCAGTCACCTGTCAAAAAGAAGAAGCGCACCTGGCCGGCAGATGGCCAGGTGTCCCGGAAAGCACAAACACACAGCATCTCTACCCGGCGTTCCTGGCTGCCTCCCTCTCTCCCTCCCTCTGCTGGGGCGATGGAGGAGGAGTGCAAGTGATAGGAGCCAGCTGATCTACGACTACAGCAACACACGCAGCGGGAGCTCCCCGCTCGCCGCCATTTCTCCAGCCGCGCCATCATCACTAACATCATCATCGTCATCGACACCGGCTACTGTGCTGCGGACTTCCTTCTGTTTTTCTTCTTTTTTTTACCCTTTTCTCCCTTTTTCTGCTTTTTGCTTCTTTTCACTTCATTATTTTTTTCATTCTCTTTTTTTTAAACTTTATTTTGCTTTTGTTTAACCACATTTTTGTTTTGGATTTTTTTGGTTGTCAACCGTTTCTTTTCTATTTTAAAAATTTGTTTTGTTTTCTTCAACTTTTATCTATTTTATTTTCGTCTTTTGTTTGTTTAGATTAGTTTTCCTTTGGTTTTTTTTTTTAAGGATCGGTCTGGTTTTTCTTTTGGTTTGCTTGTCTTTGTTTTGATTCTGCATTTGTACTGACTCCAAAGTATTTCATTCCCCGAGGGAATGGAAGCTGGGATCTGTGTTTTGTAACTCCATTTTTATTCCGATAACGCAGTTATTTTTTCCGTTCTTTGAGACACTCACTGTTTCGATAATTATCTGGGTACTGAGCAGTCTTGTTCAACTCAGAGGCTCAGCTTAACATTTTCTCTTGGGGCTGTGGTTATCATGAGGAAGAAGTTCATGTCAGTGCAAAGCTAGAGACCACCAAACGCATTACAACAAGAAAAGGGAAAAATGAAAGTCCAAATCAGGATGTTGACTGGTAGCTGGAGTGCTGTCAACATTGAAATATACAACAATAGCAAATGTATTCATAGCCAACAGGACATAGAGCAAGTAAGCTGTAAGTGGCTCACTGTGTCTAGACTACAATACGTGACAGCCGGAGTCCATCCCTCTCCTCTTGCTTGCTGTTATCTTTGTCAGTAAATAAAATACGTGTCTGCCTGTTGGACAAGGGATGTTTTCTAACCTCGAAAACATAATCTACACTAAAGTGTTGTTCGTGTAACAATATGTGAGGTGAATGTCTTTGTTATTGTGAGAGTTCGTCTGAGGAGTTTTAGGAGACCGGCTCCTATAACTCCTTGACAGAACACTTTTCCTCTATGAAACTAATTCACGATTATGCTCAATTATGACAAAAGTGTTCATTTCCCTAGCTAAAGAGGAAGCTCTGATCGACTTTGATCACTGATCCTCCCTAAGAGAGGTTCAGACCGGGAAGAATCGTCGATTAGCGAAACGCTTCTTGTGATGGTTACATTCATCTCACTTGTGAATACAGAAAGCAAAATATTCTTTTTTAAGGGAGACAAATTGCATCTCTATTTTATGCTTTCTTCTCCCTTCCTCTATCCATCCACCTCACTCAAACTTCGGCACATCAAATCACAAAGTCCTGAGGAGCAGTCAAGATTAAGGACCAATTTACCATCCCGCAATTTGTTTTTAGCTTTCACTGGGGCATTTCTCATTAGAAAACAAACTTGGCAACATACGAAGACCGCTGCTTAATTTCGTTTCATGTCTGGTCTCCCCTGACCACGCTGTCAATAAGGATGTCCACTTCCTTCTTTCATGTCCAGAAACAAGGCGGCCAACAGAAGAACCCGTATGTAAGCTGTGCGACTGAACATATCGATCGGCTATCAATATTTGTGTCAATTAAGCATGGCGTCCTTCCACAGCCAGAGGAAGATTAAGCAAGAGGGCGGCAAAAGCAGGATTAATGGCAAATTAGGGATGGACTGATTGAAAGGCAAACTGCGAGATATGGTGTGGCAACAATGTGAGTCCTTCGCTTCTGGTGATGAGAAAAGTCTACACGAGGTTGGAGTAAAAATCACTTAACGCCATGATGAATAGGTCTTCACGTACAGACCACAGTCGCAGACGACCTTTAGTCGGAGAGCACACAAACTTTCTGATTTTAGAATTTCGGTAAAGACCGTGGACTTTTGGAGTAAGTCCTTTTTAAGTCCGTTCATCTCTTCAGTCCCTCTTAAAACAATTAGTCTTATCTTTGCCCATTTTTAAAAATTATCGTTCTACCCATTCATCATTATGTAGTTCTCTTGTTCATTCGTTCGTTTGTCTGTTTGTGCGAGCGTGTATTTACTTATTTGTTTCTTCGATTGATTTGCCAGCTGGTCGATTGGTTGTTCGCTCACCTCGGTGTCTTGGTTTTTATTTTTTTTTTTCTTCCTTTTTTCTTGGTTTATCTGTGACCTATTTATTTGGTACTAAATAATTATTTAAAGAGAATGGAAGGAAACAGCATGTTGGTTGACTGTTCTCTGAAGGTACTGGAAAGCCGTTATGATTTGTTGTCAAGTAATGTCATTGAACCTTTTGCTAACGAGAGTCTACTTTCATCTACTAATTGATTTTGTTAAAGAGGTGACATCATGCATCTACCCTATATTTTTCAACCCGAATATCGCGAGGATGTTGTGAATGTCATTTCAAATGCCAAATGCGAAGTGAAATGTCGTATCCTTTATTACCAATTAGTCCCTGTTTGTTTTTCTTCGCGAAAATGGACGAGAATAAATATATCGACCTTTAAGAACCGGTCCGCATCAGTGTTTCAGAAATGATCGTTAGTAATTGGTTTGTTAGAAACGAAAATTTTCAATCGAAGCGAATCACAAAGTCAGATCCTCCGGTCAGGTATTTAGCGAGCTGCTGTGGTAGAGAAGTAGTTTATTGTAAAAGAAAAACTCCCTCGAACATCATTACATGAACGAAAAATAATATTTGTTCATTTTTCTGTCAAATGATGTGGTTTGTTTTATGACTGGACGTAAAGAAACAAAACTAAAGTAGAAATTCAAATATAAAATTCAAAACTTGGAAACTATTTTAAGCTACAGAACAGCTTGACATGGTTAACACCAGGAAAACAATATTTTTGTTTGTGTACTTTCTTATTATTGATTCAAAATCAGCTTGGAGAACCCAATTTAAACTCATCTTGCTTTATCGCCTTTTATCTTTATTTATTGATTGCATTTCCTTCTATAGAACGATGCTTCCTTAATGTTTCAATCCAAGAGTGGCAGGGGGAGGGACTGCGACCTTAATATCCCAGTCTGAAGTGCTTATTTTCCAAGTGGATTATTTTCTTTCTTCCACGTGCGTTGATTTGTCTTGTGACTGTCGGCAACTCGGCGATCTGTTGCAAGGAGCGGGGCCGTCCGTACATAAAACATTCATGTGCATGCAGTGAGCTTGTCAGTCTGGTGACTTGTCCTCCTGTGACGATTGGTCGATACATGGGACAAGGTGGCAACGACTCGCACGCAGGTGTATATGTGTGAGAATATATATATGAGAGAGATTTGTGTATGTCTAAGTGTGTATTTATGTACATGCAAGTGTGTGTGGATGAGAGCAGAAAGGTGTACGAACATTCATACGAGCGCGTGCTACACTATCTCCTAACCTGCAAATCCTTGGCTCACCCTCCATCACATGCAATGCCGCCAGCTAGAGAATACCGTTGATTCATCATCCATTCTTTAAACTCACTGCTCTTCAGTTTTTGGCTTTTATTCTGTTTTCGATAATTGTGCTCTTTCTTATTAAATTAGAACACTCGGTGGTGTCTGCACGTAATTTCGATTTATCTGTACAGACATTCAAGTGCCCTGCAGGACGATTTCGCAACATTTGTTTTAAAAAGCACCGAACTTTTGAGAGTTCTCTCTCTTTCTCTCTCTCTCTCTCGCCCTCTTTTACTCTCTCGCTCTCATTCTTCCGCACTTGGCAGGAAGGTCTGGGCCCCGGACGCGCCCTAAGCCTCACCTAACGCTACCCAAAGTCTGGCCAGACCACGCATAGGCTTCGATCCCCGTCTGTGTTTCCCCGACACCAATGTGCCCGTCGGTGTCTTTCTGCTTTGAGTTCAGTCACGACTTTCCTGCAACGTACCACCACGTGAATGCCGTAATTTCCAGCCTCCCAATCCCACCCCACCCACTCCAAGACTTACCACCCCGCACACCCTCACCCTCCTCTCACACCCGTCTCCAGCTGACGTCAGCCTCACTGTCCAACTTCCATGTGTTAAACTTTCGTCTGTTCTCCTTCCTCGTGCACTTTTCTCGCCCCATTGTTTCTTTGACCTTTGAACCTCGTCTGCCACTCCATAACGGTGGGCTCCGTCGTGCGTAACTGCTTAAAAGGAATACTTAAATACGTGATTTCTGCGCCACTGCCACCTGAGGTGCACGCTGGGATAACATTTCAACTCTCGCGAGACCTCGGGGCTGCGCGCGCATGAGTGCTGAAGCACGCGCACTCTGGAGAACGAAAGATCGAAAGGGGCTTGTGTGGACAATCTTTTATTTTTATACTAAAACTTTTAATATGTCTGGCTCCATGACTAGCACAAGAAATAGTAAATACATTGGATTATGTTTGGGATCGTTCGCCTGTACATTCTTCCCTCCCCACTTCCGAGAGCGGCTCAAGTTTTGTTGTCTTGTCTAAACTGTTTATCTCTGACTTCCGGGAATGAACTTGGCCTGAAGTGAGATCACAGCATGGCCTGAGAGACGTGAACAAACGAATTAAGCGGGTGGAATCCTCAACACCTAATTGGATTTCGGAGGAAATTTTGATGCCGACGTGTTGCCCGCCATGACGCCGGGGGGTCCGCTTCATTTCAAAGGCGAAGATCGGCACCGACACGTGATCAAGGAACCATGCCCGCTAATCCTTTCCTTGAAGAAAACACCTCTTCGTCCTCATTTCCGTTTGTCTGTTTTCTTACTGGCTGGATGTTTCTTCCTTATTGTCTGTCTGTGAGTGAGGGTGAGTGAGGAGAGAGAGAGTGCAACAGACGACAGTGTGTCCAGTAATCGACTCAAAACACAAACAGAGCAGAAAACTTTTCAGCCTTATAATCCTCATTGTATTCATGACAAGTTCTTTTATTGGTAACGCTTGTACCCTTTATTTGAGACTTTTTCAATCCTACAGTCAGCTTTGTTTCATGTTAAGAGAAGTTTTGGGTTATTGAAAAGTCCTGATTTTTTTTTTTTTTTTTGGTTATAGATGTCGCTAGCTCGTTTTTTGGAAAGTGGAAAGTTGTCTAAAGCTTACGGTCACAATTCTCTACGAGTCCGTCAGTGTCAATGATGGTTCGCGGAATTTTTTGCTGGTGACTTCGATCTCAAAGGAAGCTCCTTGGTCAGGGAGGCTTAAGGAGGTTAATGACCTCATAATAAAGCCATTGATAGAATAAAGCCCACGTACAGGACACGAGACATTGAGGAACAAAGACGGATCATCATTCAATTTTTCTCAACCACCTGAAGAAGCTGGGAATACGTGGGCGAGCTCGATATTTGAGTTCCTCCTGAAATCAAAGACACTCCTTTGACCTTCTTGTAAACATCTGCGATGTTCATTAGACGCAATGAAAAGGATATTTTTATTTTTTATTTTTTCTTTCTTTTTTTTTTTTTTCTTTTTTTTTTTTTTTTGTTTTGAAGCGACTGATAACAAGTGCTGAGAAGTGGATTTTTACAACAATGTGGTCTTGGTTCCGACCTGATGATTCGCCTCAAACGATATTGAATGCAGAAATTCCTCAGAGGAATGTTATACTCTCATTGTTATGGACTTTTACATCTGCCATGTTTCTTTCGACAATCTACCAACGAACCAAACTATTAATTCGAATGTGTGTTGTCTGCAATAGGACAGTTTGAACGACTACATCATCCAGTGCCCGTTCATCGTAAAAGAGTTGTGTTCCAAACCCACCAAGCTCACCTTACCTTGGACCGCCTGACTTTGACTTGATTCGCCCTCTTCAATATTCCTAGACAACCTTCAAATCAGATGAGGGTGTAAATCAACACCTTGTTTTGTTTGTCGCCGAGAAAGAGAGGTCCTTCTTCTAAAAAAGAATCATGGAGTTGACTAAAAGGAGGCAAACAGATATTGAATAAAATAGGGCAATGTATCATTGATTGGTATTCCTTCTTTACAATTATAAATAAAAGTTCTTAGAAAACATTTTAAATACAGCATGATTTTTTCCGACAAGCCAATAATTTTTTTCCATTATTCTGCTGTTTTCGTTGCTTCAGAAAGCAATTTGCCTGCCTGCGAGAGAAGAAAGGACTCTGCTTTCTTTTTATATTTTAGTAACTACAGTGGGGGTTTTTTGTTTTGGTTTTTTTTTTTTTTGTTTGTTTTTTTTTTTTGTTTGTTTTGGAGTTGTTGTTTTTTTTTTGTAGGTTGCATAAGAACTGTTCTGCATTAAAGTAGCTTTTTTAAGTTTTTTTTCCTGTAAAGTGAAATAAATGCTATTTTCTGATTCTATTGTTTGCTTCAGAAAGCAATTTTCGTGCCAACGCGAGACCAGAGTATGTTGGAGTTTTTTTTTTAAGTTTGGGGGAAATACAGTGTTTTGTATATTTAAAAGTAGACTGCATGTAGGCTGGTTAACATCTGGCAAGAGAAGTGATACCAATCGCCACTTGCTAACATGATCTGGACAAAAAGTCAAAAGGTAAACCTTAAGTACTTCCTCTTGACTTTGCATGGCATGTTTTTCTCGTCTCATTTTTTTTTTAAAGAAATATGTGGAAAATCTAGAACTTGACTGTGGCTTCAAAAGCCTCATGATACCAGAAAAACATTTTGAAGACACATCTGGAATTCTTTTAGGGGCATAATAAACCTGACTGATGGAAACATCTTTCTTTCATTTTTTTATCGTTTATTCTGTACTTCTTTTTTATTTATTTTTTACTTTTATTCTTCTTTATTCATTCCATTCTTTCTTTCTTATTTCATTTTCTGCTTTGAACTGGATCTTCGTTGTGGGATATTTCTGAGAGATAAGAAATTAATGACGTGCAATATCTTGCTTTGTGATTGTTTATCCCTGAAGATAGGTACAGATATAATTATTACATTCTCATTACTGAAGTGCAGTTCCTGCATCTCATATACTTGACATCACATTGCTGCCTGTGTTCGTCAGATCCACTATGTGTAGAACGTCACCATGCGGCCATGAGTTGACGTCGTTGTCACGTGCTGAGGTGCGCGCGCGTGATGGTCGCTGTGCTCGCAGATGCTCGGTGTTTGACGTCTTCCGCTGGTTCACATCAAGGCCGTCGGTAACCGTTTGTTGATGTCGTCGTATTCATCTCTGCCAACAGCGTCTTCCATCACTTTGGTACTACCATCACTGCTGTCACAGCTATTTCCTTACAATCGCCGCCATAGGAGTCACGATAAGGCTTAGCAACGAGGCACTCAAACTGTCTCGCAGAGGCGATGGTGGGGCGTCGTTGTGTGATCGTGGTGATGCGGTGATGGTGGTGGTGTGTGTGATGGTGGTGTGATGGTGTAGTGGTGTGGTGGTGCTGATGGTGTGGTGCGATGTGTTGGTGGTGTGATGGTGTAGTGTTGTGTGGGGGTGCTGGTGGTGTAGTGCGATTTGTTGGTGGTGTGATGGCGTTAGGGGTGTGATGGTGCGGGCGAGGGTGCCCAATGATGTTCCGATGGCAGTGGCGTAGGAAGATGTTCGGCTTGGTGGTGACGGTGTGTGCTGAGGGGGAGACAAACGTCATGCTGCCAGTGAACGACATTCACATTCTTGTCTTCTCAGCATTTTTTTTTTTTTTTTTTTGAGAGGGGCTGCACTGTTGCCCCCGTGGCTCCTATGCCACAATTGTCTCCATTCAATATCGGGATCAGCAACAGGAGCAACCGGTTAAGTTACAGAAGTAAACATAATTTGTAAACACCTGACAAAAAATATTGTTTATCATAGAACCAAACCTATACAGATCCATTCATCAGCATCCATAAACATCATCCACGTCTACCTAATCCACACAGCTCAAAACCAAACAAAGCAGTTAAAGTCTAAAGATTAGCCAAGGTCCGACAGGTAATTAAGTTCAAAGTTCGAAACAAATCTAGTAAAACGTACAGGTTTTATTAGATGGTTACAAAAGTATGTAGTGAATGTGCAACTATTTTTTGTTTCTTAATTTTTTGTAATTAATTTTTTTCTTTTTTTTTTTCCAGAAAAACAAGCGAATCGACCTAAGTCACCAAACGCCACAGAAAATGAGACATCTTAGAGAATATGCTAATAAAAAGTCCCCCAATCACCAAACGGAAAATTGTGACATCACGAGAAATGTTGTTTTGACTTCTTTTTCAAACCAGGTCAATATAATAAGTATAATTCTCTTGATAACAGAACAAACTTTCTCGTATTGTTGAAATTATTTTTTTGTAAACTTAACCTACTTATCTAAAAACAATCATTCACTTGGGTTTGCCTTTAACTGTTACTACAACACAGAAAAAAATCACAAGACTTTTTTGAGACAGAAGTGGGCCAGGCGCTGCTGGCAGGCTGTGAGCGGTCAAGCAAGGCCTAACCGCCGTTGCCGCGTGCTCCGCCATTAAAACTCTAAGGAACCGGGGTTACGACCACGCTGCGCTCTGATTGGCTATAAAAGGAAGGGCGAGTGTCAGCAGAGGGTTCCTTCTCTCTTTATTGCGCGGCGCAAGTGTGGTCAAGGAAGCGAAATGGCGGCGTAGATTTCTCTAGGACGACCCCGTGCCGTCAAAACAGTGAGCATTCCGTGTGGTATTACCTCTGGCCGACACAACTACACCTCGCTCCTCCCGCTGCTTTATTTCCTTTCCTTCCTCCCTCCCTTCCTTCCTTCCTCCCTCGTTCCAGATTCTCGATCGGATCAGTTCCCTTTCTCCCCTCTCTCTCACTTTCTCTTTGACTAGCTAAAAGTCCTCTTGTTGCAGATTTGCAGAAATCCTTGTTTTGGGATTGCGAAGATCTTAAGAGTGGATTTGATGTTGTTAGGTAGATACTCGGGGTAGTCAGCCAGTACGAAGTATGTACCGCAATGAGCTCTGTTGCTGGTGGGAAAGAGATTTAATTCCTGCCCGGTGGAGGAGCACTAAGGTTACTGTGCTGACTATTCAGGTTCAGATTGTAAATGCCACGAGTTTTTTCGCAGGTGAGGCAAATTAACTCCGCCACTACAGCAGACTTAACACAAACAGGGTTTCTTGTCGAGTAAGTCTCTTGTCCCTGCCATCCAATCTCCACAATTATTTTTATATATCGAGGCCAGGTCAGAACACACTACTGAGATGGAAGGGAGCACTATATCCAGTAACAGGAACAACCAAAACACATCAGAAAAAAGACATCAGGTGAATAAAAAAGAGATCAGTCCGCTGAAAATGTCACCTGTCCCTCAGGGATTGCACAATCGGAGTTGCACAATTTATTGAAAGTCGCGATGTGATTGGTCATGACGTCACTAACCAAGGCGGAAGTTTCCGCCTTTCCTGAAAAAGAAAACAAAATATATATTCGTAACTAAACTATTATGTATGAGCAATAAGTGACCTGTGTGTGAGAGAGATTATGTGCTATCATATTCAGCTTTGATCGTCCAGAGATAGTTTTTATCAAAACAGATAATAATTATTTTGATGATGGCGACTAGCACTGATGTTTTCATCATCACACTCAATGTCCTTTTCTTGTCCAGATTTATTATCGTTTAAGTTAGCCTTATAATAATATTTAAACACTTCGTTTAGAAAATCTACAATTTTTCATCATATATTTCAAGTTATTTATAAAGCTTTGGGGGATTATTTGTATATTTGATTTGATGGTAACTGGTTTGTTTATGTTTTAGGGTTTTCGTTTTGGCTGGTTAGTACTTTTTTTATTTGTTTCTCTTTGCTTCGAAATAGTTTTTGTGTTTTGTTGTGCTGTAACCGACATGCAATGAGTCCATTAATTCGTTTTCACAGTATTTCATATAATTCTTTGGGCATAGAAAGGGCACAGTATCAGCTGATATTTTCTACCGCTACAATTGCAACTTTGTATAAATTATTGTTTGTTTTTGTTTTACTCGCCTATCAAGCTGTGACATAACACCCATGGTTGCGCAAGTGCTCTCATAACCATCCCAAGAGCACAGGCTGAAAAGCTCATTCCAAAAACTTATTATCCTCTGACCAAAAAAATAAATGCCTCGGTCTTCTCTTCGGACGAGATGCGGACGTTAAAGTTCAAAATTCAGACTGCTTTGATGGATGGACGACATGAAAAATGAGGTTTGCTTTTGTCCTGCCCAAAAGGACAACACTCTCGTCTAGGTCATCAGTGGAAATAGTCGTGCAAGGCGGCGGGACCGCTACGATCGTGAATTTGCGAGTGATATTGAATTGCGTACATTCCCGCCCTGTATCCTCCGACTGCGTACCTCATTTCTTTTTCCTTCCAATGGCACTCAATCATGTCAGCTCTCTCCTGCTTCTGCTGGCTGGCACAAAATAGTTTGTTTTTATTCTATCGTGACTGGTTTTAGTCTTGGATGCTTTTGTGTTTGAATAATAAGGATGATAATAATGATAATAAGAACAAATAATAATAATAATTAGAAGAAGAAGAATACCAACCACAACAACAAGAAGTACAAAGAGAAGAACAAGAACAAGAAGAACAACAAGAAGATGGTGCTAAACAGAAATAGAGAGAGAAGTCATTCATCGGCGTGCTAGTAGTTCGTAGTTCATGCACCAACACACGAAGCTTCATGTGTGTTTGTCTTGCATTTATACCTTCGTAGCTTCCATAAGGTGCTGAAAAATAGGCAAGAACAAACCTGAAAGGGAACATGATGGAATTAAGGGGAAAGGGTAGGATGTAGGAGAAAAGGATGAAAAACGCGGGGTTGGCAGGTGGTCGGTCTGGTAGACAGATGACTAAGCTTTCAGAGAAAAGAAACAGAAATCCACAAAGTTCATAAATACCTTCTTCTTTTTGGGGGATTGTGTTCGTCTGCTGCTGTTTTGACACGACTTGGATGGCTCCTAAGGTTCTGTGCAATTGATAATGGAAACCATAAAATACGAAAAGCCGGAATCTCTAACTTACGTCTCAGAGAAAAAAAAAAAGACAGATATGGATTCAAATTATTAAGATAACCCATTAAATAATTTTTCTAAAGAGAATGGTGTTGGCCAAAGCTGCACGAGTCATGAACCAAGATGCGACAATTTTGTTTCAGTACTGGCTGCGGAGAACATAAGAAACGAAGACTCATCCAAAAGACATTCATGGCAGAACGAGTCATTTGGATGTCTAGCAGATGTTCCGTAGAAAATTGTCGGAAAATTGCCTCGTAAAAATGGACGATTTGACTAACAACTTTTAGTTTTTGCCTTGACACGTGCAGGAGCGTATGTCAGAGCGATTTGTCTCGTGGTGGTGGACAACACTGATGTAAAGGCACATTAGGGGGAGACAAGTGCCCAACTTCCTTCGCTCGACTGACGAATGTCGCCAAAAGATCGTAGATAAGGACGGGAGGGGTTTACGATGCTGACTCGATGGGTACCCAGACCTGCGCAGACGAGAAGTGGTCGTCACTGCGACACAGAGCTCGGGTAATGGAAAGATATGTTGGTGGACAAGACTGAGGACTCGCCACAACAAAGCCGACATCTACAACTTCCACTCCGTTGAAGTCCGACATTTTTACGACACAACATCAAAAAAGACATTGAGGAAATCGAAAAAGAAGGATTAGGTAAGGAAAGAATGACAGACTAGAAAAGGAAAGAAAAAGTTAGAAGAAGTACAAGAAGAAGAAAAAAGAGAGAATGAGGATGATCATCATTATTATTATTATATCCATCTGTACTTTTTGCTTCTTTTATTTGTTTTTCTTTTCTTCATTCTTACTTTTAATATTTCTGTTTGGATGTCTTCTTTTGTTTTCTGTCCATCGCTTTGTACATATGCACGTGCGAATATATAACATGTCCATATTCTGTCTCATTTTTTCTCCTCTTCCTCCCTCCCGGCGCAGTGATAAACAACAATTACTCATTCACCTTCCTTCATTCCCCATCTCCACGGTACAACCTTTGCTGCTGACCCGGTGATAAACAACAATCAATCGATCAACCCTTCTCTTCTACATTCTTAGTCTCGTCTTTTTTTTTTTTTTTCTTTTCCGCTTGTCGTCTGTTCATTTGCTCGTGTTTCAAACAGAGAAGAACACAAAATACTGTTAACGTGTTTGCCAACTGCAGTTTAAAAACCGCCAAGTGTTTGGCTGACTGCACCCACCACCCAGGGTAGAAATTACCATCAATCAAACCAAACCTCGAAGGAAGAAAGTATGCTGCATACCTCTCGTGATCAACCTTCTTACATTAAACCTTAATCCCAATATTCTTTCTGTCCTGACTCTCCAGGGATTTATAGTTGCATGTCGAATGCTCTCAGTTTAATGGTCTCTCATGAACTTTGATAATAGCCCGCGCGCTCCAACATCGATTCCCTCGCAGGTCACGTGACGTTTCCTGGATTTTTAAGTGAAATTAAAGAAAATAAGGTTGAAGGGATGAACTTGTCAAAGAGCTTCCATCTGCGTTGTCTCCTCCAAGAATTAAAACTGGAAGCGACATCTATGAACATGTTCACAGTGACAAGTCCTGCTGGAAATAAAAGCTCAAACAGTTGGTGTGGTCCAGAATCTGAACTCATGGGAAGAAAATACTTTCCTATCTGACAAAGATTTTGTTTGTGCAAACCTTTTTGCATAAAAGTGCGTGTTTACGCAGGCTGCAGATAGAAGTGCACGTGCGAACTGTAACTGATTAAAATATTACATTCACCTCCAATCTGGATACAGGTGTGTTATTATCAAGTGGACGATGGTTTAGTTTTGTATTTTTCTAACAAAAGTTCTTTTTGACCCGCCTTAAAAAGTAAAAAAACTATAAGTTATAATAATTATCGTTTACTAAAAATATTATTGCTGGAAATAAACAAAATATCGACTTATGACATAATACCAAGACTATAAATATATTTCCCCGGTGTATTTTTGTGAAATAAGTTTTATGAGATTAAGTAGCTTTTTTAACGAATATATTTGCTCATTCGATAAACTGTTCTGTGCAAAAAGCTTGCATTATGTTGCAAATTCAAATCACAATTACTTAAATGTTCGGGAAAAAAAATCTCAACACTTTAAATATTCATCAGTCTCTTAAGGTTTCATCGTCTTTAAAATCCTATTTTCTTGTCCTTTCATCATTCTGTCGTCAGTCACGCTGCCTGTTTCCTTCATTGTGCCACAGCTGACACAGTGTGTCCTATCCTCCCACTATCCCCACTTCTCGATGGGCAGTTTCATTTTGTCAGTTGTCAGCAGCAGCGTTGTTGTCTAAACGCGCGGTGTGATGGCGGGCCTGCCCTGCACACCCACGGGTGGATTACAAAGGGACAATGCGGGTGCCTTGAAATGTCTCTTGATCTGCCCGCAAATCGATGATGTCTTTTCAAACTGCTCTTCTCCTCCACAAAGCTACAGAGTAATTCAGTTAAATTTCCACATCTTCGGATCTTATTGCTTCACAGCTTTCAGCTCTTGCCGCGGAGGACCACGAAAGGTTAAAATTGTCCCACGAAATGAAGACTGTGTGTGCGAACTGCTCACTCCAGTAAATATCCCAAACCAGATTTTGGATCGAATGAAAAACAAAGTAAACTTTATTTGCCAAAAAACTCTAGTAACCGTTGACTTGTAAAAATGAATTACTTGTGTTCCTCACACCGCAAAGAACCTTGTCATGCATGAGAGATGAGGCATCGTTATTGATAGTGAATAACAATATTATTTAAAAGATCATAAGAAAACGGACTTTTGATTCCTGTAGATGAAAAAGTTGTCGTTTTGCTATCACATACTGCAGCACGAGTTCAGCTTTACCTTGAATCCAGATTTCCAAATATACACTGCCCACGCACAGGTTGCAACAGATGCGCATGCGCATATGAGGCTAAAACGAGAGTTGAAGAAAAAGTAAAGATTTTTCTCACGAACTTAATTAGATATATTGAATTTCAATGATGACAAAAGTACTTTTATTTCCTATGTTCTAGACACCAGCTGCAGCTTAGAAGTGTGCGTATGAGGTATAAAGCTGACAGTCGTGACACTCCAGTGAGTCTCCACTCGTAGTTCTCTCGTCCACCCCGTCGTCCATTCCGCAGCCACGTCAGAGATCGACGACTGCAACCGTCACCCATACCCCTATCCCACTGATGTGGATACCGAGCGTTGTCCACTTCATGGACCTCACATGGATTCTTCAACAACTGTTTTTTTCACCCGACTACCCTTCCTCTACCCTATAAGCGCCGGAACAAACAATGTCACCCGCACACCCCGAACAAACACCACCTTCATGTGACTAACCCTCTCAACTCCGGTGCTTTGGAGTGCGGGCAAATAACAGACGGTCTCATTCTGAGTACGGTGACCTGCTGGCATCGGCATCGATCGTCTACCTCTGACAGGTAGCCTGAGTTCTGGAAGTTTCCACCACGACACCTGGCAGTCCGGACATTCCATTGTCGCCGACCCTCCTCTTGGGTCAAGATTCTTTAACCGAGTATCCCGACTGTGTCCACTTCAGACAAAGGTTGGTACTGATACTGTATATGGTGGACATGACCTGTTACTTCCTCGGATGTTTTGAATAATTGGATCCAGAAGACCATTGAGAACTTAAAGTCAGGTTAAGCTGACAGGCAGGTAGTAAAAGATGGACATTAAAGACAGGCAAGTGGCAGCTACCCACAGTTGCACACACACCAGGTAACACATACCAGAGACTGGCAGAACATACAAGCTGGATTCAACCTTGTGCGAACCGGAAGTACAGCGGGATCCTTTGCGAGCAGACATGCGCAGGCCCCAGGAGGTCGATATATTGACATAACCTGGAGGTTCTCAGCACAGCTCCCCCACACAGAGCTGCGTCCGGCCGTGTAGAGCTGTGTGAGGCTGTGACTGTAGACCACAGATTCTTCACCTCTGGTCCTCATCTTAGAGGAAAGGGAGGGGAGAGGGAGAGATAAATACAGAAGGAAAGAGAAAATTGTGTCTGCTGAAGCATATAACCCCCAGAAGAAAAAAAAATAATAAAAATACTTTCCTTGGGTTCCAAGTCGCAGCCTGTCCTTTGCAGCTCCACGCTTCATTGGAGTTGTCACGCCCTGACCAAGGCTGGAGCCCACCAGTGGGAGGAAAAAAAAAACTCTTTAGAGATTTCGCTTTCCTCGCAAAGAAGCCTCCACGGCATGTCCTAGTGGCGCCGCCAGGGCGGATAACCCTACTTTCGTTTCCAAACTGGTTAGGCGGTCAGTTAGCGCGAGGCTGACGACATGGATACCGCAAGGCATTGATGTTTATTGGATCGTCCCTCGCAATGGTCCCTTGATCTTCAGCAGGACGCGCGCCAGTGACGAGTTGCAGGGAGGGGGAGTCGTGAAACTGGAGACTTTCAAAGACAGAGAGGGGGAGGAACAGGGCAATCTCTCCCCCACACACCTTTTTCTTTTTCCCACTCGTCTGCCATTCCTTGTAGCGAGGTGACAGTTCCTAGCCAAAGACTTTAGGTACGCATACACATGGACGCAAATACACTTATACAGAGATATAAGCACAAGTACACATACATAATGGAGGCATTGCAAACATTTACACACACACACATATACACGCAAAGAAAAAGAAAAAAAAAAGAGTGGGGCAAGGGAAATGACTCTTACGGCCAATCGCAATAACAGCTTATGTCCCGAAGCCACACACAACGATAGCTACGACTCCCCAAGGATATGTACTTTCTATTTGTGAGGGATTCTTTCCCCCCGCTAACTTCTTGTTTTATTTCATTCCGTCAAGCCTTTTTTTTATGAAAAGCTGCAGTGCGCTGTCGGTGCCAATGAGGCGCAAATGACTGCCAGCGTCACTGCCCTCCGTGCCCTGCACATCTGACCATCTCCCGCCAACCACCAGCGACACTGCCACCCGTACCCATCTCTCCATCTCCCCCCGTCTCGGTGGTGAGCAAACTTTTGGGGAACATGGCCCCCGTATTAGCGCAGTGAACCGTGCGAGAGCGGTGGACCGTACTGACAACTATAGCCGGCAAGTTCACAAAGGGGGGCCATGACAGGCGAGCCTGATGGTGAAAGGGAGGAAGAAAAGAACAAGACGAAGAAAAAGGGAGGATTAAAAAAAAAGAAAGCAGGAGCAGCTCGCGATCGTCTGCTGGGTGCAGCGGGCTGAGGTGAGCGCCGCGAGGCGGTGGAAAATGCATTAAGATTTGTATCGCGCGCGCCGTCAGCCCCTAGAACTAATTGCCGTGCTGGAGAAGAAAAAATAGAGAAGACGAAAAAGACGAGGAAACCAAGGCGATATTGGACCGGGTGGCAGACAAACCTGAGTCACTCGCACTCCCTCGTGCATTTGTCAGGCTGCCTCTGTCCGTGTTTAATAGGGAATGTGTGTGTGAGAGAGAGAGAGACGGGGAGAGTTTGTGGATGTGAGAGAGGGAAAAAATTTATGACAGGAAGTAAACAGAGAGGAGTGTGTGTGTGAGAGAGAGAGAAACAAAGGAAAGAGAGAGGGACAGTTTGTTGATATACGTGTGTATGTGTGTCTGTGCTTGAGGTTTGTGTTTGTGCGAGCGAGTGCGCTTACAGACTGGTGTTGCATGAGTGATGCGTGAGCCAGTGAAAGTATATACACAGGGACATAATCCCAATCTGTATATATGTGTCCATATATTTTGTTGATATGTGTGTTGATGTCAACCTCTATGGAGATATATGATGTATCCCGATGTCTGCTTAAATGAATAATGTGTGTTCGAGTGTCCATGTGTGTGTATGCATGCGTGTGTGTGTGTGTTAGTAAGTAGTGGGACTTTATTTTTTGCTTTTGTTTAATTAATATTTTTGAAATAAAAGCGACTTGATTTATTTTCTTCACATTTACTTAATTGATCAGCATCTATGACTTAAGTGTGGGCTGAGTGTTTTCCTGTCACAATAGCTTTGCGAGAAAGGAAGATATCGCATTAAGAGAAAAATGACACAAAACATTAAATTACACATAGTGTGTTTGATGATGAATTACTTTTTCATTCAATTACATGATATTCAGAAAATGAGAATAAAATCCAGAAATCAAACTCGATGTTCCAACCTGTCTTTGGTGCAAGCCAACTTCTTTGTGTACTACAGTTTTTATATAGAACTCCAGAAAACAGTAAAGCAAAGACAGTCACGTGACTTTATGGTTTTTAGGGTTACACACCTCATATTTGAATAATTGTTCATATGATTTTACAAAACATCGTTTTTAAAAACTTATGTACTAGAAATTCTAATCTTGTAAAAGATATTCAGAAAAAAAGCTTTTCTCTCCCTTGATTGCCCTTGAATAATTATCTCTAATAAATTCTCATTCGATGAAAGCTCATTTAAACAAATTCAGAGAAAGATGCCAAAAGCATCTCTTTTTACATTTTTTTTCCCAAGGAGTTCAAAAAGGAAGGGATTGAGCTGATAACCTGGAAATATACAAATGTAAGCTTATGATGGAGATACATGTTGACCAGTCACGTCCTTCGTTCTTTCTTGTCTCCTCCCTCCCACGATACCCTCCTCTCTCCCTTACCTACACGTGCGTCCATGCGTGAGTGTGTGTTGGGGGAGTAGGGATGTAGAAACATTTGCATGTCGGACACACACACACATAATCAATGACAACTATAGACAAACATTAGTCGACACAAACAGATACATTCAACTTTTTTTTTACTTTCAACTCCTCTCTATCTGCAAGTAAAAACAAAAAATAAATTATTGAAATGTTTCGCACTTACGGAATGGTCTTTCCCTCATTCCAGCTTGACAGCCAAAGCCAGTTGTTGGCAATGAGAGGGCAAACTGTGTTTGATTCCTCATCAATTTTACACGAAGATCTCATCGCGCTTATGATGACTGGGAATTGCTGAGCTCGCCCGACCCTCCCATCTTAGGCTCTTTGTTCTGGGGGGCAAGCGGCTGGCATTTATGGGCCGGTCCCTCCCGCTCCTGCCTCGCTACACCTTCGCTTCTTTTCTATCAACAAATTGCTGGATGGCGGCCCTGCAGGCCAGAATAAATATTTTATTCAGGACCCACGGGTGGAAGCGAGCCAGACAGAAAGCTGGCTGGTCCAGATAGTAGAATGTTACCCTGATTAATTTTCGGCAGTCATAACGCATTTGCAGAGCCATTGATGATAATGTTGGTCACGTGTCCATGATTGGTGTAAGGACTTATTGTTCTTTTTGTTTTTCTTGTTAATCTTGTGTTTGGTGTAGTTGGTGTGTGTGTTGTTTTTTTTTGTTTTGTTTGTTTTTTGCTTTTTTTTTGTTTTTTTTTTTTGTTTTTTTTTTTTTGTTTTTGTTAGTTTTTGTTTTTGTTTTTTTGTTGTTGTTGTTTTTTTGCTTCCTCGTTTCCCTTTCTTTTAACGTCGTCTTGCTTCGATTCACACATTGCCTTTAGTCTCCCCTCCTGTTTCAATTTTATCGTCCCTGAAACCATCTTTGTACGTTTCTTTTCTCTCGCACCTTCTGTCTCCATGTGACACTGGGTCAGGAGGTCAGGGTTAGGGTCACATCAAACTTACTTGCAGACATCGTCGACAATGAAGGGCTATCTTCCTAATTCTCGTGGAGACTGTCACTGATGGGCGTTGCGTGTCCGTCGCAGCGGCAGCGGATCCGTCAAGCGGCGCGGCAGGCGATGTCAGCAGCGGCAACGCTCAGGTGGATTACGTCAAGAGAAATAAAACAACAAAAATGAAGAGTAAGACGAACTGTTGCCAGGTGGGCGTCAGGGCAGGTGTAAATTGATCGATGGGTATTTCCGTACGATCGGAGCTGACTGTCTTGTTTTTGCAGCCCCTTATGGGTTCCGCCGCTGCGGATGCTGGGAGATGTTTGCGAAAGGTGCGGATAAATTTTGCCCCGCCCTTCATATCTCCTGTGCCGCTTCTGTCATCATAATATGGAAGGTTGTGAAGGTGTTAAAAAAATGGCACCCACACCCATAATTCAAGGAAAAACATATACAGAGATACACTGGCACACATATATACATATCGTCAAGTGTCTACCCACGCACACAGCGACATTTTATTGTTTTCCTGCTGCCCCCAACTCCCATCGCACTTTTATATTGATGACGGGGCAGGGGGTCAAACTATTGCAGGCCCTGTCAACAGGACAGGGGTCGTGACGTCACTGGGGGGTCGTGTCGGTTGATGCTGGGAAATCGACCATCCGTGCTGCCGCTAATTGTCAAAACCTGTAAATGGCATTTAATGGCCGGTCGCGTGAGGATGCAGGAAGAAAACATCGTGTTGCAGGTTTTGTTTTACAGGGAGCTGACATTTTAAAAACTATTTTATACTCAAGAAAAAAGAAAAAAAAATTGGGAAATTGTGGGCCATTCTTTTCATTATTTTTGATAATTAAGCCGTTAAAAAGATTAAAGCGGAAAAATGAAAGACAGCATGACTGAGTCGTCTTCTAGAGAGATTTGCGATTTTCTTTATTTTTCTTAATTTTTGCGGGTGATAGGTAGCCACGCCCTCTGCACCAGAAGCTTTTTCGACGGCGATAACAACCCATTACGCATGCGCACTTTTCATGTCTGTGGTCTGTGTGTGTGCGTGTGTGTCTTTTTTTGTGTGGAAGTGAGTTCTAGTGAACTCTGTGTGTGTCTGGAAGGGAGATGACAGAAGTGTGTTCTACTTGTGATGGGTGGGGATGCGGGGATGCTTGGGTGTGCGTGTGTGTGTGTGACCGTAGCTGATATAGATATGAATTGTATGGATGGTCTATGTAGGAGTGTGTGTGAGAGAGATTTCTTTACTCTTTGGTGTATTTATACGAATTGATACAATTGATTTGCTTGTGTCTCTACTCTTGTGTATTTACCCGAATATGAAGCAAATAAAGAAAGAGTCTGATTCTGGTGTCTTGAGATTTTATTTCTCAATCTTCCCACCATGAACTTTACCCACTGAGCAGGTCTATTTAAACAAAAGGTCAAGACAAGATCAGCACCAACATTGCACAGCAACTAGCAGCTTAGGAGTGAAATAAAACTATTACATTACACCGGTGACCTTTCTGTAATACGTTTAGAATGGATTAATAAAACAAACAACAGCAACATTGTCATTATTCTGCCATCGTTAATGTCATTGCTTTATTATTACAAATGTCATTCTTATTGGAGCTGTATTTGTCATAGCTTTTATCAATGTTACTGCAGTTGTCGTTGTTGTAGGCTGCTTGCTGATAGAGGAGCGGGTTGAGGAAGGCTCGTGCTCCTCACGATGACTACGCGAGCCTGGACGGCAAGGAGAGAAATGACCACGTAGTAGAATGTAGGGAAAAAAGGACATTTGTGAAAATCAATCAATCAATCAATCAATCAATCAATCAATCAATCAATCAATCAGGAGTAACAGCATTCCTCACCTACAGATGGGTACCACGGATTCAGCAATAAGAACATAAACAACCTGCAGTATAACACATTTTTATTTTTGACAAAACTCAACATAAACTATTAGAAAAAGATTTTATTAGCCTTAGTTTGTCTTCATTTGCCTTTTATATCCAATGCAAGTCAAGATATTTTTGGTAGTGAGCTGTACTTTCTTGATGTATGTTCCCTGTTCGGAGCAAGGTCCTCGGGAGGTTCTTCCTAGTTGAAAAGTCAGTATCGTGAATGAAACATAAGTTTTCGTGCAGGTTTTTGAGATTTGAAGAGAATTTGGCAATGGGGCTAGCTTTTATAGATTAATCCATGGTCACAATAAAGCACCAAACATTACTGATGCTTTTTTCTCTTTGCTTGTTGCAAGAATATAAGTAGCTTAGTATCACAGAACCTGACAGGGGGTCCTGGCACGTGCAGCGGGTTCGGTCTGATGAAGACCTCTTTGCTCTTTCATTTAAAAAGTTATGAACAGCATCGTAGCAGCAGGTGAACATCAAAGAAACCAGTTTACTCCAGTGCAATCAAGGCAACAGAAAAGGTAGACCAAGACTGTTTGGGGCGCCGCACCTCCCATGCTGCTATGGAGGTACCCCTGTAAATTAATTTAAATGCTGCAAGAACAGATGGCGATTTATGTATAAGCCAGACTGAATAATGAGTGTTGCAAGTCACGCATAGTGAAAAGAAAACCATTCGGATTAAATGATTCAACTCTTCAATTTTCCAGCAAGGCAACCGAAAAGAGATTTTTTGGAAGGATTAGGAGAGACAACATAAAAAAATTATTTGAAAGTCATTTTGCTCTAATTCATATTCACAAACACATGCACATCAGCTTTCTCTCTCTTTCACAAACACACACACCTATTTCTATATAGATTTATGCCCACGTACACCAACATAGTTTAGTTTACAGAACACGACAAACCAGACAAACCGATGACAAACCTAACCTGACAGATTGACTGACAATAAAACAAGTTAGCGAACGTTAACAGACCAACGGACTGATAGTGTAGCGAAGATAATTGTCCTCAGACAGTCTCTCTCTCCTTGAGGCAAAGCCTCCTCGGCTTCCAGACTCATTTACATAAACAGCCTGCCTTGAATATTCATGCATGGGACTTAACTCTCCCACCTCTCCACTGTGAGTTGTCCAATGGGACATGGCCAATTAGCGAGCTGGTGTACAGTGTGCATAGGACGTGGCAGTCATGGACTTAAATGTCTAATCCTTAAAAATCCTTGTCCGCCAGTGTTTTTGTAGCTTGGAACTTAAGCTACACAGCCGCCTCTAAAGCTGCTTTGCTTTTTTTTACTTTTTTTTTTTTTTTTTTTGAAATGTGGGAATTTTGGGAGACTGTGGATAGTTGTGGACCAAACCCAAGGCCTGAACCTCAAAGACAGATTGACAAACAGAATTATAGACGATACAAAGCCGATTATTTTTAACCCAAAGATGATCAAAATTTCAAATTAGGAAGATGTAAATATAAGCAGAAGACAACAAAATATATATAAAACACATCAGACAGAAATAGGAAAAAACAAAGTTAACAGAACAGAGGTCTGCAGACTAAATTACAAAGAAAAACAATAGGATTGAAAAACAGGACATATCTCATTAAATGGCGGCCTAAAAGAAAGTAGAAACTGAGTGTACACCCAGCTTCCGGTGTTCATTTTCCTCGTCTTAATGGGAGTTCATCGCCGGCGAGAGGACGCAGGTCATGGTGACCCCGCGAGCACGTTGCCGTTTGTTGCCCCGCAACTTCCTGTTTGTTAAAACCCTTTGATGGCGCCTGAGTTTTTCCTTCGTGTGATCATTTGTCTACGGATGGCGTGACATGCAGTCTCATGATAACAGAGTTACTTCTTGTTGTTTTGAATCTGAACTGAATGGATGGAATTTTTGAAAAGCATACCTGTTGAATAAGGGCTCCATATAATTTCATGATGTATCCGTAGGGAAAATAGAGAAGGATTTGTTTGAAAAAAACTTTAAGACCACGAGATATAAACGACAGAGTAAAAGCTTTTTGTTTCTAGGAACTGTTACCGAGCTTAATTACATTAAATCAATGAAAGCACTCGTGCTTGCAAACCTGTGTTTGTTTTTGTGGATGTTTGTCAAAATGTAACTTTCTTGACATTCATGGGCGTGCATGAGAGTGTGCGTGCATGGGAGTGTGTGAGAAAGAGAATGCGTGTGTGTTTGTGAGTGTGTGTGTGTGTGTGTGTGTCAAAGAGAATGTGTTAGTGTGTCAGTGTGAGAATGCGAATCTGAAGAAGACAAATCGTAAACAGAAGTTGTTGTGATCAAACAAAAATCAGAAATACCTTCACCACCGCAGTTCAATGTTTTTCTCGAACCAATGTCACGATTAATCTTCAAACTTTTGCTTCCCGGAAGTGACTTGCTGAAATAGAATGACCTTTGCCCTCGACACAATCTCGTACAGGTCGTCGGCAGATCTGCCTACAGTCGACGGTGGACCACGAAGCATCTCATCAACTCGCATGTAATCTCCGTCTTTCGCCACCTTTGACCTCCCAGCAATAAACAAAAATGGTCGGCGGTAGATTGCTTCAGTAAGGTATCTTTGCCTACGATTGAGATTTAGTGAACTTTCTTCATCTACATAAAATGTCTGCGCTGGGCTCAGCGCTGAAGGCGAGTGCAAGAAGGACAAATAAAGGGAGAAGGGTTTCGTGAAGATGATCAAACGTGCGGTGGTGAAGGTGGAAATTCAACACTGACGATGGGGACGTTTATCACATGACATCCTTCTGATTATGGCTTTACAATATTTGTAGTTCTTAATATCAAAAAATGAAAAATGTTTTTTCCCTACCTTTCCCAACCCTCAGGGAAGTCAGGTACTCATTCCCGCATGCTGGGTCGACTGAAGGATTTTGGTAGCTCCACACGGGCGTCGAACCGCAGGCTTCTTGGTTTAAACACTCTAACCACTCAATTATCTGATTTCCCGCCTAACCCTCAAGGGACGTGGCAATAACAGATCAACACAAAGTCAGGGTGGTTGATGTTTTTCCCTTGCAATTGCTTGTCCCTGGTTGTGTTTTGAAGCTTTTATTTTATTATTTTCAAGCATCTCCACTCAAGATTTGGAGAAGGACTTCCGGGGCCGGAGTTATGTAGCGAGAATAAGTCGTTTCCCAAAGGCAAAACGGGGTGGCAAGAAAGAACATCTTTTTTCCGAAGTGATAAAGCAATGTAAAGACCCCGAGTGTTTTTTGAGACAATGGCACCTTTGCCATCGTTTTATAAGTACGGGTCAAGGTAACACAACATTTTCGGGGTCTTAACACCGCTAGGTAACCCTGGAAACAAGGCACTTATTCTTGAGTTATCCACGCTGCCCCAAGACAACAAAATATCCTCACTTCATAACTACGGCCCCATAACAGCTTACTCTTTGACATTTTTTTTTTTTACAAACGACATGACATAAACTCTGAAACCAAAAACAACTTTAACCCTCGCCAACACTCTAACCCTTTTTTTTCTGGTGGTATAGGGTCCAGAATTCTTCTAATGTAAAGTTATATCCGAACTGTCAGGAATTAACCCCAGCACCTTCAACTCGCATCACCTCCTTAACCCCCCTTACCCCAAACACACATTTACCTCTCTCTTGTCACCAGTGCGCATGCGTTCTCTGACAGGACACACGTCACCGTGCAGAGTCAAGCAAACGGACACGAAGTTTAGTTTCGCACTTCTGTCTTGCCCTGCTGATCTCTCAACACTTTTAAAAGAACCTGTCGATTTCTCGCACTGCCAAAAGAGAAAGCCAGACACTTTTGACAATTGAATCAATGGCCGGGTCCCGCGAGATCCAATTGAATTAATGAAAGCCTCCCTGGCGGTATCATAATGGATTGAACTTTCATTGTATCAGTTTGAATTTCCTTTTATAGATCTAGGGCTTTCTTTTCATCTCGGCCCGCGAGTAAGGGGTAAAAAAAGAGCATGCTAAATCTTTCATAGTTACCAGGAAATTTTTGTTGAAGAAGCGCTTGTCATTTTAGACAAGTTATTTGCTTTATCTTTCATCCCCAGGCCGTGAGCGCCGGGGCCATTGGAGAGACCTAGCCTCATCAAAATTAGTTTCATTCTTTCCTTCTTTGCGGGTCTTTCTCCTCTCGTTAAAGAGAATATGATGGAGCCCCGGCTTATTTGAAAAAAGTTTCCTTTTTTTAGTGAAATTAGTTCAAATAGTTGTTGTGTCTGTCTCTTATGGAGTGAGTGTCAATGAGTAACGCCGTGTCCAAACCACGAACTTGTATTACTGGACTGCTGGCAGACGATTTTTTCCAGTTAACTACTAAAACGAGGCATGCTACTCCAAAGCTTCCGGTTTATTCACATTTCAGATTAACGACTAAAATGAAGCATGAGACTACCAAGCTTCCGGTTTAGTCACAGTCTTTGTTTAGGTTCGCCGAGACTAACAGCGGAGAACTTCGCAAGAGGCTAAGCGTTGGTCTTGGCAGACAGACAGCAATCCACCTATACACATCAGTGAACTTGAATTTGAGAATTTGACACTGGACCTTCAGAGGTACGTCCCACACACACAAAATTCCCCGGATGTTGAGAGAACTCACTCTTATTGGTTATGCCGAAAAAGCAGCTCATCACGTGCGCTTCGCATTTGCCTGACTAAGTCACGTGCTTAATTCTTTCTCTCGTTCTCGGCCATTTAGCACACGCGGGTTTGTTTCTTTTTTTTTTTTTTTCTTTTTCTTTTTTGCGTGGCTCGACCAGCAGGTGAAGGAGACATGACCATTAACGACAAACATTTTAAAAGACGTGCACACACCAGAAGAATAGGGGAAGCCGAACAAAAGAAAGAAAAAGAAAGTAAAATAATCTAAAACAAGCAAAAATCTGGGTGCTACGTGATGAGAGCTGCTGAAGCAAACGGCCTCGCGCTCATTAAAAGATGCGGCATGGCCATCATCTGCCAGGCACGCTAAAATGTTTGGGTAAAGAATGAATAATTTCAGAATCATATCCCTCCCCCGAAAACTAAATGCTGTACCCCCCTACACCACACCACTCACTCCACTTAGCTTCTTTTGTGGGCGTAGTGGGAGGTGCGGGGTTGGGGGTGGTACAGGTTCACATTTTTCTGGTGGTAGCTCTAGATTGACAGACTCAGTAATTTAAAAAGAAGAGACTTTGCCAACAACATTGACCCCAGAGATGCTAGTCAAGGAATGTTAAGTACAAGAATTTTCTGTTCAACTTTCTGGTCATTTCACTGCAGGATTTGGCATGGAGAGTTTCCCAGTATAACAAAGTCATTAACAATTTTTTTTTTAAATAAGATAGTCCTGGCGGGGGAGAGGGTGCCTGGATGATTACTGATAACGACGGTAAAAATAGGTGACTTTTTGAGATCGATGTAAGTATTGATAAGCAACCTGATGAAGCTGTTTTGTGATGCAACTTTGTACAACTTACGACGATCCTGCACCTGACATTTTGGCAAATCAACCAATCACCTGTCATGTGTGCAGCAGAGCGTGCGCCCGCCAAGAGTTCGTAACATCACGGACTCGTGCAACTTATCGCGTCCGTGACGGGCGGTGTCGTTGCGGTATGCAACACAGAGATTAACCCCTTGTACCGGTCTTAAAGTGCTAGGAGGGTACTTTTTCCTGACGATTGGTTGAAGTTCAGTTAAAGATGCTGTTTCCTAAAATCTTGGTCATTATCCGCATTCCGTTCTCGAGATAAACGCGTACAAACTTCAACATTCAAAGAAAGGTCAACAACACATGCGTCATGGTTGTATAATTATGTTGTGAAAGCCTCAACCAATGGGAGAGATGTTATATAGGTCTGCTTGTGTACAAACATGACGTCAGCAGTGTCACCTCTTCTAAACGGATGTAAATCTCAGTAGGGGTGTGTTCCCCACCTCTGGGGAAAGAGTCCCTTGCACTTATCTTTACCCAGCCCTTAGAAACAAATTTTACCCTACTGGCCAAGCCTCGTCCTGAATTTCTGTCCTTCGAGTGAAATTCTCTCGTGTACTTCACAGCCCTCCGGCATTTCAGACGTTTATCCTGCTTTAATGAAGGTCACCTAAATTGATGGACCCACTCCCACTTGGCACAAGCGGAAAGGAATGTTTTCAATATTTCAATGTTTATCGAAACGTGTCACTTTAAATCATCTGCCGAGGTGCTCGGGAGTATTTGGCGTCGCTCCTTGAATTTGCTTTTCACTCTTTCAACCTGCATTTAGCGCGCGGCGCGTGATTTTCGTAAATAGTGAAGTGCATGCTGAGGCGACAGTTTTGTTTGTAAGTGGATGGCAATGCTGGCAGACTGGATGGGAGAATAAACTGATGTGGAAAAAAATTCCTACGCAAGCAAAGGGCAATGATCAAAGACAGCGTGAAATTCCAAGTGTATGTGGAGAGGGAAGCTGCTCGTAAGAAAGTGAATTTTCAATCGAATCTTGGCCAACACAACATTTTTATGTTTGATCGAAACTTAAATTTCTCAGCCGCCAAGGGATGCTGGGTAAACACAACACGACAAAACACTCAAAGTAAGTTTGCGGGGACAACAATGAACCATGACGGCTGACTGTACACTCGGGGCTTTTGATCTCAGAATTCACGCCTGGATAAAGAGGATGGAGAAGAAGATGGGAGGAACAGAGAAGAGCGGAAGGAGGAGTTACATTTAAGTATGTTGTGGTTGGGGAATAAAGTTTTAAACGCAGCTTATAGAATGGAGAGATTTATGGTAAGTGTATATTACAAACAGTGATGATGGACTAAAAGGTTAATGAATAATTGAATGTATGGACGAGACACCGATGGGAATTAAGCGAGTGGAGGACACCCCAGGTGTGCAAAGGTCAAACAAGAAAGAGAAAGTACTTTCACTTGCTGGAACTTTGCCACTAATTGAAGTAGCCGCTCTTTTTATAATTGTTTTCAACATTCGTGGAGCTAACATATTCTCTAGAATCTGTTACTGAAACTTAAATATATTGTAAAGCACCTTGATTTTGGAAGATGGTTAAAAAACACGGTATACAATGTACTTTTTATATTATTATTGTTGGTGGTGGTGATGTTGTTGTTGTTGTTGTTGTTGTTGTTGTTGTTGTTGTTGTTGTTGTTGTTGTTGTTGTTGTTAAACTGAAATCAAACAGTGAAAGTATCGGTCCTGGAAGCCGCTTCGGTGAGCCAATAGTTGTATCACGTCAGCCGCCAAGCGAACACCATCCTAATCCTCCCTACGGTTTGGGGGAATACACAGATGCTCTGTTCTTCTTTGAGAAGGATGACTTCTGCTGCTGGTCTTGGCGTCGAACATGTTCCTCTCACAGGTAGCCCAAGCTCTAGTCTCGTAGTTTTCGCGACAACTGCCAGTCCAGAAGTTCCGTTGACGCTGACTGGCTCCATGCCTCAAGTGTTCTTACCTTCTCCTGAGTCTTTGCCCTCCTGGCTCAAGTCTCGATCTCACAGGAAATTAACTTGGGTTTCAAGAACGCTGGAGACGTGTCGACTGTTGACCAAATGCTTCGTTCGCACTCATGCTGAAGAAAACCCGAGAAGTTGTCTTTGGGGAGGGAAAAGTCTTCCACCTAAAGGTGGAGGGGGGATCTGGGGAAGGGGTGGGGGAGAAAGGGTTAGGGTATATGTGGGAGGACAGTTTTTCTCTGTGATGCCGCAGGTGTTGCTTGCTGTTTGTAGTTCCCACTTTTCTTTTTGTGGGCTCTCGCTCTTAATGTCCAGGAGGTCTATGTTTGCTTCTACTGTGTATACCCGAGAGGTTTCTGTCCCCTTACTTTAAACTTCATAATTATATTCTCTCACACACAAACAGTGATGTTATTGGAGAACTAAAAACCCTCATTCTTTAATCAGTCATCGTTAGCCACCGCGTGTAGAAGAAAGACCACGTGCCAACTGACCAGTAACTAGCCCTAGCCCCGCCTACAGGTGGAAAAAGACTACTCGTGCTGGCACGTCTCGCCGCCCAGGTGTGACAAGCTCAGTCTCTGGCCAGCCATCGTGCGACGGTCCGTCCGCCACAGACGTCGGTCACGCCTCCACGACACCCCTTGTCCACGGTTGGCTCCCTCTGTCCACTTAGGACCGTCTGCGCCACCTAGCGTCTCTCTAAGAGCCGATACACAAGCCCACTTTAATTACTTAAATAGTCTCTGGATGGAGACACGTGGTCAAATTTTAGTCTAGACCTTAATTGTTGGCGATTTTTTTCTATCTCCCTCAAGGAAATTTCATGACAGTATCATTTAATTTCATTAAAATATAACTAACCTTTCTTCTGGTTTGAACTCGGGGATAAAATGGGGATAAAATTTTGTTATATTATTTAATTAATTTTTTTTCAAATAAATTTTTTCACCTCAACGGTGGTTTCTATGTAGCTA